>LR738715.1:571504242-571591544 GCA_902687465.1 Secale cereale | reverse complement strand
GTATTGCATGTTGTGCCGCCCCGCATCGCAGCTCAGAACCTTGCGCCGGCCCGCCGCCGTTGCCGGCCCGCCGTCGTTCCCGTACGTGCGTGGAGACTGGAGAAGCAGAGATGGAGGGGGATATGGAGCTGGGGCGTTGGGCTACCACTGTCCAGTACTGGCGTTGGCTGCTGAAGGGCTGCTCCATAAGTAGTAGTGAGGGCTGGTGGCGCCGACGGCTGTTCCTATCGCTGTGGTAGGAGTAAGTCGAGGAGACGGGAGGCGCTGCTTAATGACGTGTTGTTTAACGAAGAGATACAAGAATGAGTCAGTTCAGAAAAAAAAAGAATGTGAAGCGGCGCTGGGGTAAATTACGGTTGGGAGGGATTGCACAATTCATTTATCATTACTTAAAAAAACAATTCATTTATCTTTTCTATAAAGAAAAAAAATTGAAGGTGGGATAGTGTGGATCATTGAATTTTGCCCCATGTCATACTATCGGGTCGGGTTCGGGTATATCCATGGATAAATAATTATATCCATGCCCTACCCATGAATAATCGGGTCGGGTTCGGGTGCTACCCATGGACGTAAAAATGTACCCAAACCCTACCCATTCGGGTCGGGTATCCGCGGGTATCCATGTCCGTGGATAAAATTGCCATCCCTACCCGTCCCGGCTCCGCCCCTGCCTCCGATCCAAATGGCGTCGCCGACCCGCTCCGTGCCGTCCCGGGACCTCCTCGTCCCTGGACGCCCCGAGCCCACCAACCAAACACCATGACGCACCGTACCGCTTCGTCCCGTTGCACCGTCTCGTCCAGATTCCCCGGGGTGAGATTTTGGCTAAGTCCCAGAATTCATACATTATGTGTGCATCTTCTTCATGTGCTAACCTTTTGCGCGTGTGTCCAAATTGAGCATATACTATGTCAAAATGTTCGACTCTTGATGCTCTAGAGGATGGTGTAGTTTTCATGCATGTTACTGTTCATCTTGTTGTCTTAATCTTCGTTGTAAAACTGCTATGTGATGTTACTGTCAAGTCATTGTTGCCTGTCAACAATACGTATGCATGTTTAACATGGTATAACTTTGTGCTTGTTGGTCCAAATGGAGTGTATGATATGTCAAAATGTTCATCTAGTGATGCTCTACGTGATGGATGCATTTGCATACATGGTAGAGTGCATTATGCCATGGTTATCTCTGTTGCAAAAGTGCTATGTGCTGTTAACTACTGAAACTTGATATAACTTGTTGTTTTGTCTTTTTCTTATCTTTATGTATGATTTTTGTTTGAGCATCATGTCAACATGCTTTAGAAGCATAATCATACCTTCTTTGCTGCGGTGCTATTCATTTTTCATGTTATGCCTTGTGGTAAGTGGAACAAGCTTGTAAAGTGGCCTACTCGCTGTTGCTGATTTCTATGACTTGTTGAAAACTGCTAAGTCTGAAACTGTTATATTGTGATGCCATGTTTGCTTAATCCTACAGTTAAATTCATGCTTGTTTTGGGATGACCAATGATCATGTCTTGAAGTCCATGTTATGCTCTATTCATCCATGTCCTTGTTTGCAATTATAACCTGTTGTAGCTTGTCTCTTTCTTGCTCTCAAATTGCTATAAAATGTTTCTGTCAGCCTGTTATCAGTAAGTTCAGTTTTTCCATGTGAATAGCTAGTGTTATATGCCTCCTATGGCCATGTTCTTGCATTGAGTAGCTTTATAAACATATGTTCTTGCTGTTCGTTATATTCACATGCCATGATATGCTTTTAGATGAGTTGCACAAGCTTGCAAACATGCCTACTTGTTGTTGTTGCTGCCATGTTCAATTTTTTTCACTAAGTCTGTGAAACTGTTATCTTTTGCAATCTTGCCATGATGTTTTGAGCATGTTCTAGTGGTGTTTGTTAGTAGCTCAATGATCATGCTTGTAGTTCTTGATATGTACATGCTTGATATGCCCTTTGATGCCATGAAATGTTATTTTATCATGTTGTTTTGATGTCAACTATATGCCTACTTGCTGTTTTGGGCTGATTGTGTTTCAAACTTGCTTCGTGTGTATGTGATGAACCGTTGCTCCGTTTTGAGTGTGTTCTATATGAAACTTGCGTGTTTTTGCAGGTAGATGCATAATATCATGTTGTATATATGTTTGGAGTGTGTTTGTTTGATGTTTGAATGCACCTTGCATCTTTGCCATGCTTAACTTGTTTTGCTCATATCTTCTAGGCCGTAGCTCCGAATTAAATGAAATTTATATGTAATTTGACTAGAATTTCGAGTAGATCTTCATGGTGCATGTTAACTAGCTGTTTAACTACTTTAACTTAAGGTTTGTTCAGATCTGGACCAATTTCGAAATTTGCATATGAGGACTTACCGGAGTTGTTATATGTTGTTTCCGGCCTCATTTAAACTTGCCTTGTTGTGATGTTCTTGTGTGGTTCATCCCTTGCCATGTTTGCATCATGTCGACTTGTCATGCATCATACTTGGTTGAGCATCATGTCTTGTTACGTGTTTTGTGTTTACCGTGTTGTTTGCTTCTTCTCGTTAGTGCTTTTTTCGTTGCGACCGTGAGGATTCGTTCGACTACACTTGGTTCGGCTACGTGGCTTCTTCTTCATCTTCTTCATGGACTCGTTCTTCTTCCTTGCGGGATCTCAGGAAAGATGACCGTCACCTTGGATCTCATTACTATCATTGTTATGCTAGTTGTCTCGATGCTATCACTATATGTCGCGCTACCTATCTTTTGTTGTCAGCCTCTCCTTGTTGCCATGAAACACCCTCTAACCTTTGACACCATCCCAGCAAACCATTGTTTGGCTATGTTACCGCTTGCTCGGCCCCTCTTATAGCGTTGTTAGTTGCAGGTGAAGATGAAGATTGCTCCATGTTGGAACTTGGATACTTTGGGATATCATAATGTCTATTACTATAATTAACACACCTATATACTTGGCAATGGGTGGAAGGCTTGGCCTTTTGCTCGGTGTTTTATTACACTCATGCCGCCTTAAGAACCTATAAACCGGTGTTATGTTCCTTAATTTTGCGTTCCTAACGCGGTTGGATATATGGGGACCCCTTGATAGTTCGCTTTGAATAAAACTCCTCCAGCAAGGACCAACATTGCTTTTAATTTGCCTCATAATAAAAACTTAATTGCATAGGGGGTCGCATCCCCGGGTTCTTAATTCCACTTTACAGGGGGGCCAGTGCCGATGGTGTTGGTCCCAAACTAGAGTCGTTTGCCGCGCCGCGCCTTAGAAACTTGGTATTTAGTCGCTGTATGCTGTGCTCATCCGGACATGGACTGAGATGAGATAAGCGCAACTATTAGGGTGTCGGCACGCCGGGAGGTCTTGCTGGACTTGTTTTACCATTGTCGAAATGTCTTGTGCACCGGGATTCCGAGTCTGGTCGGGTTGTCCCTAAGATATGGGGTTTTTACCTCTGCTGATCGTGAGAGCTTGTGATGGGCTAAGTTGGGACACCCCTATAGGGTTATGATCTTTTGAAAGCCGTGCCCGCGGTTATGTGGCAGATTGGAATTTGTTAATGTCCGATTGTAGAAAACTTGACAGAGGATACGAAATAAAACACACCAACCGCGTGAGTAACCGTGACCGTCTCTTTTCGATTTGAGAAGAGAACACGGTGGGGTTATGTTTGACTCGTAGGTAGTTCAGGATCTTTTAGCGATCATTACTAGTTTGCGACCGTATGTGTAGATGCTCATCTTATTCTTGTACTCGTAATTTAGCCACCATATAATGCTTAGCCGCTGCTGCAACCTCACCACTTAACCTCTCCATACCTATTAAGCTTTGCTAGTCTTGATACCCATGGTTATGGGATTGCTGAGTCCTCGTGGCTCACAGATACTACAACAACAGTTGCAGGTGCAGTTTTCCGATGACTTGACGTGAGAGCAATGTTTACTTGTGTTGGAGTTCTTTCTTCTTCTTCTTCGTCAGTCTTGGGATAGGTTCCTGGTCGGCAGCCTGGGATAGCAGGATGGATGTTGTTGTGCTTTTCATGTTTTCATCCGTAGTCGGATGTCTTGTGTATTATGTGTTGTATTCATGTTGATGTGACTTGTATGTATTCCCATCTATGTATGTAATGGTATGATGTAATGATATCCATCTTGCTAAGCGCCCAAAATGCGGTTGTGCCCCAATCACGAGTTTATCACGTGATCGTGATATAATCTCATCTTGGGCGTGACACATGTGGCTTTGGAGGTGGAGCTGGAGAAGACGCTTCGGTTCTTGGGGCTCAGGTGGACACGGGAATGGGCGCTAGAGATCATAGATTAGGTTAATTAATTAGCTTTTTAGTTGAGGAATATCTCAAATGTAATGAAATCTGACATGTTTATATGAAATTAGGCTGTGTATGAATGAATTTAGATCAGTTAGTTTGAATTTTTCTATCAGTAGCATTAGATGAACATTCAAAACAATACGTAATAGCATTATTCTCAGGACGCATGGTGATCATGTAGTTTGCTGCAGTTTCACACTTACAAAAAGTTTGAGCAGCTTTTTAGCATGCGTGTACATTGCTTTCAAACTCACAGGCCTCGCAATTCATAAAACAACAATGGATCGATGATTATGCATGTCAATTATTCACACATCAGAGCCAATATTTACTTCTCAACTAACGACACAAATAAAGAAAAATTGATCGATGCATGTCAATTATTTGCATGTCAGAGCCAAGATTTACTTCACAACTGAAGACACAAATAAGAAAAAAAATTGATTGATGGTGCTGACGGCAAACGGTGTCCTATTGCAAAATATCAAATGCATGTCTTCTTGCTAACATCAAAGAGCAAAATTTGACAAGGTTGCCCCCATTCCAAAATATCAAAAGCATGTCCTCTTGTGAACATCAATGAGCAAACTTTGAGAAGGTTTTCCCATTCCAAACTATCAAATGCCTACGATTGTGGAATGAGCAGGGTGTGCCATCAGTTTGCACATTGGCATGTCACCTCGTGCTAAATAAACCAGCTGTTCTTTTTGTGCAGTTCCACTAAAATCAACCAACTTCGCGTGTAGCTTGTAGGATTTCTCCTTTATATGTTGCAACGCCTTCAACACATCGGCACCTCCTTTCTTGTAGCTAATTTTGTGGCTGAAGGTGGAAATGAATGATCCGAGAACATTCAATGTATTGTGCATGATGAAGTATTATGGAGGGCACGAACCATCAGAAAATTTTGTGGAGTCCCCACTGAAGTAACCATCAGAACATTTTGTGCAGTTCCCACTGAAATCAAGCCGAGCATCCCTGTTTGCATAAATACAAAAAAGTGATTAGTATGAAGCAAACTTAACTATGAATTTATAGTTTAAGCAGGCACCTACATGATCCATGCAGAGCACACATTTAAAAAAAATGGAACTCACCAGAAAGAATCCTAAAACAACATTGCACTTGCCCATCACAGCAAAAAAGATGGAGATATGTCAGTCCTTCTGAGCTGAAGTTAGTTTTGTCTTGTGGGCAGTAATGTAACCATCCTTCAACTGCTTCTTCTGATAAGAAGATAGACCGTGCTTCTTCATCCTTGCATAATCGGAACTAGGCACTTCACGTGTTCCATATTCTTCTTTAGAGGAGGAGGATCATGTTGTGCAAAGACAAGAGAATAACTAAATGCTAGCATCTTTGTTGGTTAAAAAAAAAGAAAAGGACATATTTAAAACATGCCATTACATTAACAATGGGCGTAACTGATGAAATGTATAGTCACAAAGAGATGCATCCTCATTACTCTCATAGGAAATGATATGATACCAAAGATAGCAACTCAACTTGAACTGTATTATTACTTCATTTTATCAGTGGTTATAACGCTGGCAAACCGATGCCTTAGCCTTAGGTTAACATGCAAATCAATACCACTTTATCATGAAAGTAGCTAAACAGTAGCACAACACCAATAGAGATGACAAAGCTCAATCATATGGATGAAAGCCATGGGCCAGTACCAACCTTTGTCAAGAGGCTTATTGTGTAGAGCATATAGATGAAGCACTTCTTGGGAGCCATCCGTTATTATCTACTATGGTTGCCATGCTTACCGTACACTCCTAGATTAGTTTAATGTTTCCAACATCTTCTTGTGCAGTTCCACTAAAATCTATGTTATCTTCGAAGAAGATCCCTGTTTGCACAAGTAGAGATAATTACATCTTACATTAAGAGTGGCATCAAATCATAGTGGCAAAACAATGGCTCGTTCCGGCCGTCACAATAAATTAAGATGCAAAACTAGATCATTACTTGTGTCATCATAGTTCCAGTACTTCATTACAACACCGAGATTCGATTTTTGTTCTTCCGTTTGTTCTTCCCCTTCATCACTTGGTTCAATAATAGACAAGCTCCGCCTTCAATGTAATATTTGGCATGTCAATTAGGAAGCACAAGTATAGCACTAAACAACAACATTAATTTTCTGATGACAGTAGCAAAATAGAGGCCAATAGTTGTGAAATATCATTATCTTACCTCAATGGGATATTACGGTGCACATACAGATTGGAAGTCTTGTCTCCTTTTGTGCAGTTCACTAAAATCAGGCAACATTACTGTATAAGTAGCACAACATGTGAAAGCACACTGCACAATCATGTGGAAGAAGGCCAATACTAACCTCTCATGACGCGGAATTCAAACAACTCACACGAACAAGATCTGAGACAAATTTGGCAACACAGTTAGGAAGTCTGATCCCCTCTTGTGTAGTTCCACTAAGATCAAGGAATCAAGCAACATTGTCGGTGTGACATTTTAGTTGAACTGCATAAAACACTCTCAAAACAAAAGTGTTTTGTGTAGTGCAACAAAAGGTCGCAATATCAACGAGGTGAAGTAGATAACCATGTTTACACAAAGGTGCAAAGGAAACAATTACTGGTCAATAATGGTGGATCACACAGAAGCCCAAAAAAAAAGAAGCATCTAACTTATCTAAATGAGAAAGAAAGCAAGACAATAGCATTTCTCGAACAGTGGCATTGATTCATATTAACAGGGAGATTACATTAATAATTAAAATCCTTAAAAATGTAATTTGCTTTTAACTATGGCATTGCTTCAATTATCCAGCGGCATTATTAGATTAACAACAACTATAGAGTTGTATGGGACTGTGGATGCACCAGCAGCATGTGCATCCACTGATGTATAAAGGGGTGATGCACAATCTGTTGCAACAAACAACCAAGGAGGATATCTGTGTTGGTCCCATTTTTTTTCTCTAGACACCTTACCCTATCTGAGGGCAACAAATCTAGTCCTGCTCAAACTCTACAACCTTGTCCCCCACCCACAGAAAGATCAGTTCCTTACAGGTGTGTGTACTTCGTTTGTCTTTGTTTTCCCTTTTCGACCAACAAAGCTGTTGGATAGCCGGTGTGTACAACTTTCCACCTTCCTTTCTTCTTTGAACCACGTCCTAGATTCATGATGTACAACTTCCCCCTACTTTCCTATTTGATCCAACACCTAGATTCAAGTGCAGAAGCGAAAAAATACACATGCAGCTAGAGCAATGCATGTGGATTAAGTAAATTATACCTTAGGGTTGTCTGAGTGTGGCTCGGTGGGTGTCTGGAGGCCGAATCTGCCCACACTATGTATGGCAGCGAGGAAGAAGGGGTCGGAAGCCCTCCCATGCCAGCGCTACGTGGAAGAGAACAACGACGCTGGCGGTGGATTCCCTCCCTCGCCGACAGCGACAGCGTGAAGCCTCCTTCCCTTCCTCGGCTAATGGGATCCTGCCGGTTCTTTAACAAGCAGTGATGAGAGAGAGAGGCCAACACAGTCTTGTTTAGATCTGAAGAGGGTGAGAGAGTATGAAGAGAGCAATTACAAGAGCTGAGGGTCCAGCGTGTATATATATAGTGGAGAGAGAGTGTGAAGAGAGCAAACCCTAGAAAACAAGCGCTGAGGCTACACCGTATATATATAGTTGGAGTGGTTTTATTTTTCTCTCCATAAAAAATCGTTTTAAATTGTGCATGAAAAGGAACTCTTTACTTAACGTACTACTAGTGAGCAAAAATACCAAGGCAATGCTAATACGCGAAGAAAATTTAACACTCGAAGGAGTCAATTCGCAATTAACGCTCCACGCCTTCCGGTCACACATACTATCGTTCAATTGTGGTACATGAACCTCCGTTAAGTGAACAACAACTAACCCACACACGATCAAAATATCGGAAAGGTGGGCTGCACCATCCTCCAATTTTAAACATTTTCAAGAAATTCAATCTTAATTATATTGTATGTACACTATGCCCTCTTCCAAAAAAATTGGACACTTGTATTCGGCCTAAATCATTGTGCCACCGTATCTCGTACTACAACCTCCGTCCGGGGTTTTACGCCACATCATATTTTTTTGTCAAAGTTTGACCACATTGTTTAACTAGTAAACTGCTAATACATGCCAACAAAAAATATCACGTGGGCTGTCTTTTCTAGCACATTTCTTTATTTCATCAACGACATTTTGATACATGAAAGTACATTCACCAATTCTTTGCAGAGAGAGCAAGACCAAAGGAAACAAGAACAACGTTTAGACATTTTAAAAGATATCCAATTTCCATAACCGCTCCCAATAGTTGTATTAATATCTTCTCTATGTCCTCATTGTTGATATGTGGCTTCTCGAACTTACACACTTCTTTCTTCTTCGATTCTAAAGAAGTAGACGTTGCTTCACATCTAATATTACATCTAGTCTCATCTCTAGCCTCTATTCTATCAAGGAGTTCACGCGTATCTACCAAATTTTGTGCTATCAATAGATTGATGTACTCTTCTTCCCAATGCCAAAACTTGCATCCATCCTACACACAAGTTTGAGTATAAGTTGCCGAACATGCGCTAAACATGGGAGCATAGCTGAATCAAAAGAAGTAATATGCACCTTATCATTTTTGCACTTGGTGAACACCCATCCGGGATGTTCCGGCGTGGTCGAAACGTGGTGCTCGACCTACAACGGACAGTCATCGCACTTTATGAGCGGCAGCGGTGAACCGACTAGTCGTTGGGCCAGGGTTGAGCCCGGATGGTGGCCGACCATTTCTTTGCCGGCAACCACCGACAGAAAGATCCGAGCGGCTAGAGGCGGATTCAGTACCTGCATGTGACGTGGAGGTGTTGCCATTGTTGTGCGACCTGGTACCTGAACAATCCATGGCAAGGTGCAGTCGTAGGCGGCCGGGATGCGCCAAATCCGGCAGCCACATGCGTGAACTCCCGCCACCACAGATATAGCATTGACCATTGGCGCTGGGACGAGAGGGGCACATATCCGGTCGTCGTGTTGTGGTCGGCTGGGCTAGAGTGCGAGGCAGCGACTATGTCCCCGGCGGATGTGCGTGTACCACTTCTCTTCCTGTACTTACTCCATTTTATCTCACTTCCTATGGTTTCCCATTCCTATGTCATTCCTATTCTATGAACCTGTGTGTGTGTGTGTGTGTGTGTGTGTGTTTGACAACGTCTATGTGTGTTAGAGAGAGCGAAACATCGACCTACAGAGAGATGGTGTGTACTACTCCCTCCGTCCCATAATGTAAACGTTTTTGCAAGCTATAAACTAGCTTGTGAAAATGTCTTACATTGTGAGACGGAGTAGTACTACAATTTAGCTGCGAGAGAGTCGGTACATCCTCTCGTTTCCGGGCGCCCAGTCCGGACAGCTGCCATGCTTGCTCTTGACCGACTGACCCACCACCCCACCAAAACCCCCTCCATCGCCCGCGCGCGCTTCCCGCCCGAAAAATTCAGCGCCGCTCCAGAGAATCGATGCCGCATTCATGCCCGAGCAGAGCGAACCCGACCTCTCACCGGCACCCGCGTTGAAGGGATAAGTGGATTCAGCAAAGAGTGATGGCTGCTTCGCCCGTCCAACTTATTGTCGTGTCTATGTGATTTGACGACTCATTGGTCATTATTACTGAGGCGGTACGACCGTGTTGAGTCTCATTTTTGCTATACACTTTACTTTGGTGAATGACACATGCACTCGGATGCTGGATGCTGGATGCCCCATGTTTCAGTGAAAAGAATAGAATGATTTTCGAGCCAGTATCCGCACTGTAGATCGTCTGTACTCTTTTACTTTTTTCTATTATGTGATAAAACTATAATTTTCTCCACTCTTACACCAGAGGAGTGCGAAAGCAGCAAAAACACGACAGCTCAGTGATTACATGGCCCACCTCACACTATCACCATATTTTTTGGACATTGTGCGACACCTAGCTCTTTATAGTACACAGTACTATAACTCCTAAGTGAGATAAAATTGCACAATGCTATGAAGCTTTCAGATTTTGTTTCACGTATGTTGCATCCAAGGTTGCTGCGTTGCAACATTCCATAAAATACAAAGGAGACTAACATGCATGCTATTGCATCTCAATGATTCACAGATCATTGCCAATATGTACTCCCTCCGTTCCAAAATAAGTGTCTCAACTTAATACCAACTTTAGTACAAAGTTGTACTAAAGCCAAGACACCTATTTTGGAACAAGAGACAAATAAAGTAAAGAAGACCTATGTACTCATTAGGCCCTGAATACTAAACCCTAAACATGCTTTAATTTGCTCGCGAGGTTGATCCTTCCAAAGGAAAAAAGTTTGCAACCTTTTGACCATCCGATCATTTTGTGCAGTTTCACTAAAATCGAGCGGAGCATCCCTGTAGGCGAAGAAATTGAAGAAGTGTGATTAGAATAAGACTAGTGGCACTAGTTGATGAGACATACTCATCATGAATAGAAGCCAGTAGAGGTATGTGCGGGGCAAAGAAGTAGAGAAATATCGATATGGGGCGATGTGGGTGAGCTGGGATAGTGGAGCAAGCCGGTTGTAAAGGAAGTTGTACCTGAGGGATGTCGGGATGTAGCTAGGAGGGCGGCATCTGCCCACGCTGCGGCAGTGAGCAAGAGACGAAGGCAACCGCGCTGGCTTCCTGCGAGAGAACGGAGGGGACCCCTGACCGGGACGTGCCGACAATGGGTTTTCACTCTCACCAACGGCGACCACATCTACACAAAATATCATCCCCCACGGACGTGATCCGCGGGGATGTGTGACTAGAGATGTGGCCATAGTCATTTTGTGCGAGAATGTGAAGATAGCAATCCCAGCAAGAAACCGTGAAGCGATTTCTTTTTCTCTCCATATGAACCTATTTATAAGCGTACGTGCCACTGAAGAAAAAACCCTTTACTTATAAATAATGCGGCACTGTTCATGCATGGTTCTTGACCCTGCATTCAGTGAGTAACTACTACACGCGTCAAATTATCAATTGGCTTGCATCTTCGTACATAAATGAGACCACCGTGTGGCCACACGTGTGTGGTGGGGAAGACACAAAGTGCGCCGGTGCATGCACCTCTATTCCCTTTGAGCATGGTTAGAAGTATAGCCAACTACTCTACCACATGGTTATTAAATGGGGTATAGGCAGTAATAATGACTAATGAGCCGTCAAATCACGAGGCCCATCTTTCCCTAAGTTTGACGAAGGAAGCAACCATCATTTCACTCCTCGTTGAATATCCATCCGCTGGTATGGTACGTCCGCAAAAAAGAAAAAAACGCTGCTACATGTGTGGCATGGTTAATATTGTAGGCATGTCAACCACGATCTAGAAATGTCTTTCACTGATTAAATAGGGCTGGCTGGTGATTTTTTTCTATGTCACTTTCTCTTTTTCTCTCATTTACTCATTTCACACAGGAACGCACGTGTAGAGGATGGATATTCCTTTCGATGGGACTTCTTCACGGGGTTTAAGACTAAGAATCTCTGAATATTATTCCTGTTGCCCACCGCACTAAATCATGCCATCTATGATACATACTTGTATGATACTCCCATTGCAACAATGTGGTCCACTAGGTCTAGCACGTCCTGTAAGAAGAAACTATCACGCAAAACTTACATTCTTGTTGCCTTCTTCCTCATATAGTACTACTAATAGTACTACTACTCGTTCTCCTATAAACCTTGCACTTGGCCTCTCAAAAATATTAACCTTGCGCTTGGCTCTTCGCCTCTTCGGAAAGTCGAACAATGATGGTACTACAGTATATGCTTCTGGTTGTCTGACACCGAATGAATTACTGCACACCACGGCGTGGGCAAGGGGCGAGGGAGAGTGCGTACTACTACGTCCGTTTCAATATGGACTACATACGGAGCAAAATGAGTGAATTTGTACACTCTAAAATACGTCTATATACATCAGTACTTGTTGTATGTAGTTCATATTGAAATATGTTAAAATACATATATTTCAAACAATATCAAAAACTCTCTAACCAAGGTAGGGACGAGGAGTATATGTCTTATAGGAGGGAGTAGTAAAATCTTCTCCATGTCCTGCGAGCCAGGGCGAGGGGGAGGACGTAGGCATACGAGTACTCTAGGCATAGTAAGAAAAATTATCCTCGTCCTGCGGCTCTGCGAGCCACCACGTGCATGGGCGAGGGAGAGGGCGTGGTAAGCAAGCTTCTCCTCATTCTGTGAGTTGATGGGACACATCAAAGTAGTACATAAGTGCCTACTTTCCGGTCTATATGGCTCAATTTGAAATCTCTCTAACCAAAATAGATGGTGAGTGGTGGAATAAATTTGCTACTATAGTTCGCAAAAGTATTGAACATGTGATGGTGAATGCAGGGAGTACAACACCATTAGTAATACAGTAGTCCCTCCCATTCACGTGCTCACATTTCTAGCTTCGATAAAAATGTTGCATGCAAGGATTAAGAGAAAACTCAGCAATGCATGTACTCCCTCAATCCATATAGGGTATAAAATGTGTTTTCGAGGCTAACTTTGAGCACATGTTAAACACTCAATATCTAGTAGTACTAGTTCATTGCTTAGTTTAGATTTGGAATTCAGGCCCACAAACCAGAAGGGGTGGAATATTATTTTCTGGGACCATCCCCATACGACTATGATACGTCTCCGTCGTATCTACTTTTCCTAACTCTTTTCCTCTTGTTTTGGACTCTAATTTGCATGATTTGAATGAAACTAACCCAGACTGACACTGTTTTCAGCAGAACTACCACAGAATCATTTTTGTGCAAAAATAAAAGTTCTCGGAATGAAACGAAATGTTTTGGATAATTATTCAAGAATAAAAGAAAAATACCGGAGCCAAGAACCACCAGAGGGGGCCCCTGGGTGAGCACAAACCACCAGGGTGCGCCCCCCTCCAGGTCCGCTCGCCGCCTAGGTTGGTTGTGCCCACCTGGTGGCCCCGCTGACCCTATCTCCGACGCTATAAAATCCTATTTTTCCAGGAAAAATAGGAGAGGAAGAATTATCTTGTTTCGTGATACGGAGCCGCCGCCACCTCCCGTTCTTCACCGGGAGGCCAGATCTAGAGTCTGTTTAGGGCTCCAGAGATGGGAATCTTCAGTCTTCGTCAGCACCAACCCTCCTCCATCGCCAATTTCATGATGCTCTCCATCGGGAGTGAGTAATTCCTTCGTAGGCTCGCTGGTCGGTGAGGAGTTGGATGAGATTCATCATGTAATCAAGTTAGTTTTGTTAGGGCTTGATCTCTAGTATGCATTATGTTCTGATATTTATGTTCTTATGACTTTGCTATGCTTAATGCTTGACACTTTGGGCCCGGGTGCCATGATTTCAGATCTGAACCGTTTATGTTACCACCATTATATCTAGGGGTGGGCACTGTTGAACCGAAAACCGAAAAAGCAAACTGAATCGAACCATATTAACCGATTTGTCCACTAATTCGGTGGTTTGATTTTTGGTTCGATGGAAAAATTTAAGGTTGTTCGGTGTTTGGTTTTTGTTCGGTTTTCAGTGCCTAGAAACCGAATACACCGAAGAAAATGATATGTACGATACCCCATGCAATACCTTCTTTTCGAAAGTGCAGCTAGCCCATTTTCCTATCGGTCCAACCTTGCAGTATTCGTCCACCCTCCCACTTCCCACATAGGTAAAACCTAGCCATCAACTGTCACTCCATATGGGGAGTTCTCTCCAGAAAGTAAATTAGCAGCGTCTTCTCAGAAACTAAACAAGTCAACATGCGTCTGACTCTCGCGAGCTAGGAATCACCGACAAGTATTTGTTCGGTGTGGCAGACATCTGGCCAGGCGCTAGATGAGTTTCTAATCTCTCAATCTAACTAGTACTCCTACTTAATGCCATGCTAACATGGCTAACTGAATCCGTTTAGATTATTTTACTATTGTTTGCATGCACCATAGTCAGTGTCCGTATTCATCTAGCAAGTACTTCTATCCATGCATTATGTCGTAGGAGTATGTATGCATGCCCGACTCTTGGTTATGGCAGTAACTACTAGTTAGTGTATCGTTTAGTACATGAGCTGCTTATTTTACAGGCATCACACATATTCTTCCGTACATAATACATGTAACAATGCATGTGATTTTACACGTAATTATGTTCACTAGTTTGCTTGACCGAATAAAGCAGTGACTGATGTTAAGGCTGCTAGCTCTTGTGATTATTTTGTGTATTATATACAATGCAAATCAGTGCTCCTGAGTCATATACTGATGAGTGCATGTATTTTGACTTTTTGGTTAACCGAATGAACCGAACCAAAATATTATGGTTAATATGGTTCGATTTCTAAATATTGTGTGATTATTTCAGTTTCTATTTCTTCAAAACCGAAATTATAGAATACCGAGTAAACCAAACTCTATTAACCATATAAACCAAATGCCCATCCCTAATTATATCTATGTCCTAGATCCGATCCTGCAATTCATATTCACCGGCTATGTGTTATGATCCGCAAACCCCAGAGTGACAGTATTCGGGATACTTTCCGGTGATGATCTTAGTTTGAGGAGTTCATGTATTCACTATGTCACATCCCTAGCTAGCTCTTGCATTAGGATCTGACTAGAGTGTGCATCATGTTTACTTTCAAAGAAACTTGAAATGGGATTAACAGAAACCCCAGCACCCCCTCCCCTAACAACTAGGGTTTGCTAAAATATTTTCCAATGTACCCAAAATGCCCTTCAAAATGTTCATCATTTCTGCCTTGGTCTTAAACCTCTGCCAAAAATGGTGCACATTTTTCTAGGACAATTTAGGGTTTTGGATTAAATCATATGGTATTTGAATTTGGGCATTTAAATACTATAAAATATTTTAAATGCTCAAATAATCATAAACTATAATGTTTCCTACTGTTCATATTATATACAGCGGGTATGACAAGTGTTATGATTTATAAAAATGTTTAGGCATTTTTATTAAGTGAACAAAGTTGCAAAAGAAATGAAACTGAAAAGAAAATAGAAAAAGGAGAGAGAGAGAACACTTACCTGGCGCCCACCCGGCCCACCTGCCGGCCCAGCCCAGCTGCCGCTCCAGCGAGCTGCTTGGCTCGGCCAGGCAGGCAGGCAGGTGCTCGACGGCGACCGCGCCGCGCGCCACGCAGCTGCCCGCCGCCCTGCTTCGCCCCCTCGCCGTCCTGGAGGAGTGGATCGAACGTCCACGTCTCCCTCGACCCCCCAGACACCTCCGTTTCTCCCCAGCTCCTCTCCTCCGCTCTCCCCACGCCATGGCCGACGCCTCCGTGATCGCACCGTCGTAGAAGCCGCGTCCACCGTCGTCCCCGAGCTCCGCCGTGTTGTCCCTCGTCTCCGCCGTCCTCGACTGCTTCGACAGGCCGAGCCCCGAGCGCTCGCCCGCCCTGGAGACGCCCCCGAGCTCTTCTTCCCCAACTCCGGCCACGGAGATCCCCCGCGTCGTGCTTCTCAGCTCCGACCACCCCCGAGCTCGCTTCGGTGCTTGCTGCTACCGCTGTGAGCCTAGCTACCTCCTCCCCCTCTCCGTTGGCTCCCTCTTGCCCGGTAACCCACTGCACGTAGCTCCACCGCACGCACCGCCGCCGTGCTCGTCGCCGATGATGCTCCGGTGACCTTTTGGTCACCGGCACCCGTCCATCGCACTCACCACAGCACGTAGATGCGAACGGTGCTACGCACGCATCGCCAAGGCCCCTGCAGCCGCATCCCCACACACGCCCGACGCCGGTCGCCGCCGTCGAGCTTGTTGCCATCGTCTCCGGCCACCCCAGGTCCGGCGACCACCTCCATCCGATGCGGAAGAGCAAGAGCTCTCCAACGCACCCAACCACAGCTCGAACCGTGCACCGTAGACGTTTTCCGAGGCACGCCGCCGTGTTTGGCCTCGCCGGCGGCTAAACGCCGGCGAGTTGGACCTGTTTTGACCACGGGTTTGACCCCTGGGTCAATGACATGTGGGCCCTGCCCGCAAGTCAAACTTAGTTTAGGTGTTAATTTAATATTAAATAGTTAATTAGTTTAGTCACTGACATGTGGGCCCTGGCCCCACTGACAACTAATTAGTTTTAACTAAACTCTAATTAACTCAGTTAATTAGCTGTGACACTGACATGAGGGACCCACTGGTCAGGTTTGACCTGGACTGGCCCTGTTGACTGGCTGACGTCAGCATGATGTCATGCTGACACAGTAAAGGTTTTTCTGGGATTTTTAGATTTAAAATAATTCAGGAAATTCCAGAAAATACCCAAAACTTCTAAAAATCATATAAAATCAACCATAGCTCAGATGGAAAAGATTTATATATGAAAAACGATCAGAAAAATCCAATCTATCTAATGGCACTGGTTTCATGCATGTTTGAACAAGTTAACTTGCTGTATATATCAAAAACATGATAATGCACTTATTTAAATAATAGTTTGAACTTCAATTTGAATCCTTGATTCAAATAGGTTCAAACCCTTCTGGTTTTAGTTGCATTAGCCAACACACATGCATCTTGCCATGTCATAAACATGCATCATATTGTTGCATTTGTTTGTTAATGATTGTATCGTCGGTATTTCCTGTGTTAGGTCCTGCTCCCGAGGATACTGCTGCGTATCCAGTTGAAGAGCAGTACCCGACAACTACCTTGTCAGGCAAGCAATCATTGATCATTCCGATACAAACCCAATCTTCTCGCTCCTGCTCTCTTTTACTGCATTAAGACAACAGCGCGTGAACTGCTACTTGCTGCGGTAGTTGAACCCTATTCCCTTGCATGACCTGTCATTGCCACAGTAAATAGTTGAAACCCACTAGCATGTGTAGGAGTTGGTTGAGCCATGTGATGTGTGATCCACCATGCTATTTACTTATGTTGCCTGCTATGCTTAGAGTAGTGTCTGGTCTGGTTCATCTGGGTGATGGATCAGAGTGAAATGATCTTACCGATAAAGAGAGGGAAGTGTGGAATATGCTTGGTAAAGGTATCGATGAAAGGCCATGTAGGAGTACATGGTGGGTTGTTTCATTGGAATCGTCCATAGGACCCGAGATCTGTGTGTGTGATTCAAGTTACAGCTACTACCACACATTGGGCCCTGAAATATGACCCCGCTTGACTTATTGACTGCCCTTGTACTCTATCCAGGAGTTGCAACTAGTTTCTGGTGTTTATAGTTTACTGGAGGTCATGCACAGCGCTGACCCTCGGGGTGGGCTGTGATGCGACAGGTACGTGGCACGGTGTACCGGTTGCCCGTTTGGTGACACGGGAACCCTGTACACATCGTTTGGGGCCGTGAGCGACACCCTGGCCGGATCTCCCCACGGATGGAACCCAAATAGGCGATAAACCTGGACGAGAGACTTGAGTGGTTGGTTAGGTCGTGGTCTACACCCACGTCGGCTTTCGCTTGAAGTCTGCCGAGCACATGTCGTGTGCAGACGCTAAGTGGTGAAAACATGTGTGAAGAAGTACACCCCTGCAGGGTTATCAATCTATTCGAATAGCCGTTGTTCGCGGTACGAACTACTTGGTTGCTCTTACAGTTCATAGACAAGTTGATGGATACTACTAAAAGCCTCAAGATAAGCGTGAGTGCCGTGGATGGCCCTTCCATAGGATGACGGAAGAGGATCCTCGGTAGTGTATTGATGTGGTGATTAGTGGACTCGTGTTCGTAACAATAACTTGCAATCCGTTGAGAGTTGTAGTATAAGTTAGCCAAGGTCAAAGCTGGCATTCTGCTAAACTCCACTACCCCCTTTTGATAATGTTGCATGTATAATAGGTTCTGTGGTAAGACTTGCTGAGTACCTTTGTACTCATGTTTGCTTAATAACTGTTGCAGAGGAGAACCCTGCCCCTGCTGATGGGTTCTACATAGACGTTGACGTCGACGAGTAGCTTGACACCCAGACGGTGATCTGGAGCTTGTGAAGGGCCTTGTAGATAGTCAGGCTACACCAAGCCTGTTTTATTTTCTAAGTTGTCTGTACTCAGACATGTAGCTTCCGCTTGTGCTTGTATGACTGTATGACTTGAGTGTTGGGTCATGTGACCCCTACCTGTATGACTATGTTATGTATGGCTCTTGGAGCCTTTTAAATAAAGTACTTTGAGTCATAGAGTTCTGTTGTGATGCAATGTTGTATTTGCACATATTGAGCATATTGCGTGTATGATTGAAATGCTTAGTATGTGTGGGATCCGACACCTAGTTGTTTTCCTTTGGTAGCCTATCTTACAGGGAAATGCCTCCTAGTGATTCCAATGAGCCTTGGTAGCTTGCTACTGCTCGGAACACGTAGGCTGACCGGCATGTGTCCTTCTTCGTTCCTGTGTCTGTCCCTTAGGGGAAATGTCACGCGTTGTTCCTTTAAGTCCATGTAGCTTGCTACGACTTGGGTTCATACGTTGATGACCGACACATTCGTTGCTGGGTCATGGATGCCTATCTCTGTAATTTAGTGCCACTTTTGGTTTATAACTAGCCATGTCGGCCCGGGTTCTCTGTCATATGGATGCTAGCGACACGGTCATATCCGTGTGCCAAAATGCGCAAACGGTCCCGGGCCAGGTAAGGTGGCACCCGTGGGGTTACCGTGCGTGAGGCCGCAAAGTGATATGACGTGTTACAACTAGATCGGTGTGGCTTAGGATCGGGGTCCTGACACACTATGTGTTAATGCTTTGTTCCGGTACTCTATTAAAAGGATGCCTTAATATCCCTTAGTTTCCTTATGGACCCCGCTGCCACGGGACAGTAGGAAAAAAGATGTCATACAAGTTCTTTCCATAAGCACGTATGACTATTTATTGAATACATGTCTACATTATATTTATGAACTGGAGCTAGTTTTGTATCGCCCTAGGTTATGACTGTTGTATGATGAATATCATCCAACAAAATGTCGATACAATGCCTACAAATTTCCTACATATTGATCCTGTTAAGTTACTACAGCTGCTGTTACTGTTACAACTACTACAAAATTATTGCTATTCTTGGGGAACGTAGTATTTTAAAATTTTCCTACGATCACGCAAGATCTATCTACCAGATGCATAGCAACGAGAGGGAAGAGTGTGTCTACATACCCTCGTAGACCGGAAGCGGAAGCGTCAAGTGACGCGGTTGATGTAGTCGAACTTCTTCGCGATCCAACCGATCAAGCACCGAACGTACGGCACCTCCGCGTTCAGCACACGTTCAGCTTGATGACGTCCCACGAGCTCTTGATCCAGTTGAGCTTCACGGGAGAGTTTCATCAGCACGACGGCGTGGTGACGGATATGATGTATCTACCGGCGCAGGGCTTCGCCTAAGCACTGCGACGGTATGACCGAGGTGTGTTTCTGTGGAGGGGGGCACCGCACACGGCTAGAACAATTCAACTTGTGTGTCTTTGGGTGCCCCCTGCCCCCGTATATAAAGGAGCAAGGGGGGAGGCCGGCCGGCCCTCCTATGGTGCGGCTAGGGCTGCAATCCTACTAGGAATAGGATTGCAATCCTATTCCTAGTAGGAATCTACCAAAGAAGGAAAAGGGGGGAAGGAAAGAGAGGGAGAGGGAGAGGGAAAGAGGGGCTGTGCCCCCTCCCCTAGTCCTATTCGGACTCCTCCTAGGGAGGAGGCGCGCCACCTCCTGGCTGCTGCCCTCTCTCTCCCCTATGGCCCACCAGGGCCCATCATTCCCCCGGGGGGTTCCGGTAACCCCCCGGCACTCCGGTAAATTCCGAAACTTTCCAGAACACTTCCGGTGTCCGAATATAGTCGTACAATATATCAATCTTTATGTCTCGGACATTCCGAGACTCCTCGTCATGTCCGTGATCTCATCCGGGACTCCGAACTACCTTCGGTACATCAAAACTCATAAACTCATAATACCGATCGTCATCAAACGTTAAGCGTGCGGACCCTACGGGTTCGAGAACTATGTAGACATGACCGAGACTCCTCTCCGATCAATAACCAATAGCGGAACCTGGATGCTCATATTGGCTCCTACATATTCTACGAAGATCTTTATCGGTCAAACCGCATAACAACATACGTTGTTCCTTTTGTCATCGGTATGTTACTTGCCCGAGATTCGATCGTCGGTATCTCTATACCTAGTTCAATCTCGTTACCGGCAAGTCTCTTTACTCGTTCCGTAATACATCATCTCGTGACTAACTCATTAGTCATTTGATTGCAAGGCTTATTATGGTGTGCATTACCGAGAGGGCCCAGAGATACCTCTCCGACACTCGGAGTGACAAATCCTAATCTTGATCTATGCCAACACCACGAATACTTTCGGAGACACTTGTATAGCATCTTTATGATCACCCAGTTACGTTGTGACGTTTGATAGCACACAAGGTGTTCCTACGGTATTCGGGAGTTGCATAATCTCATAGTCATAGGAACATGTATAAGTCATGAAGAAAGCAATAGCAGTAAAACTAAACGATCATGGTGCTATGCTAACGGATGGGTCTAGTCCATCACATCATTCTCCTAATGATGTGATCCCCTTGATCAAATGACAACTCATGTCTATGGCTTGGAAACACAGCCATCTTTTGATCAATGAGCTAGTCTAGTAGAGGCATACTAGGGACATACTATTTTGTCTATGTATTCACACATGTATCAAGTTTCCGGTTAATACAATTCTAGCATGAATAAAAGACTTTTATCATGATATAAGGAAATACAAATAACATCTTCATTATTGCCTCTAGGGCATATTTCCTTCAGTCTCCCACTTGAACTAGAGTCAATAATCTAGATTACAAAGTGATGATCCTGACACCCACGGAGTCCTGGTGCCGATCATGTTTTGCCCGTGGAAGAGGCTTAGTCAACGGGTCTGCAACATTCAGATCCGTATGTATCTTGAAAATCTTTATGTCTCCCTCCTTGACTAGATCGCGGATGGAATTGAAGCGTCTTTTGATGTGCTTTGTTCTCTTGTGAAACCTGGATTCCTTCGCCAAGGCTATTGCTCCAGTGTTGTCACAAAAGATTTTCATTGGACCCGATGCACTAGGTATTACACCTAGATCGGTTATGAACTCCTTCATCCAGACTCCTTCTTTTGCTGCTTCCGAAGCAGCTATGTATTCCGCTTCACACGTAGATCCCGCCACGACGCTTTGCTTGGAACTGCACCAACTGACAGCTCCACCGTTCAATAAAAATACATATCCGGTTTGTGACTTAGAGTCATCCGGATCAGTGTCAAAGCTAGAATCGACGTAACCGTTTACGACGAGCTCTTTGTCACCTCCATATACGAGAAACATATCCTTTGTCTTTTTCAGGTATTTCAGGATGTTCTTGACCGCTGTCCAGTGATCCACTCCTGGATTACTTTGGTACCTCCCTGCTAGACTTATAGCAAGGCACACATCAGGTCTGGTACACAACATTGCATACATGATAGATCCTATGGCTGAGGCATAGGGAATGACTTTCATTTTCTCTCTATCTTCTGCAGTGGTCGGGCATTGAGTCTTACTCAACTTCATACCTTGTAATACAGGCAAGAACCCTTTCTTTGACTGATCCATTTTGAACTTCTTCAAAATCTTATCAAGGTATGTGCTTTGTGAAAGTCCAATTAAGCGTCTTGATCTATCTCTATAGATCTTGATGCCTAATATATAAGCAGCTTCACCGAGGTCTTTCATTGAAAAACTCTTATTCAAGTATCCTTTTATGCTATCCAGAAATTATATATCATTTCCAATCAACAATATGTCATCCACATATAATATCAGAAATGCTACAGAGCTCCCACTCACTTTCTTGTAAATACAGGCTTCTCCAAAAGTCTGTATAAAACAATATGCTTTGATCACCTCATCAAAGCGTATATTCCAACTCCGAGATGCTTGCACCAGTCCATAGATGGATCGCTGGAGCTTGCATACTTTGTTAGCACCTTTTGGATCGACAAAACCTTCTGGTTGCATCATACACAACTCTTCTTTGAGATATCCATTTAGGAATGCAGTTTTGACATCCATTTGCCAGATTTCATAATCATAAAATGCGGCAATTGCTAACATGATTCGGACAGACTTAAGCATCGCTACACGTGAGAAAGTCTCATCGTAGTCAACTCCTTGAACTTGTCGAAACCCTTTCGCAACAAGTCGAGCTTTGTAAACAGTAACATTACCGTCTGCGTCGGTCTTCCTCTTGAAGATCCATTTATTTTCGATGGCTAGCCGATCATCGGGCAAGTCAACCAAAGTCCATACTTCGTTCTCATACATGGATCCCATCTCAGATTTCATGGCCTCAAGCCATTTTGCGGAATCTGGGCTCATCATTCCTCATAGTTCATAGGTTCATCATGGTCTAGTAACATGACTTCCAGAACTGGGTTACCGTACCACTCTGGTGCGGAACGTACTCTGGTTGATCTACGACGTTCGGCAGAAACTTGATCCAAAGTTTCATGATCATCATCATTAGCTTCCTCATTGATTGGTGTAGGAATCACTGGAACAATTTTCTGTGATGTACTACTTTCCGATTCAGGAGAAGGTACAATTACCTCATCAAGTTCTACTTTCCTCCCACTCACTTCTTTCAAGAGAAACTCCTTCTCTAGAAAGGATCCATTCTTAGCAACGAATATCTTGCCTTCGGATCTGTGATAGAAGGTGTACCCAACAGTCTCTTTTGGGTATCCTATGAAGACACATTTCTCCGACTTGGGTTCGAGCTTATCAGGTTGAAGCTTTTTCACATAAGCATCGCAGCCCCAAACTTTAAGAAACGACAACTTTGGTTTCTTGCCAAACCACAGTTCATAAGGTGTCGTATCAACGGATTTAGATGGTGCCCTATTTAACGTGAATGCAGCTGTCTCTAAAGCATAACCCCAAAACGATAGTGGTAAGTCGGTAAGAGACATCATAGATCACACCATATCCAATAAAGTACGGTTACGACGTTCGGACACACCATTACGCTGTGGTGTTCCGGGTGGCGTGAGTTGTGAAACTATTCCACATTGTTTCAAATGAAGACCAAACTCGTAACTGGAATATTCTCCTCCACGATCAGATCGTAGAAACTTTATTTTCTTGCTACGATGATTCTCTACTTCACTCTGAAATTCTTTGAACTTTTCAAATGTTTCAGACTTGTGCTTCATTAAGTAGATATACCCATATCTGCTTAAATGATCAGTGAAGGTCAGAAAATAACGATACCCGCCGCGAGCCTCAACACTCATTGGCCCACATACATCAGTATATATGATTTCCAACAAATCTGTTGCTCGCTCCATGGTTCCGGAGAACGGAGTTTTAGTCATCTTGCCCATGAGGCATGGTTCGCAAGCACCAAGTGATTCATAGTCAAGTGATTCCAAAAGTCCATCACTATGGAGTTTCTTCATGCGTTTTACACCAATATGACCTAAACGGCGGTGCCACAAATAAGTTGCACTATCATTATTAACCTTGCATCTTTTGGTTTCAATATTATGAATATGTGTATCACTACAATCGAGATCCAATAAGAATAGACCACTATTCAAGGGTGCATGACCATAAAAGATATTATTCATAAAAATAGAACAACCATTATTCTCTGATTTAAATGAATAACCGTCTTGCAATAAACAAGATCCAGATATAATGTTCATGCTCAACGCTGGCACCAAATAACAATTATTTAGGTCTAAAACTAATCCCGAAGGTAGATGTAGAGGTAGCGTGCCGACGGCGATCACATCGACTTTGGAACCATTTCCCACGCGCATCGTCACCTCGTCCTTAGCCAATCTTCGTTTAATCCGTAGTCCCTGTTTCGAGTTACAAATATTAGCAACCGAACCGGTATCAAATACCCAGGTACTACCACAAGCATTAGTAAGGTACACAACAATAACATGTATATCACATATACCTTTGTTCACCTTGCCATCCTTCTTATCCGCCAAATACTTGGGGCAGTTCCGTTTCCAGTGTCCAGTCCCCTTGCAGTAGAAGCACTCAGTTTCAGGCTTGGCTCCAGACTTGGGTTTCTTCGTGGGACTAGCAACTGTCTTGCTATTCTTCTTGAAGTTCCCCTTCTTTCCCTTGCCCTTTTTCTTGAAACTAGTGGTTTTGTTAACCATCAACACTTGATGCTCCTTTTTGATTTCTACCTCCGCAGCCTTGAGCATAGCGAAGAGCTCGGGAATTGTCTTTTGCATCCCTTGCATATTATAGTTCATCACGAAGCCTTTATAGCTTGGTGGCAGTGATTGAAGAACTCTATCAATAACACTATCCTCGTCAACTTTGCAACCAAGTTGAGTCATATGATTGTAGTACCCAGACATTCTGAGCAAGTGTTCACTGATAGAACTATTCTCCTCCATCTTGCAGCTGTAGAACTTATTGGAAATCTCATATTTCTCAATCCGGGCATTTGCTTGAAATATTAACTTCAACTCCTAGAACATCTCATATGGTCCATGACGTTCAAAACGTCGTTGAAGTCCCGGTTCTAAGCCGTAAAGCATGGCACACTGAACAATCGTGTAGTCATCAGACCGCGACTGCCAGACGTTCAAAGCGTCTACATTAGCGGGAGGGGGCTTGTCACCTAGCGGTTCTTCAAGGACATAATTCTTCTGTGCAGCAATGAGGATAATCCTCATGTTACGGACCCAGTCCATGTAATTGCTACCATCATCTTTCAACTTAGCTTTCTCTAGGAATGCATTAAAATTCAAAGGAACGGTAGCACGGGCCACTGATCCACAACAACATAGATATGCAAAAACTATCAGGACTAAGTTCATGATAAATTAAAGTTCAATTTAATCATATTATTTAAAGAACTCCCACTTAGATAGACATCCCTCCGATCATCTAAATGATTACGTGATCCAAATCAACTAAACCATGTCCAATCATCACGTGAGATGGAGTAGTTTCAATGGTGAACATCTTATGTTGATCATATCTATTATATGATTCACGCTCGACCTTTCGGTCTCCAGTGTTCCGAGGCCATATCTGCATATGCTAGGCTCGTCAAGTTTAACCCGAGTATTCTGCGTGTGCAAAACTGGCTTACACCCGTTGTATTTGAACGTAGAGCTTATCACACCCGATCATCACGTGGTGTCTCGGCACGACGAACTTTCGCAACGGTGCATACTCAGGGAGAACACTTATACCTTCAAATTTAGTAAAGGATCATCTTATAATGCTACCATCGTTCTAAGCAAAATAAGAAGCATAATAAGATAAACATCACATGCAATCAAAATATGTGACATGATATGGCCATCATCATCTTGTGCTTTTGATCTCCATCTCCAAAGCACCGTCATGATCACCATCGTCACCGGCGCGACACCTTGATCTCTATCGTAGAATCGTTGTCGTCTCGCCAAATATTGCTTCTACGACTATCGCTACCGCTTAGTGATAAAGTAAAGCAATTACATGGCGATTGCATTTCATACAATAAAGCGACAACCACATGGCTCCTGCCAGTTGCCGATAACATTACAAAACATGATCATCTCATACAAAACCGTATAACTCATCATGTCTTGACCATATCACATCACAACATGCCCTGCAAAAACAAGTTAGACGTCCTCTACTTTGTTGTTGCAAGTTTTACGTAGCTGCTACGGGCTTAGCAAGAACCGTTCTTACCTACGCATACAAAACCACAACGATGTTTCGTCAAGTATGTGCTGTTTTAACCTTCACAAGGACCGGGCGTAGCCACATTTGATTCAGCTAAAGTGAGAGAGACAGACACCCGTCAGTCACCTTTAAGCAACGAGTGCTCATAACGGTGAAACCAGTCTCGCGTAAGCGTACGCGTAATGTCGGTCCGGGCCGCTTCATCTCACAATACCGCCGAAGCAAAGTATGACATGCTGGTAAGCAGTATGACTAGTATCGCCCACAACTCATTGTGTTCTACTCGTGCATACCATCTACGCATAGACGTGGCTCATGATGCCACTGTTGGGGAACGTAGTATTTTAAAATTTTCCTACGATCACGCAAGATCTATTTACCAGGTGCATAGCAACGAGAGGGAAGAGTGTGTCTACGTACCCTCGTAGACCGGAAGCGGAAGCGTCAAGTGACGCGGTTGATGTAGTCGAACTTCTTCGCGATCCAACCGATCAAGCACCGAACGTACGGCACCTCCGCGTTCAGCACACGTTCAGCTTGATGACGTCCCACGAGCTCTTGATCCAGTTGAGCTTCACGGGAGAGTTTCGTCAGCACGACGGCATGGTAACGGATATGATGTATCTACCGGCGCAGGGCTTCGCCTAAGCACTGCGACGGTATGACCGAGGTGTGTTTCTGTGGAGGGGGGCACCGCACACGGCTAGAACAATTCAACTTGTGTGTCTTTGGGTGCCCCCTGCCCCCGTATATAAAGGAGCAAGGGGGGAGGCCGGCCGGCCCTCCTATGGTGCGGCTAGGGCTGCAATCCTACTAGGAATAGGATTGCAATCCTATTCCTAGTAGGAATCTACCAAAGAAGGAAAAGGGGGGAAGGAAAGAGAGGGAGAGGGAGAGGGAAAGAGGGGCCACGCCCCCTCCCCTAGTCCTATTCGGACTCCTCCTAGGGAGGGGGCGCGCCACCTCCTGGCTGCTGCCCTCTCTCCCATATGGCCCACCAGGGCCCATCATTCCCCCGGGGGGTTCCGGTAATCCCCCCGGCACTCCGGTAAATTCCGAAACTTTCCAGAACACTTCCGGTGTCCGAATATAGTCGTCCAATATATCAACCTTTATGTCTCGGACATTCCGAGACTCCTCGTCATGTCCGTGATCTCATCCGGGACTCCGAACTACCTTCGGTACATCAAAACTCATAAACTCATAATACCGATCGTCATCAAACGTTAAGCGTGCGGACCCTACGGGTTCGAGAACTATGTAGACATGACCGAGACTCCTCTCCGGTCAATAACCAATAGCGGAACCTGGATGCTCATATTGGCTCCTACATATTCTACGAAGATCTTTATCGGTAAAACCGCATAACAACATACGTTGTTCCTTTTTTCATCGGTATGTTACTTGCCCGAGATTCGATCGTCGGTATCTCTATACCTAGTTCAATCTCGTTACCGGCAAGTCT
Organism: Secale cereale; assembly: GCA_902687465.1. Classification (NCBI taxonomy): domain Eukaryota; kingdom Viridiplantae; phylum Streptophyta; class Magnoliopsida; order Poales; family Poaceae; genus Secale; species Secale cereale. The sequence goes on along the minus strand of LR738715.1, from coordinate 571,563,991 downwards.
CTTTACTCGTTCCGTAATACATCATCTCGTGACTAACTCATTAGTCATTTGCTTGCAAGGCTTATTATGATGTGCATTACCGAGGGGGCCCAGAGATACCTCTCCGACACTCGGAGTGACAAATCCTAATCTTGATCTATGCCAACACCACGAATACTTCCGGAGACACTTGTAGAGCATCTTTATGATCACCCAGTTACGTTGTGACGTTTGATAGCACACAAGGTGTTCCTACGGTATTCGGGAGTTGCATAATCTCATAGTCATAGGAACATGTATAAGTCATGAAGAAAGCAATAGCAGTAAAACTAAATGATCATGGTGCTATGCTAACGGAAGGGTCTAGTCCATCACATCATTCTCCTAATGATGTGATCCCGTTGATCAAATGACAACTCATGTCTATGGCTTGGAAACACAGCCATCTTTTGATCAATGAACTAGTCTAGTAGAGGCATACTAGGGACATACTATTTTGTCTATGTATTCACACATGTATCAAGTTTCCGGTTAATACAATTCTAGCATGAATAAAAGACTTTTATCATGATATAAGGAAATACAAATAACATCTTTATTATTGCCACTAGGGCATATTTACTTCAGTCTCCCACTTGAACTAGAGTCAATAATCTAGATTACAAAGTGATGATCCTCACACCCATGGAGTCCTGGTGCTGATCATGTTTTGCCCGTGGAAGAGGCTTAGTCAACGGGTCTGCAACATTCACATCCGTATGTATCTTGCAAATCTCTATGTCTCCCTCCTTGACTAGATCGCGGATGGAATTGAAGCGTCTTTTGATGTGCTTTGTTCTCTTGTGAAACCTGGATTCCTTCGCCAAGGCTATTGCTCCAGTGTTGTCACAAAAGATTTTCATTGGACCCGATGCACTAGGTATTACACCTAGATCGGTTATGAACTCCTTCATCCAGACTCCTTCTTTTGCTGCTTCCGAAGCAGCTATGTATTCCGCTTCACACGTAGATCCCGCCACGACGCTTTGCTTGGAACTGCACCAACTGACAGCTCCACCGTTCAATAAAAATACATATCCGGTTTGTGACTTAGAGTCATCCGGATCAGTGTCAAAGCTAGAATCGACGTAACCGTTTACGACGAGCTCTTTGTCACCTCCATATACGAGAAACATATCCTTTGTCTTTTTCAGGTATTTCAGGATGTTCTTGACCGCTGTCCAGTGATCCACTCCTGGATTACTTTGGTACCTCCTTGCTAGACTTATAGCAAGGCACACATCAGGTCTGGTACACAACATTGCATACATGATAGATCCTATGGCTGAGGCATAGGGAATGACTTTCATTTTCTCTCTATCTTCTGCAGTGGTCGGGCATTGAGTCTTACTCAACTTCATACCTTGTAATACAGGCAAGAACCCTTTCTTTGACTGATCCATTTTGAACTTCTTCAAAATCTTATCAAGGTATGTGCTTTGTGAAAGTCCAATTAAGCGTCTTGATCTATCTCTATAGATCTTGATGCCTAATATATAAGCAGCTTCACCGAGGTCTTTCATTGAAAAACTCTTATTCAAGTATCCTTTTATGCTATCCAGAAATTATATATCATTTCCAATCAACAATATGTCATCCACATATAATATCAGAAATGCTACAGAGCTCCCACTCACTTTCTTGTAAATACAGGCTTCTCCAAAAGTCTTTATAAAACCATATGCTTTGGTCACCTCATCAAAGCGTATATTCCAACTCCGAGATGCTTGCACCAGTCCATAGATGGATCGCTGGAGCTTGTATACTTTGTTAGCACCTTTTGGATCGACAAAACCTTCTGGTTGCATCATATACAACTCTTCTTTGAGATATCCATTTAGGAATGCAGTTTTGACATCCATTTGCCAGATTTCATAATCATAAAATGCGGCAATTGCTAACATGATTCGGACAGACTTAAGCATCGCTACACGTGAGAAAGTCTCATCGTAGTCAACTCCTTGAACTTGTCGAAACCCTTTCGCAACAAGTCGAGCTTTGTAAACAGTAACATTACCGTCTGCGTCGGTCTTCCTCTTGAAGATCCATTTATTTTCGATGGCTAGCCGATCATCGGGCAAGTCAACCAAAGTCCATACTTTAATCTCATACATGGATCCCATCTCAGATTTCATGGCCTCAAGCCATTTTGCGGAATCTGGGCTCATCATCGCTTCCTCATAGTTCGTAGGTTCATCATGGTCTAGTAACATGACTTCCAGAACTGGGTTACCGTACCACTCTGGTGCGGAACGTACTCTGGTTGATCTACGACGTTCGGCAGAAACTTGATCCAAAGTTTCATGATCATCATCATTAGCTTCCTCATTGATTGGTGTAGGAATCACTGGAACAATTTTCTGTGATGTACTACTTTCCGATTCAGGAGAAGGTACAATTACCTCATCAAGTTCTACTTTCCTCCCACTCACTTCTTTCGAGAGAAACTCCTTCTCTAGAAAGGATCCATTCTTAGCAACGAATATCTTGCCTTCGGATCTGTGATAGAAGGTGTACCCAACAGTCTCTTTTGGGTATCCTATGAAGACACATTTCTCCGACTTGGGTTCGAGCTTATCAGGTTGAAGCTTTTTCACATAAGCATCGCAGCCCCAAACTTTAAGAAACGACAACTTTGGTTTCTTGCCAAACCACAGTTCATAAGGTGTCGTATCAACGGATTTAGATGGTGCCCTATTTAACGTGAATGCAGCTGTCTCTAAAGCATAACCCCAAAACGATAGTGGTAAGTCGGTAAGAGACATCATAGATCGCACCATATCCAATAAAGTACGGTTACAACGTTCGGACACACCATTACGCTGTGGTGTTCCGGGTGGCGTGAGTTGTGAAACTATTCCACATTGTTTCAAATGAAGACCAAACTCGTAACTCAAATATTCTCCTCCACGATCAGATCGTAGAAACATTATTTTCTTGCTACGATGATTCTCTACTTCACTCTGAAATTCTTTGAACTTTCCAAATGTTTTAGACTTGTGCTTCATTAAGTAGATATACCCATATCTGCTTAAATGATCAGTGAAGGTCAGAAAATAACGATACCCGCCGTGAGCCTCAACACTCATTGGCCCACATACATCAGTATGTATGATTTCCAACAAATCTGTTGCTCGCTCCATGGTTCCGGAGAACGGAGTTTTAGTCATCTTGCCCATGAGGCATGGTTCGCAAGCACCAAGTGATTCATAATCAAGTGATTCCAAAAGTCCATCACTATGGAGTTTCTTCATGCGTTTTACACCAATATGACCTAAACGGCGGTGCCACAAATAAGTTGCACTATCATTATTAACCTTGCATCTTTTGGTTTCAATATTATGAATATGTGTATCACTACAATCGAGATCCAATAAGAATAGACCACTCTTCAAGGGTGCATGACCATAAAAGATATTATTCATAAAAATAGAACAACCATTATTCTCTGATTTATATGAATAACCGTCTTGCAATAAACAAGATCCAGATATAATGTTCATGCTCAACGCTGGCACCAAATAACGATTATTTAGGTCTAAAACTAATCCCGAAGGTAGATGTAGAGGTAGTGTGCCGACGGCGATCACATCGACTTTGGAACCATTTCCCACGCGCATCGTCACCTCGTCCTTAGCCAATCTTCATTTAATCCGTAGTCCCTGTTTCGAGTTACAAATATTAGCAACCGAACCGGTATCAAATACCCAGGTACTACTACAAGCATTAGTAAGGTACACATCAATAACATGTATATCACATATACCTTTGTTCACCTTGCCATCCTTCTTATCCGCCAAATACTTGGGGCAGTTCCGCTTCCAGTGTCCAGTCCCCTTGCAGTAGAAGCACTCAGTTTCAGGCTTGGCTCCAGACTTGGGTTTCTTCGTGGGAGTAGCAACTGTCTTGCTATTCTTCTTGAAATTCCCCTTCTTTCCCTTGCCCTTTTTCTTGAAACTAGTGGTTTTGTTAACCATCAACACTTGATGCTCCTTTTTGATTTCTACCTCCGCAGCCTTGAGCATAGCGAAGAGCTCGGGAATTGTCTTTTGCATCCCTTGCATATTATAGTTCATCACGAATTCTTTATAGCTTGGTGGCAGTGATTGAAGAACTCTATCAATAACACTATCCTCGTCAACTTTGCAACCAAGTTGAGTCATATGATTATAGTACCCAGACATTCTGAGCAAGTGTTCACTGATAGAACTATTCTCCTCCATCTTGCAGCTGTAGAACTTATTGGAAATCTCATATTTCTCAATCCGGGCAGTTGCTTGAAATATTAACTTCAACTCCTGGAACATCTCATATGGTCCATGACGTTCAAAACGTCGTTGAAGTCCCGGTTCTAAGCCGTAAAGCATGGCACACTCAACTATCATGTAGTCATCAGACCGCGACTGCCAGACGTTCAAAGCGTCTACATTAGCGGGAGGGGGCTTGTCACCTAGCGGTGCTTCAAGGACATAATTCTTCTGTGCAGCAATGAGGATAATCCTCAAGTTATGGACCCAGTCCGTGTAATTGCTACCACCATCTTTCAACTTAGCTTTCTCTAGGAATGCATTAAAATTCAAAGGAACGGTAGCACGGGCCATTGATCCACAACAACATAGATATGCAAAAACTATCAGGACTAAGTTCATGATAAATTAAAGTTCAATTTAATCATATTATTTAAAGAAGTCCCACTTAGATAGACATCCCTCCGATCATCTAAATGATTACGTGATCCAAATCAACTAAACCATGTCCGATCATCACGTGAGATGGAGTAGTTTCAATGGTGAACATCTTATGTTGATCATATCTATTATATGATTCACGCTCGACCTTTAGGTCTCCAGTGTTCCGAGGCCATATCTGCATATGCTAGGCTCGTCAAGTTTAACCCGAGTATTCTGCGTGTGCAAAACTGGCTTACACCCGTTGTATTTGAACGTAGAGCTTATCACACCCGATCATCACGTGGTGTCTCGGCACGACGAACTTTCGCAACGGTGCATACTCAGGGAGAACACTTATACCTTGAATTTTAGTAAGGGATCATCTTATAATGCTACCATCGTTCTAAGCAAAATAAGAAGCATAATAAGATAAACATCACATGCAATCAAAATATGTGACATGATATGGCCATCATCATCTTGTGCTTTTGATCTCCATCTCCAAAGCACCGTCATGATCACCTTCGTCACCGGCGCGACACCTTGATCTCTATCGTAGAATCGTTGTCGTCTCGCCAACTATTGCTTCTACGACTATCGCAACCGCTTAGTGATAAAGTAAAGCAATTACATGGCGATTGCATTTCATACAATAAAGCGACAACCATATGGCTCCTGCCGGTTGCCGATAACATTACAAAACATGATCATCTCATACAAAACCGTATAACTCATCATGTCTTGACCATATCACATCACAACATGCCCTGCAAAAACAAGTTAGACGTCCTCTACTTTGTTGTTGCAAGTTTTACGTGGCTGCTACGGGCTTAGCAAGAACCGTTCTTACCTACGCATACAAAACCACAACGATGTTTCGTCAAGTATGTGCTGTTTTAACCTTCACAAGGACCGGGCGTAGCCACACTTGATTCAGCTAAAGTGAGAGAGACAGACACCCGTCAGTCACCTTTAAGCAACGAGTGCTCATAACGGTGAAACCAGTCTCGCGTAAGCGTACGCGTAATGTCGGTCCGGGCCGCTTCATCTCACAATACCGCCGAAGCAAAGTATGACATGCTGGTAAGCAGTATGACTAGTATCGCCCACAACTCATTGTGTTCTACTCGTGCATATCATCTACGCATAGACCTGGCTCATGATGCCACTGTTGGGGAACGTAGTATTTTAAAATTTTCCTACGATCACGCAAGATCTATTTACCAGGTGCATAGCAACGAGAGGGAAGAGTGTGTCTACGTACCCTCGTAGACCGGAAGCGGAAGCGTCAAGTGACACGGTTGATGTAGTCGAACTTCTTCGTGATCCAACCGATCAAGCACCGAACGTACGGCACCTCCGCGTTCAGCACACGTTCAGCTTGATGACGTCCCACGAGCTCTTGATCCAGTTGAGCTTCACGGAAGAGTTTCGTCAGCACGACGGCGTGGTGACGGATATGATGTATCTACCGGCGCAGGGCTTCGCCTAAGCACTGCGACGGTATGACCGAGGTGTGTTTCTGTGGAGGGGGGCACCGCACACGGCTAGAACAATTCAACTTGTGTGTCTTTGGGTGCCCCCCTGCCCCCGTATATAAAGGAGCAAGGGGGGAGGCCGGCCGGCCCTCCTATGGTGCGGCTAGGGCTGCAATCCTACTAGGAATAGGATTGCAATCCTATTCCTAGTAGGAATCTACCAAAGAAGGAAAAGGGGGGAAGGAAAGAGAGGGAGAGGGAGAGGGAAAGAGGGGCCGCGCCCCCTCCCTAGTCCTATTCGGACTCCTCCTAGGGAGGGGGCGCACCACCTCCTGGCTGCTGCCCTCTCTCTCCCCTATGGCCCACCAGGGCCCATCATTCCCCCGGGGGGTTCCGGTAACCCCCCCGGCACTCCGGTAAATTCCGAAACTTTCCAGAACACTTCCGGTGTCCGAATATAGTCGTCCAATATATAAATCTTTATGTCTCGGACATTCCGAGACTCCTCGTCATGTCCGTGATCTCATCCGGGACTCCGAACTACCTTTGGTACATCAAAACTCATAAACTCATAATACCGATCGTCATCAAACGTTAAGCATGCGGACCCTACGGGTTCGAGAACTATGTAGACATGACCGAGACTCCTCTCCGGTCAATAACCAATAGCGGAACCTGGATGCTCATATTGGCTCCTACATATTCTACAAAGATCTTTATCGGTCAAACCACATAACAACATACGTTGTTCCTTTTGTCATCGGTATGTTACTTGCCCGAGATTCGATCGTCGGTATCTCTATACCTAGTTCAATCTCGTTACCGGCAAGTCTCTTTACTCGTTCCGTAATACATCATCTCGTGACTAACTCATTAGTCATTTGCTTGCAAGGCTTATTATGATGTGCATTACCGAGAGGGCCCAGAGATACCTCTCCGACACTCGGAGTGACAAATCCTAATCTTGATCTATGCCAACACCACGAATACTTTCGGAGACACATGTAGAGCATCTTTATGATCACCCAGTTACGTTGTGACGTTTGATAGCACACAAGGTGTTCCTACGGTTTTCGGGAGTTGCATAATCTCATAGTCATAGGAACATGTATAAGTCATGAAGAAAGCAATAGCAGTAAAACTAAACGATCATGGTGCTATGCTAACGGATGGGTCTAGTCCATCACATCATTCTCCTAATGATGTGATCCCGTTGATCAAATGACAACTCATGTCTATGGCTTGGAAACACAACCATCTTTTGATCAATGAGCTAGTCTAGTAGAGGCATACTAGGGACATACTATTTTGTCTATGTATTCACACATGTATCAAGTTTCCAGTTAATACAATTCTAGCATGAATAAAAGACTTTTATCATGATATAAGGAAATACAAATAACATCTTTATTATTGCCTCTAGGGCATATTTCCTTCAGCTATCACTGTTACCGTCATTGTTGTTGTTATCACTACTATCAAACTATTGTGCTACTAAACACTTTGCTGCATATAATTAATCTCTAGGTGTGGCTGAATTGACAACTTAGTTGCTAATACTTGAAAATATTCTTTGGCTCCCCTCTTGTTGAATCTATAAATTTGGGTTGAATACTCTACCCTCGAAAATTGTTGCAATCCCCTATACTTGTGGGTTATCGAGACCTTTTTACGGCGCCGTTGCCGGGGAGCATAGCTATATTTGTTGAGTCACTTGGGATTATTATCCATTTATCACTATGAAGAATCTGAAGGATGTAGAACTAAGATCTTTCCCTCAACTATGAGGGGAGGTAAGGAATTGCCATCACACTGCGCACTTGATTCTCCTTCAGTTATAAGTAAGCTTGCTACACCACACTCTGCTATTAATCCTGATATGTCGCAAGTTATTGATGATGCTACTTCTGCTATGAATGATTCTTATGATGATGCTAGTACCTTTCTTTATAAGACTCTATCATTAGGTGAACTACTTGATGAACAACCTGCTAGACTTAATGATATTGAGAATGCTGAAACTAATGAAGTACTCGAAACTGAAAATTTTGAAACACCTATTAGATCTAGCCATCCTAGATATGAATTGCCTAAAGTACGAGAAGGTTATGTTATGGATGAGGAGACAATTAGATACTTTATTTCTTGAAATGATAGAGATGATCTTAAGAAATTATTATGCAAACTGAAAGAAAAGTCTTTGAATGCTAGAATGAAATGTGATCCTAAGTTTGCTACTTCACCTATATGTGTTACTGATAAGGATTATGAATTTTCTGTCGACCCAGAGTTAATTACTTTGGTAGAATCTGATCCTTTCCATCGCTAAAAAACTGAAACCGTAGTGGCACATGTTACTAAACTAAATGATATATCCACCCTATTTGCTCATGATGAGAAAACTCGCTTTTATTATATCCTCAAGTTGTTTCCGCTCTCACTAACAGGTGATGCCAAAGCTTCGTACAATACTCTTCCTCCTGGTTGCATGCATAGTCCCCAGGATATGACTTATTACTTCTCTGGGAAATATTTCCTTGCTCATAAGAAGCAAGCTGCCTTGCAGGAAATATTTAGCTTTGTGCAAATTGAAGAAGAGAGGAGAGTCTCCCACAAGCTTGGGGGAGGCTTCTCTAACTGCTTAATGCTTTGCCTGACCATCCACTTAAGAAAAAATGAAATATTTGATATCTTCTATAATGGACTAGCCAATGCTTCTAGGGATTTCCTAGATAGTTGTGCCAGTTGTGTTTTCAAGGAAGGAACAGTTGAACAAGCTGAGGAATTATTGAATAACATATTGACAAATTATGATGATTGGAAACTTCCTGAATCACTGCCTAAACCCACTGCGAAGAAGAGGGGTATCTTATAACTTAGTCCCAAAGATATGCAAGAGGAAAAGAAAAGTATTAAGGAAAAAGGGTATTAAAGCAGAGGATGTCAAGAATTTACCACCTATTGAAGAGATACATGGACTTGACATATCACCACCAAAGGTGGTAGAGGTAAATTCTTTAATGAAATTTAATGAAAGTGATATCCCTTACAATAAACATCCTAGTCAATGTCTTTATGAGTTTGATAATTATATTAGAAAATAAGGTCACTTCAATGCCAATGTCATGAAACAATTGAAATACAACTCTCATATGATTGCTCGCTTGAGTGACTTGTTATTTAGAATCTCTAATGATGTTAGGGGTGTTGGAAAATGTGCCTCTATGGTTCAAACTCAATTAGAACAAGTTGCTCAATCTCAGAAAGAATTTCTAAATGAAATGAATAATAATATAAATCATTTTGCGATTAGACTAGCAACTAGAGGACGTAAATTGACTCATGAACCACTTTATCCTGAGGGACACCCTAAGAGAATTGAACAAGATTCACAAATACTTAACACTAGTGCACCTAGTCCTTGTACAAAAGAAAAAGAAAACGAAAAATGATAGGACTGTGCACACCTCTAGTGAACCCGAAAAACCTCCTGAAAACAACAATGACGATGTTTTTATCTCTGATGCCGAAAATCAATCCGGTAATGAACATTCACCTAGTGATAATGAAAAAGATAATGATGATGTTCATAAAGACACTCGCCCGGACAATGATAAACAACCGGATAATGATGTTGAGATAGAACCTGTTGTTGATCTTGATAACCCACAACCCAAAAATAAAATATATGATAAAGAGAGACTTTATTCCTAGAAAACATGGAAAGGAAACAGAACCATGGGTACAAAAACACATGCCCTTTCCACCTAAATCAACTAAGAAAAAAGATAGTGGAGAATTTGAACGCATTGCCGAAATGCTTAGGTCAATCTTTTTGTGGACCCGCTTGACTAATATCTTAAAGATGGCCCCATATGCAAAGTACATGAAATACATCATCACTAATAAAAGAAAAATATCGGAAGCTGAAATCTCCACCATGCTTGCTAAATATTATTTTAAGGATGGAGTTCCTAAAAACTTGGAGATCCGAGAATACCAACTATACCTTGTTCCATCAAAAGAAATTATGTGAAAACTGCTTTGTGTGATTTAGGATCTGGTGTTAGTGTTATGCCTTTCTCTTTATTTAAAAGACTTTATTTGAACAAGCTCACTCCTACTGAAATATCTTTGCAAATGGCTGACAAATCAACTGCTATACCTATCGGTATTGGTGAGGATGTGCCCATTGTTGTTGCCAATGTTACCATTTTAACTGACTTTGTTATACTTGAGATGCCCAAGGACGACAACATGTCGATTATCCTCGGTAGACCCTTTTTGAACACTGCAGGGGCTGTTATTGATTGTAATAAAAGCAAGGTCACTTTTTATATCAATGGTAATGAGCACACGATGCATTTCCTGAAGAAACAATTCCATGTAAATGGTATTAATGTTATTGAAAATTCTCCAATGCTCACTATTGGATGTTTTCAACTACCTCTACCTATTGTCAAAAATAGATATGATATACTTATTGTTGGGGATATGCATATCCCCGTTGAGGTAACTTAGTGTTTTACAAAAGTTTTTCGGTTTCATGCTAATTGAAAGTGGTTGTTAATAAGACTTGATCAACCTTATTAATGGATCATTTTTGAGAGGTATGAAGTTGATGAATTTAGTAACCCCTACCTTCTCTCCCTAACTTTTATTCTATGTTTTTCTTAGTTTAATAGAAATAAAATGCCATGTTTTGTCTGTCTACTATTTTCCCGTGCAATAAAAAATGTCCCAAAAATAAAAGTGTTCAGAATGCCATGGAAATTTAACATGATCTTTTCCGATTATTTTAGAATTTTTAGTGCAAATAACATCAAGGGGGGTGCACCAGCAGCCCCAGGCGCGCCCTGATGGGTTGTGGTCCCCACGTGCACCCCTCACTTATCTCTTTAGTCCACTTTATCCCCTACCTCCAGAAAAAATCAACATTGCACCCTCCTTCGTGTTCTTTCTCTCAAACCCGTGGATTTCAATCTCTTTGCTCGAAGCTCCGTTCCCGACACAGTTTTGGGGGATTGCTACTTGGTATGTGACTCCCCCATTGCTCCAATTAGTTTTTGCTTTAGTGGTTTATATTTTGAATAATTAGCTACTCTTGGTGCTTTTGTAGATGAGCTTGCATGTTGAATTCTTATAGTTATAAGTAGTTTGAAAGCTCAAAATGGCCTCTATGCATGCCTATGAGTAGTTGTTATCAATCTTGTGAAGTTTTGTTGACAAATTTTTGTGGACCAAAAATTTCAGAATTTTAATTATAGGAATAAGATGAGTTTCTTTAGGAAGTTTGATTGCAAGAAGAACTCTAAGGGAGTTATTGGGAAGTCTTCGAACAATGATCTCTGCACCCGGAGAATGGTGGAGGTGCGGCCGTGTGAATGGCCGCACAACCCATTTATGGACGACGCCAGCATCGGTCAAGAGTTCGCACAATTTTCTACTAATGTTGGCCTCACCGACTTCATTGTAGCTGAATGTGAAGAGTACCATCTCCTTACAAATTCCTTTGTGCATATTTTTCATTTTTTGAGTAGGAATAATCCCCCTGAGGTGCAGTTTAGCTTATATTCTGAGGCCCGTCAGTTACCACTTACTGAATTATGTGATATATGCTTGATTCCTTCTGACGAGGAAATAAGTGAGCCTGGGCCTGTATATTTCGAAGACATTTATCACACCCTGTCAATGGGAGATGAGAGAGGGGTGTGGAGTGTCACTTCCACTAGCCTGCATTTTCCTTCCGTGCATTACTTTGCTATATTCATTGCGAAGTGTTTACTTGCTAGAGAAAAGGTTGGTGCACTCAGTGCCCCAGATTTAGCTGTCTTACGCCGCACACTTTATGGCGATACCACTTATATCTTAGGAGCCATTGTGGCACGTCGCCTTCATCTCAACATGACCAAGGGTAAAATTCATGGCGGTATTTATGCTACTCGTTTAGCGAGTCACTTTAACATTCAAATAGGCCAACATGATTATCGTTGGCCCAAGGCTTACCTAGCTCGTCAGCCTATGGCACATCAACACTTTATTGATGGCAAGAACACTCCTATGGATGTTCCTTATAACTTAGTCTTTAGTGAGATTACCCGTGATATTATTCTGTTGCCTACACGTGCTTTGTTTGATTCTATTGCCAGGGGCAGATACAGGATTATGCGAGCATATATTGTTGCCTATCAGAACGCCCAGGCAGCTGCAGAGGAGGAGCCTCAAGAGTGGACGCTCAGGTGCCACCACCACATCATTTTGACATGGGACCGAATGGCTACTACAGATGGTGATTGCCAAGCTAGGCCAAAAGCCTAAGCTTGGGGGAGTATATATTTCCACCGACATTATATTCATGTTCACACATTTCATTCCAGTTGTTGGTGTTCACACTTTTTCATTGTATTATCCATGCTAGACTTATTTTTATCTAGCTCGTGTGTTTGAAAAACCTTAAGAAAACCCAAAAATATTTCTTGTTTCTTTTCGGTCTTTCTTTCTGGTTTGATTAACTGTAGTACTAAAAGAAAACCCAAAAAGATTTATCGCTTCTTTTCTTTGTTTGTTGGGAGCTCTCCCGTGTAAATAGTTTTCTCGTTTTTGTTTTCTTTCTTTATTTTGTCTTCTTTGAGAAAAATCAAAAAACTGCAAAAATATTCCAGTGTCTTTCTCGATTTATTTTTCTAGTTTTTGAGTAGTACCTGGGAGAAGACCACAATGAAAATGTTGAGTGGCTCTAATATGCATTATCATTTATCTAACAAAGAGCTCAAATTGCCTTGTCTTCTCCTCTTTGAATAAAATGTTTGCTGATTCCAGCTTAGTCCATTGCATTCTTGCACTATTATTATTTTCATATCATTTAGTCGTGCAAGTGAAAGGCAATAATGACGATATTTGATGAACTGGTTGTGGCAGAGAGAAACGGGTATGAACTCAACTTGTTTTGTCTTTGTAAATAAATTTAACCTAGTATCCATGATTCAGCCTATTATGATCAAACATGTTGCAATGAAAATTAGAGATTATAGTTTCTCATGCCATGCTTAAGTAGCTAGGAGTGGATAATGATTTATATTAGAGGTCAACATTGCATTAAAATGATTGTGATATAGTATGATGATAAGGTATCCTCCTCCGAATGTTTCAAGTTGCTTGACTTGGCACATGTTCATGCATGTAGTTGAATCAAAACCAACATAACCTCTATGATATTGATGTTCATGGTGTCCATATCCTACTCATCCTGATATCCAATGTTTACTATGCATAATGTATGTTCATGACCATTGTTGCTCTCTAGCTGGTCGCTTGTCAACCTACTTGCTAGCCTTCGCCTGTACTAAGCGGAAATACTGCTTGTGCATCAAATCCCAGAACCAAAGTTATTCCAGATAAGTCCACCATACCTACCTATATGCGGTATTACCCTGCCGTATTAAGTAAATTTTCATGTGCGAGCTCTAGAAACTTCAAATAAACATCATTTTTGTGTGCCTAGATTGTTCATAGAGTGACAGGAGGTAGTCGGTATATTCCATGCTAAGCGGGTTATTCTCATGACGAGTGTTTATTCACTTGTCCTTGTACGAGAGGGGCGGTAATAGGGATTCCCAGTCCCGAATTCAAAAAGAAAAAAAGACTTACAAATAATCAAACAAAACTCCTATGGAGTGAAACCTTAACTATTCCGCTTGGGAACCGCTACTAATGTGTTTAGCATGGAAGATATTGATAATTGATGGTCGCGAAGTAAATATGAAGGGTGCATCTCTCAAAATTTCATTTATCTATGTTTTAAAATTCTGAGCTCCGGCACCTCTGCAAATCACTGCATCCCTCTGCGAAGGGACTATCTATTTATTTTTATCTTGAGTCATCACCTTCTCAAATAAGCGCCAGATCTGAGAGCACTATTGTCATCCTCCTGCATTGTGTGTAGTTAATGTTGGGTGTTAGCATGACTGGATCTTTTCTACCATGAATTACAATGCTTAGTCGCTGGTTGAACTTTGGAGGTGCTCTGCATTTATGTTTTGCGGTCTCAGAAAGGGCTAGCGAAATACCACTGTTGTCATATTATATCATGGTTGTTTTGACAAAGTGTTGTCATTTGAGATATCTTATTATTGCTCTCTAGTTGTTTAGGCTATTGATATGAGTTAATATAATTTTTTAGAGTTATTGTTGACATGGTTAGTCATGATCTTTGCCGAAAACCTGGGTGCTACTTAAGCTTATTTATGTAAACAAGAGCAAAAGAGTTCGTAATTTTTTTTCTTTTTCACTTTCAGTTTATCAACTGAATTGCTTGCGGACAAGCAAACATTTAAGCTTGGGGGAGTTGATACGTCTCTATCGTATCTACTTTTCCTAACGTTTTTCCTCTTGTTTTGGACTCTAATTTGCATGATTTGAATGAAACTAACCTGGACTGACGTTGTTTTCACCAGAACTACCATGGTGTTGTTTTTGTGCAGAAATAAAAGTTCTCGGAATGGAACGAAACTTGTTGGAGAATTATTTCAGAATAAAAGAAAAATACCAGAGCCAAGAACCACCGGAGGGGGGGGGACCTGGGTGAGCACAACCCACCAGGGCGCCCCCCTCCAGGCGCGCCTAGGTGGGTTGTGCCCACCTGGTGGCCCCGCTGACCCTATCTCCGACGCTATGAAATCCTGTTTTCCTGAAAAAATAGGAGAGGCAGAATTATACCGTTTCACGATACGCAGCTGCCGCCACCTCATGTTCTTCACCGGGAGGACATATCTTGTGATACCCCGAGACCGATGCGCCAGGTGTCAGCCAGTTATTCGTCTCCGTTGCCATATCATTTGCTTGCATGTTGCTTTTTGCCATGTCACCATGTGCATTGCATCTGCATCGTTTTCAAAACTTGCATCCGGCCGAACCCCCTCGTCCTTTCCATTGTCCGTCTGAGCCCAGACACACTCACACGCGCCCGCGGCACCTCCGAAACTTTATTTTATAAATTGCCAGAAAATGTTCTCTGAATGGGTTGGAACTTGACGTGCGGTCATATTATTGCATAAGAAGACCGTCTGTCAAATTTCGTCGCATTCGGAGTCCGTTTGATAGCCCAACGGATAACCACGTTAATCACCGGAAGCCCCTTTTCTCTTTTGGCCCAGTACCCCTCCACAACAGCCCACTAGCCCATCGCAACCACCTCCATGCCCTCAGTCGTTGGATCGTGATCGCGTGGCCGAAAACCACACCTCATTTGGACACTCCTAGCTCCCTCTACCTATATATGTGTATCCCCCCGTATTTTTCGCAGATGAAACCGTAGATCCCACCTCCTCCGCGCCACCGGACGCGTCCGCGCCGCCACTGGACATGTCCACCACCCCAGCATCGCGTTCCGGCCAATCACCACCCGCCACCTCAGCCGGGCGCCCCCCGCAGCGAATCGTGCGCCGCCACGTCACCCGCCCCCCATCTCTCTCCCCTCCCTCCACCGCGCGGCCCGCCGGGGCCCGGACGAGGCCCGCTCGGCCCGACCGCCGCCAGCCGCGTCCCGCGCCTCCCGCTCGCTCGCGCACGGCCGCCTGCCGGACTCCGTGCCGCCGCGCCGCCCCTCCGCCGGAAGCATCGCCGCCGCCACCTTGACGCCTCCCGCCGGCAGCCCCGCACCTTCGGCCCCGCCACCACGCTACCTCGCCGGCGACCCCGGGAGCTCGGCCCGCACCACCGCGCCAGCTCCGCCACCAGATCCGGCACCGGCCGGCCGGATCCCCTCCTCCCTGCCGGCCCTGCCTCTCCCCTCGCTGGCGCCGTGCTCCCTCGCCGCCGGCTGCCCAAGCCGCCGCCGCCTCGGCATGGGATCGAGCAGGAGCTCGTCCCGCTCGCCTGCCATCCTCGTGGGCCGCGAGGCCCAGCACGCCGACCCAGTACGCATGCTTCTTCTTTTGCTTCTTGGGCCAAGCCCACGCAGTGAGAGCCCATTAAAACCCGCCTGTGCGAAGGATAGCTAAAAACGCTTGCTCTATTTTTTTTTTCAAAAAACGACCAAGTCCCTGGAAAAATCATAATATGTGTGCATGTTGGGGTGCTTGTAACTTTTTGTGTGTTGATCCAAATGGAGCATATAATATATCGAAATGTTCGTCTCGAAGTGCTCTACATGTTAGTTGCATTTTCATGCTTGTTACTGTTAATCTTGATGTCTTAATCTTCGTTGCAAAACTGCTATGTGATGTTGTTGTTAAGTCCTTGTTGTCTGTCAACAATATGTTAGCATGTTTTTGAGGTTGTAACTTTGTGCATGTTGGTCCAAATGGAGTATATGATATGTCAAAATGTTCACTGTGAAGTGCTTTACATGATGGTGGCTGTTGCATTCATGTTAGGTGCCATATTACCATGTTTATCTCTGTTGCAAAAGTGCATATGACTGTTAAGTGCTAAAACTTGTTATAAGATGTTGATTTGTCTTTTTCTTATCTTTATGTGTGATTTTTGTTTGAGCTACATGTCAATATGTTTTAGAAGCACAATCATGTCATCTTTGCTGTGGTGCAATCCACTTTTCATGTTATGCCTTGTGGTGAGTGCAACAAGCTTGCAAAGTGGCCTACTCGCTGTTGCTGATTTCTGAGACTTGTTAAAAACTGCTAAGTCTGAAACTGCTATAACCTGATGCCATGTTTGCTTGATGCCCCACTCAAATCCATGAATGTTCTGGGTTGTCCAATGATCATGTCTTGTTGTCCATGTTATGCTCTATCCATCCATGCCCTTGTTTGCATTAATGTCCAGCTGTAGCTTGTTGTTTTCATGCTCTCAAATTGCTATAAAATGTTTCTGTCAGCGTGTTATCAGCAAGTTCAGTTTTGCCATGTGAATATCTAGTGTTCTATGCATCCTATGACCATGTTCTTGCCATGAGTAGCTTCATAAACATGTATTCTTTCTGTTGGTTATACTCACATGCCATGATATGCTTTGAGATGAGTTGCACAAGCTTGCAAACATGCCTACTTGTCGTTGTTGCTGCCATGTCTAGTTTATTTCACTAAGTCTGTGAAACTATTATCTTTTGCAATCTTTCCATGATGTTTTGAGCATGTTCTAGTGGTGTTTGGAAGTAGCTCAGAGATCATGCTTGTAGTGCTTGACATGTACATGCTTGCGATACCCTTTGTTGCCATGAAATGTTATTGTATCATGTTGTTTTGATGTCAACTACATGCCTACTTGCTGTTTTGGACAGATTATGTTTCAAACTTGTTCCATGTGTATGTGATGAACCGTTGCTCCGTTTTGAGCGTGTTTTATATGAAACTTCTGTGTTTTTGCATGTAGATGTATAATAACATGCTGTATACCTGTTTGGAGTGTGTTTGCTTGATGTTTGGATGCGTTTTGCATCAATGACATGCTTGTCTTGTTTTCCTCATATCTTCTAGGCCGTAACTCCGATTAAATGAACTTTATATGAAACTTGACTATAATTTCAAGTAGATCATCATGGTGCATGTTAACTTGCTGTTTAACAACTTGAACTTAAGGTTTGTTCAGTTCTGGACCTATTTCGAAATTTGCATATGAGGACTTACCGGAATTGTTATATGTTATTTTCGGCCTCATTTAAACTTGTTTGGTTGTGTTGGTCTTGTACGCATCCTTCCTTGGCATGTTTTGCATCATATAGACTTATTTTGCATCATACTTGGTTGAGCATCATGTCTTGTTCTTGTGTTGTGTGTTTACCATGTTGCTTGCTTCTTCTCGTTAGTGCTTGTTTTGTTGCGATCGTGAGGATTTGTTTGACTACACTTGGTTCATCTTCGTGGCTTCTTCTTCATCTTCTTCATGGACTCGTTCTTCTTCCTTGCGGGATCTCAGGCAAGATGACCGTCACCTTGGATACCTTTACTATCATTGCCATGCTAGTTGTCTCGATGCTATCGCTATATGTCGCACTACCTATCTATTGTTGTCAGCCTCTCCTTGTTGCCATGAAACCTCTAACCTTTGACACCATCCCAGCAAACCATTGTTTGGCTATGTTACCGCTCGCTCAGCCCCTCTTATAGCATTGTTAGTTGCTGATGAAGATGAAGATTGCTCCATGTTGGAGCTGGGCGTTGTTGGAATATCACAATATCTTTTAATTTAATTAATCCAGATATATACTTGACAATGGGTGGAAGGCTTGGCCTTTTTCTCGGTGTTTTGTTCCACTCATGCCGCCTTAAGAACCGATAAACCAACGTTATGTTCCTTGATTTTGCGTTCCTAACATGGTTGGGGTTTATGGGCCCCCCTCGATAATTCGCATTGCTTAAAGCTTTTCCAGCAAGACCCAACTTTGGTACTACATTTGGCTAATAACTAAAACTTGCATAGGGACCGGCTAGCACCTGAGGACTCTTAATCAACCCCCGGGCCAGTGCTCCTCATGAGTGTTGGTCCAAACTGGGCGGACTGCGGGGCCACCATGGGGAAACTCGAGGATTGGTATATACCTGTAGGCTGTCCCATCTGGTCGTGGCCTGAGACGAGTTACGCGCGTCTATTATCAGGGTGTCGACACGCCGGGAGGTTTTGCTTGATTAGTTTTACCTTTGTCGAAATATCTTGAGCACGAGATTCCGAGAATACTCGGGTCTTCCCAACATGGAGTTGTGACTCTGCAGATCGTGAGCTTGTGATGGGCTAAGTTGGGACACCCCTACAGGGTTTGATCTTTCGAAAGTCATGCCCGCGGTTATGTGGCAGATAGGAATTTGTTAATGTCTAGTTGTAGAAAACTTGACAGAGGATCCGAAATAAAATACACAACCGCGCGAGTAACTGTGACCGTCTCTTTTCATTTTGAGAAGAGAACACTATGGGGTTATGTTTGACTCGTAGGTAGTTCAGGTTCTCTTAGCGATCATTACTAGTTTGCGACCATTTGCGTAGAGGCTTATCTTATTCTTGTACTCGTACTTTAGCCACCATACTTTTGCTTAGCCGCTGCCGCAACCTCAGCACTTAACCTTTTCATACCCAATAAAGCTTTGCTAGTCTTGATACGCATGGTTATGGGATTGCTGAGTCCTCGTGGCTCACAGATACTACAACAACAGTTGCAGGTGCAGGTTTCTGATGACTTGAGGCGAGAGCGATGTTCTTTGTGTTGGGGTTCTTCTTCTTCCTCGTCATTCTTGGGTTAGGTTCCTGGTTGGCAGCCTGGGATAGCAGATGGATGTCATTGTGCTTTTCATGTTTGCATCCATAGTTGGATGTCTTGTATTGATGTTGCTGTATTCATGTGAATTGTACGACTTATATGTATCCCCATGTATGTATGTAATGGTACGATGTAATGATATCCATCTTGCTAAGCGCCTGAAATGCGGTTGTGCCTCAATCACAAGTTTTATCTAGTGATCGAGATATAATCACATCTTGGGCGTGACAAGTTGGTATCAGAGCCTCGACCAACCATAGGAGCCCCCTTGATTGATCGTAGCTTGGCCATTGTTGAGTCTAGCAAAACTAGTTTGGAGTCTAGTTATATCGGAGGGTAGGAATTCTCTTTACTCCTCAGCCCTTCGTCGCTCTGGTGAGGAATCTTGACGTAGGTGTTTTAAATTACTTCTCTTCCCCTTCAATTTTTTAGGATCACCCAGTTAGTTTTCGTTCGTTGTGATGTCAGCCTTTTGTCATCCGGTGCATTTCTCGTCGAGTTGAATCATTCCTCTTCATCTTTTGCTAGTTTAATCATTAATTCTTTCCAACCGGCATTGTTTCCCCTGTCCGATGTGGTCTTTATTTTTCCCACCCGCCCACCCTTATTCTTCTCGGAACCGGAGTCATTAATCGAGTATCCATCCTACTCGTGCGAATCCTTTGCATTCTTTCCTCAATTATTTCGACTGGTGAATTCTTGTCTAGTTTGTCATCCTTCATCTCTTTTCTTCTATGATGAATTCTCGTTCGACATTCTTCATCTCTTCTTCTCCGGTGGATTCAATTAAAGTTTTCGGTGTTGATATTATTCTTTTCCATTGCTCAAGTGTTTTCCCTTATTCGTTCATCTCTCGCCATTTAATTGTTCCAGAGTTTAGAAGACATCTCAGGAAATTAATCTGTCTTCCGATTAATTCGAGGTTGTCACCACATTCAAGCTTTTAAAGCGTTCCGGTGCATCATCTCCTTTCAATCTTTTCCAACGGCGTTTTCTCTTCGGTGGGCTCATAACCCACAGGTCTTTTCCCAGGATCTTACCTGACTCTTCTAATTTCCCGGAGTGTTCCAAAATTCTTTTCAAGTGTGATGTAAGTATGGATTCCATCCGTCATGTGCCTTCTCCAAGACCGTTTTCAAATTCTTTTCATGCGTGGTTCAACCTTTTCCTTTTTTCAATAATCGGGAGTATTTCGTGAATTCTTCCATTGTGATCCTCCGAAGGCCATCATTTCAGAAGATTTCTTTGTTCTCAGTTTTCAACTTCGTCCTCCAAATATTCTTCATTGATGCCTCTTCGTTCATCTCACATTCGTCCCGTGCTTCGTTCAACTATTCTTTAATCAGTTCACGATCTCTTCGCTCTCGTCATTCTATTTCCCTCAAGTTATTTATTCTTCCTGGCGATTAATTCTCTGGTGTTGACTCGATTTCAATTCCTTACGGTGGTTGCCCCTTTCATCACTCTGCTTCAATTCTTACGGTGGTTCGCTCAAGAGTTCTTTTCCGGCGTTATCATATCAATCCATTCATTTTTATTCCAATCATACCGGTGTTTCATGAAGATTTTCGCAAGTTTGCGATATATCCCTCTTTAATCAGTTCAACGAGAATAAATAGTATGCGAATCCATTGCTTTCATCAATTTAATAGATGAAGGATGAGCATACCATAATTTTTATTCATTTTCTTCAAGTTGATTTATTCCTTCCTTTGGAGTTTATTCTTGATGAATAAATTCTAGTCCCAAGTGCTTTCATCTTTTCTTTCCGGAGTTCATAGTTTCTCAGCCTTCTCGTCAGAACCCCCGTCTAAATCATCACAAGGACTTATTCTTATTCTTCTCATCCTTCATCATCCTTTCATTATCGGAGTTCTTCATGGTGGTTCATCGTGATTCAAATCATTCTTCAAGTGTTCATCAAATTCTTTTGGATCAAGCGCAAGCATTATTCTTTTGTGTCTCGAGATGCAAATAATTCTCTGTATTCTTTTGAAGTGGAGTTTTGCATTCTTCGCTCTTCTCAGCTCATCAATACTTTGGTTGCGGCATAATATCACCTCAAGTTTCGGGATGATTTCCATAAGTCCACAACAATCTTATTCTTTTATTATTGATTTTCTCAACAACTCCATTCAATCCTTCCTTCTAAGGATGCCTTCAAATTCATTGTGCTAGAAGATGTGTTATTTCCCCTTTTCTTCTCATTCCATTCTTTAATTCTTCCGGAGGCATTTTCTTGTTCATCTCGTCATGAATCGTTCCATCTTGTCAAATTCATGTTCTATTCCATTCTCGCGCAACCAGAGTGCTGCCTAAATTTTTCTTGTTCTTATTCCTTGTCTATCTCGCTTAACCGGAGTGGTTTTTTGAATTTATTCTTGTTCCTTCAGCTCTTGATTCTTGTCTTTCTACCGCCAAGACTCTCGTACTCTTCCTTGTTCCTCCGTTGTAACGGAGCTTCTCAATCTCATTCACCTCCGTTGTGTGCTTCCTTTCAAGTGGCTCAACCTCTAAACATTCTTTGGTTTCACCTTGTTTTTCCTTTTTCTTTTCCGTCTCGTTCCTAAGATCTCGGGACGAGATCTCTTGTTAGTAGGGGAGTGTTGTTACACCCCGAGACTGATGCGCCAGGTGTCAGCCATTTATTCGTCGCCGTTGCCATTTCATCTGCTTACGTGTTGCTTTTTGCCATGTCACCATGTGCATTACATCCGCATCGTTTTCAAAACTTGCATCCGGCCGAACCCCCTCGTCCTTTTCGTTGTCCGTCTGAGCCTAGACACACTCACACGCGCCCGCGGCACCTCCGAAACTTTATTTTATAAGTGGCCGGAAAATGATCTCGGAATGGGCTGAAACTTGACATGCGGTCTTATTATGGCATAGGAAGACCGCCTGTCAAATTTTGTCGCATTCGGAGTCCGTTTGATAGCCCAATGGATTACCGTGTTAATCACCGGAAGCCCCTTTTCTCTTTTGGCCCAGCACCCCTCCACAACAGCCCAGTAGCCCATCCCAACCACCTCCATGCTCTCGGTCGTTGGATCATGCTCGCGTGGCCGAAAAGCACACCTCATTTGGACAGTCCTAGCCCCCTCTACCTATATATGTGTCTCCCCCCGTATTTTTCGCAGATGAAACCCTAGATCCCACCTCCTCCGCGCCACCGGACGCGTCCGCGCCATCACCGGACATGTCCACTGCCCCAGCCACGCGTTCCAGCCAATCACCATCTGCCGCCCCGCAGCGAATCGTGCGCTGCCACATCGCTTGCGCCCCTGCCTCTCTCTCCTCCCTCCACCGCGCGTCCCGCCAGGGCCCGGGCGAGGCCCGCTCGGCCCGACCGCCGCCCGCCGCCGCTAGCCGCGCCCCGCGCCTCCCGCTCGCTCGCGCACCGCCGCCTACCGGACTCCGCGCTGCCCCTTCGCCGGAAGCATCGCCGCTGCCACCTTGACGCCTCCCGCCGATAGCCCCGCACCTCTGGCCCCACCACCACGCTTCCTTGACGGCGACCCCGGGAGGTCCGCCCGCACCACCACACCAGCTGCGCCACCGGATCCGGCACCGGCCGACCGGATCCACTCCTCCCTGCCGGCCCTGCCTCACCCCTCGCTGCGCCATGCTCCCTCGCCGCCGGTTGCCCAAGCCGCCGCCGACTCGGCACGGGATCGAGCAGGAGCTCGTCCCGCTCGCCTGCCATCCTCGTGGGCTGCGAGGCCCAGCGCGCCGATCCAGTACGCCTGCCCCGCCGGCCTGCTTCTTCTTTTGCTTCTTGGGCCAAGCCCACGCAATGAGAGCCCATTAAAACCCGCCTGTGCGAAGGATAGCTAAAAACGCTTCCTCTATTTTTTTTTCAAAAAACGACCAAGTCCTTGGAAAAATCATAATATGTGTGCATGTTGGGGTGCTTGTAAGTTTTTGTGTGTTGATCCAAATGGAGCATATAATATATCGAAATGTTCGTCTCTAATAAGACCGCACGTCAGATTTCAACCCATTCCGAGAACATTTTCTGGCCACTTATAAAATAAAGTTTCGGAGGTGCCGCGGGTGTGTGTGAGTGTGTCTGGGCTCAGGCGGACAACGGAAAGGATGAGGGGGTTCGGCCGGATGCAAGTTTTGAAAACGATGCAGATGCAATGCACATGGTGACATGGCAAAAAGCAACACGCATGCAGATGGCATGGCAACGACGACGAATAACTGGCTGACACCTGGCGCATCGGTCTCGGGGTGTCACATATCTGGAGTCCGTTTGGGGATCCGGAGAGGGGGATCTTCGGTCTTCATCATCACCAACCCTCCTCCATGGCCAATTTCATGATGCTCTCCACCAGGAGTGAGTATCCTTCGTAGGCTCGATGGTCGGTGAGGATTTGGATGAGATTCATCATGTAATCAAGTTAGTTTTGTTAGGGCTTGATCTCTAGTATCCATTATGTTATGAGATTGATGTTGTTATGACTTTGCTATGCTTAATGCTTGACACTTTGGTCTCGGGTGCCATGATTTCAGATCTGAACCGTTTATGTTACCACCATTATATATATATTATAGATCCGATCCTGCAAGTCATATTCACTTGGTATGTGTTATGATCCGCAAACCCCAGAGTGACAGTATTCGGGATACTTTCCGGTGATGACCTTAGTTTGAGGAGTTCGTGTATTTACTATGTGTTAATGCTTTGTTCCGGTACTCTATTAAAAGGATGCCTTAATATCCCTTTGTTTCCTTATGGACCCCGCTGCCACGGGAGGGTAGGACAAATGGTATCATACAAGTTCTTTCCATAAGCACGTATGACTATTTACGGAATACATGCCTACATTATATTGATGAACTGGATCTAGTTTTGTATCGCCCTCGGTTATGACTATTATATGATGAATATCATCCAACAAATTGCCGATCCAATGCCTACGAATTTCCTACATATTGATATTGTTAAGTTACTACTGCTGCTGTTACTGTTAAAACTGCTACAAAATTATTGCTATCACTGTTATAGTCACTGTTGTTGTTATCACTATTATCAAAACTGTCAAATTACTGTGCTACTAAACACTTTGCTGTAGATAATTAATCTCCAGGTGTGGCTGAATTGACAACTCAATTGCTAATACTTGTAAATATTCTTTGGCTCCCCTTGTGTCGAATCTATAAATTTGGGTTGAATACTCTACCCTCGAAAACTGTTGTTATCCCCTATACTTGTGGCTTATCAGACCATACCCGATGTTTCGGAGAACTGGAGAAGGGTATGCCTTGCTGCAATAGTGCCATCCAATTCGGGTAAAATAAACAGTTTCGTTCAATCTTCACGTGTGGTGTTATTCTTGGAAAACTATTATGAGAGGATTCAACGATGTGTGAAATGATGTGTTTTTCATGCGTCCAACTTACTAGTGGAAAGGTGTGGCTTTAAGATTTGATGGCTCATTACTCATTATTACTGTGGCACAACGACCAGGGTGATCGGGTGAGTATTCCTTGTGGTTGTGCACTCATAATTTGGTGCATGGCACGTCGATCCAGATGCAGGATGTCCATGTCGTGGAAAGGAAGTTATGTGTTCCTACAATGGTTTCTCGCGATGTTATCGACCTTTCAAGATTTGTTTATATATACTGCGCTATTAAATAATTTCTCAGTGAGATAAAATTATACTAGTACAATGCTACGAAGCTTTCAGCTCTTCTTTAATGTGTCTTGCCTTGAAGGTTTTATTATTACAACATTCCACGAAATACAAAGGAAACTAACATGCATGGTAATGCATATCAATGATTCACATATCAGACCCAATATTTACTTCACAACTTAAGACAAAGTTGTGAGAAGGTGTAGAAATAAAAAAATGATCGATCAGGTCCCTAGGCATGCTTTCATTTCCTGGCTCGTTGATGCTCGCAAGGACATGTAGAAGGTGGATGCATGCACCATCCCATCATTTTGTGAAGTTCCACTAAAATGGGGATGAGCATCCCTGTTGACAAGGATATTGAATAATAGTGGAACTGTTGATGAAACATGGAAAGTACGTTGGCCGAGCTACAATAGTTGTGTAGGCAAAGAACTAGAGAGGATTAACATGCAAGATTTTCCACATGCATCGACGTGGGAGGACGGGCGGTGGAGCAAGGCCGCTTCCAGAGGAAGCTGTACTTGAGAGTCGTCGGGATGTAACCTCCGTCCTGGTTTATTGGTCCCCTTAGTATTTTGTGCCAAATTTTGACAATTGATTTAATTACCAAAATGCCAATGCATGTCACAAAAATAATATCGTTGGAAACTATCTTCAAACAAGAATCCAACTATATAATTTTTGTTGACATGCATTAATATTTTGTCAGTTAAATCTCAATTTTTGGCACAAAATATGAGAAGGCCAATAAACCAGGACGGAGGTAGTAACCAGGAGACCGACGACGGGCAAGGGGCAAATGCCCTACCGCTTTGGAGCTTGCTTAGAGAGAACGACGGGTACCACAGACCGGGACGCGCCGACAATGGGTTTCCTGCCTCGACGCCGGTGACTGGAGCAACGCTGCACACCCTCCCTTTCTGCCAGCGGCCGGATCCGGCCAGATTAGGGACCAGCGGTGAGAGAGAGAGAGAGAGAGAGAGAGGCCACCGCCGTCTTGTGTGAGAAAGTGTGAAGAGATTGACCCCAGTAAACAAGCATCTCCTGCCTATATTATACTATATAGTATAGTGGAATGATTTTCTTTTTATCTCTCGATAACAATCGGTCTATATTCTATACATGCGCCATTGAGGAATAAAACATTTTTTAATAACGCATCAAGTCGCACTTTATTTGTTCATGTGTGATACACGATCCTCCATAAAGTGGACAACCACTACATGTGTCAAATTATCACGTGGGCTACATTTCGTACAGAAATGAGATCCACCGTGTACCCACACGGGTGTGGTTAGGAAAGAGACAGGGGTACGTGCATTCTACATGCACCTCTTCTCTTCCTACACGTACCTATGTGGGTCTGTGTGATAGAAATACAAACCTAGAGAGAGATGGTGTGTGCCTTCGTGAGTTTCTTTGAGAGGGGGCGAGGGGCCGGGTTGATTTCATGAGTGTATTTGTGTGCATGAGAGATAGATAGGGGATATGTGTTGATGATATCTCAAAACAATGTGACACGTGCAATGTGTGTGAAAATAGAGGGGTTGCTATATCATATATAGAGGGGGCGGTGCCCGAGAAGAGAGGTAGGGATCATCGATGAGAGATATCGATGGAATCGAAGAGAGGATCTAGTGTGTGGGTGTGAGATCGATGAAGAGAGCCAGCGAAATTGTGTTTGCGTACGTCAAAGATATAGGGCTATTGACCTACTAGAACATCAGAGGGGAGAGGGAACATTTGTGTGTGGCGGAGAGACATGATTACAGCGCTCGATCTATCGGCTGGGGGGAGGCAGAGACCTAACTAGAGAGGTAGATCGACTGGTATATGTGCGCAGAAGGAGAGACCTAGCTATGTCTTGAGGGAGATCGATCGACATCCATGCATAAGTGTAGGACAGGAAAAATGTTGGGTGAGAGAGAGACAGAGCTAGAGTGCCAGAGGGGTGGTGGTGGAGTTGCTTCTCGGAGATGGTGGGAGAGGCCTACTAGACAAACGGATGGTACAACTGCAATATCAAGAAGAGAGGGGATGTGTTTCTATGTGTGTGTGTGTGCATGATGGACACGTCGGGAGGCATGGATGGATGATGAAGGGGGGACCACATGTGTTTGGTAAGCAGACCTAACTAGATTGGTAGATCTATTGTTGTGTGTCGAAGAAAGGGAGAGACATAACTAATGAGGTAGATTGATCGGCGCGTGGGGGAAAAGAGTTATAGACGACATAGCTAGCTATATGTAGAGGGAGATCAATTGGTGTACATCCATTTGTTAGAGGCAAATAAGACCGAGAGAGATGGATGGAGATGGAGGTGGTGCGAGGGGCCTAGATAGGGGGAGGAGTGTGCGATTATGAGATCGATGAAAAGAGTGGCGAGAGTTTACACGTGTGTGGGACCGTATGAGAGACATGGGGCATGGACGGGGAGAGGAGGAGATGAAAGCGTGTGCGTATGTGGTAGGCATACCTGGCTAGAGAGGTTTATCGATCGGTGTGTGTTGAAAAGACGGAGTTGTGGAGACCGTGGGAGAACGACCTAAAGAAAATAAACGAATGTGCGCGATGGAGAGAATGCTGAGGGAGGGGGACGGAGAGGACGGCGTGTGCATGCACGCGAGAAAGTTAGTGCTAGGTACAAAGATGGGTTGTGTGGGTGTAAATCACTAACAGAGACCATATTTTTTTATAAAAGTGAATTCATATATTTGAATAAGCGATCATGGTGTTTTAAACCTATGCATTGAATGGTGACATGCGTGGTGTGGTTCTGGACATGTTATATTATAATGTGATAATGCGTGGCATTTGCAACTCACATCTACATCGAACAATCTAGGTATCTGGCCCATACTATATATTGAACAATGTGACATTTTATTTGAATCTGCGATAATGGGTGGCATTTGTAGCTCACAGCTTAATATCAGTAGGCGTAGCGGGCGGAGCACCATACGAGACATGGTTTAGATTATGAGGATCTAGCTAGAGCTTGAAATGTACTATGATTTGAAATCAGCATAAAGTGGATTCAAAAATTTGAGTTCGAGTTTAGATAGTAGCTAGTACACATAGTTCATGTCTAACTCGACAGTAATCATGTGGTGTGTCATGAACATAATATACAGATGATGGTTAAACTTGACAACAATTATGATTGTAGATCCTATTCAAATAGAGAAACGAATTCAAATTTAGTTCATATTGAAGCGGCAACATATACATTTGGAATGCACTAAAATGTGCATTGGAGTAGGAGGATACATGCATTATACACCAAGCGAAATATTTTAATTGAACATAACATGGATTCAAAGTTTTGAATGGCATTCGTAGTAACTCATACAGTAAAAGTGGACAAGACTCTGGTGCCATTTTTTTCATTGAGGGAAGTGGAATTGATTTGGTACAATACACGTTAGGCTTGTCCCAAAATTTCAACCCGCGCCTTGTTATCCCAAAATTTCAAGATATGTCTCCTTGTGCTCCGAAAGCTCCCTCCTTCTCAACCCGCGCCTTGCTATCCCAAAGTTACAATGCGTGCGAAAACTACCAACTGAACCGAAGGAACCACATAGTTCAAATCGGTGGGGGTAATTTAGTAACTTACCTCACATTTTGGAAAAGCACGTCCCTAAGCCATGGTTCCTCCCTCACATGCCCTATGTCCCCCATTTGTACACCGAGGCCGCCAAAATCCACGAAGCCCCACACCTCCTCCGGCCGCCACCCGACAGCCGCCCAGCCGAAGCCTCTTCCTGACAACATCGTCCAACGTAACAACTTGACGTCCCTCATCCACTGCATCGAATAAGGATATGTCGTCGATCTCGTCATTCCGTTGATTCAGCAGCCCCGTCCTCCACCACCAAGGAGCTGCCCCGAAGTTCCCCTCGTTTATCATGCCACCTCCATTCCCATAGCATCATCTTCACCTGCACCACCAAAAGAGCATCACCATCACCGATTCCACGGATGAAGCTGGGGCCTAATCGGCGCCACCAAAGAGGTTATACAGTAATCAATGCATTATCTTCTTGATTCGATCCCATGGTGCTGCCGGCGCTCGATCCTCAACCGCCATGGCACTACTCCATCTACAGTGGCGGCGATGGCCACTTCCTCCATGGGGTCTCTCCACCATGGTGTGGCTCCCTCGGCGTTGAAGTCCAGATCAACAGGAGTTGCTCTTTCTCCGGCTCTCGCTGGCCCTGATGTTGCTGCTGCTGCTTCGGCTATCACTTGTGCTGCTGCTCTGCTCTTGCTCTCGGTTGCGTGCCTGGTCTGCTCCTGCTCTTACTCGCGTTGCTGCTCTTACTCTCGCCCTTGCTTGCACTGCCGCTCTACTCTTGCTCGCGTTGCTGCTGCATGAGCAGTAGCTCCGGCTCTCGCTCGCACTCCTGCTGCTGCTACCTGAGATTCTGCTACGCGCTACTACTTCGGGCGTTGCTACACGACCAGCTGCCCTGGCTCCTCTCTGGTAGTACGTTCCCTGCTGGAGCGGCTAAAACTAATAGTGCACTGCTTTTATGCTACTAGTGCGTTCAGTTTCGATAGTTAAGTTCAGAGATGAGCGGCTGATGTATTTACATCTATCACTTTTTGGTGATGTATTTTACATCATCTATTGCAGATGCTATTAGAATACCACTTCAGGTTAACGTTGTCTCTCTTGTCCTGCTTCAGCCTCGCCGCCGTCCACCTCACCAGAGCTGCTCCAACGACAAAATCGTCCATCACAGCGGAGCAGTTCCCTCGGCTCCATCTCCAGACTCCTAAGATCTTCTTCCCCGCCTCCGAAAGCCACATCATCCGCAACATCCTCAGCGACCAACACAATCATGCTGAGATCAACATGGCTTCGTCGAAGAGGTTGCACACTTGTTACATCATATTTTTATTCTGCATGTTATATATATTGTCCACTGAGCACGCGTATTAATGAGAAATACGATTAGTTTCTCCTATATGATAAGCAGTGAGGTACTAGGCAAGTTAGCTATCCATGACGGACTCTCTCGAAATCCATTATTATTTATTTCTGCGCGTTGGAGATGTGCATGTGTAGATGGTCCTGGGAGTTGAGCTAGTAGGGTAGTAGCCTGGGTCCAAAGTAGTAGAAGTAGTACAAAAACATTTTTGTAGTGTAGCCTTTTGCATGTTTAAGGCTCCTACTAGAATCTCCGGTGGTTGAAAGGAGAAGTGAAGGAAAAACATAGGAATTGGAAAGTTTCCTGGTACTACTACTATTCATGCATTTGGTACAAAGGAAAGGAGCAATGGAAAACTATAGGATTTTTCTTTAGTGTCTCCTTGAAACAAAAACCATAGGAATTTTAATATCCACTTGGCCCTCCTTTTTAAATTCCTATTCATGAAGAATAAAAGGTAAGTGATGGTAGCACAATAGCATTATAACTGTACATTTTCTTGTGGTTTGACTTAATTTGACCATGCTTTTTTGCATTCTTGTGATCTTCCAATTCCTATTAACCAAACACAAAGATTGACACAAATCATGTATTTGCAATGCTCTGTTTTGCACATGCATTCCTATCCTATTCCTGTGAATTTCCTATCCCTACGTTGTTAGAATCCTCCAATTCAAACGAGCCCTTACAGAATTACTTCTGTTGCAGATAGGTGTAAAGAAAACCTTGTGTGGTTTGTCCCGCTCTTGTCGTGCCATCGTCCACCCCAGCTTAGCTGCTCTAACGACTGAAGTGTCCACCACAGCAGGGATCTACCCTCTAGAATATGTTTCGCCGCCTCAGATCTTCTTCCCCGTAGCTGGCAGCAACCACAACTACATTACCATCATTAACTAAGTAGATGACCTTGAGGACTACACGGGTCCGCAAGAGAGGTCGCACTCTTTCGTCTCTACTTACGTTATGCATCGCTTGATATTACCTGCTACTTTAGCATCATGTGCATCTCTTAGACTCTGAGTCGGGTCTAAACTAATGCTCAAACTTGAGTTTTTAAATGGTTGTGGGGTACATATGGGGGCAACAACGAATAGTGTCTATCTATTATCTGGTTAATCTCGGGTGTCTACTACGTGTTTCATGTTGGGTGGCAAACACACAGTAAAGGTGCCATTATTTGTATTTTCTAAGTGAAGTTATTATCTGCCTGCTATCATTGGTTTGGGTCTATCCATAGGTTGCTACCAGCACTCTTGATTTCTGCGTGCACTCCTTACATAATCTCACTATATTTTATTCCTATGCATGTCGGTTATTGTACAACATGATACTGAACATGTAGAGCAAAAGAGACGAGCCATGCATGGCAATAAAATGTCATGTAGACGGTGCACCATGGTGGGCGCAAAGGCATCCCCCCTCCTCCCATTCCAGATTGTAATCAAGAGGAAGATAATTGTTCAGAGGGGGATTCAGAGGGAGCAGACCACTCCTATTTACCCCTGAGATCTTTGTTCTAACTTGACATGCTGATGTTGGTCATATCATGCATATGGCGCCTTGCATTGCTACTTTATACATCAAATATGTCATCTCCTTAGTTTAGATATGCTTTGTGCGAATGCCATTTGTTTAGTTTATATATCATATATGTGAATTATGCAACGCCACCTTGTTTAGCCAGGCATCATATATGTGAATTTTGCAATGTCATCCTGCTTAGCCAGACATCTTATATGTGAATTATATCATGCCATACTTTTTTCATTACGTATTACATTTGTCAATAATGTTAGTACATTCAACTACTCTTCCTGTGCATCAGCAATTTTACACCCTAATAGAAAAATCCGGAGTGAAAACAAGGTCTTATGCTATCTGACGAAGCACATATCTTGCTGGTTACGGATAGCTCCTTAGAGGAGGATTCAGAGATAGGTGGCCAGTCCTATTTTGGCCCTGAGTTGTATGCTCTAACTCGCAGGGTTATATTGCTCATATCGTGCATATGATGTCTTTCATTGCTATGTCATTTGCTTGGTTTAGACATGCTTTGTGTGAATGCCAGTTTTGTAGTGTCTAATTACCATATATTTTAATTATGCAATGATATCTTGTTGCGAGGTGTTATATATGTGAATTGTGCAATCCTATCTTGTTGCAAGGCATCATATATGTGAATTATGCAATGCCATGTTGTTTAGCCAGGCATCATAATGTGAATTATAGCATGCCATCCTTTTTTGTATAACATATTATATTTGTCGACAATATTTGTATATTCAACTACACTTCCCGTGCATCAGCCATTCGAATCAGTGATGGAAAAAATCTGGAGTGAAAACATGGTCATCAGAGCAGACAATGCTACCTGCTGAAGCAGATATCTTGCTGGTTACAGGTAGCTCCTCACAGACGGATTCAGAGACCGATGACCTGTCCTATTTTTCCCGTGAGGTATATGATCAAACTTGGCAGGGTTATATTACTCATATCATGGATATGTTGCTTAATTTTTACATCATATACATAATATTGAATGTCATCTACTTAGTTTAGACATCATATACGCGTTTGCCATCTACTTACTTGCTTAGTATATAAATCATATATTTCAATTATATCATGCCATCATGTTTACATAGACAACATGTATATGAATTATGGCATGCCAACCTATTTAATAAAGACATCATATAGTTATATCATCTCATCCTATTTACATAGTCATCATATTTTGAATTATGTCATTCTAACCGTGAATTATATGATGCCATCATGTATCCATAGACGGCATGTATGTGAATTATGGCATGCCAGACTATTTAATAAACACATCATATAGTTATATCATGTCATCCTATTTACATAGTCATAATTTGAATTGTGTCATTCTATCATGTTTAGTTAGCCATCATATATGTGAAATTTTGTCATGCTATCCTGTTTAGTTAGCCATCATATATGTGAAATTGAGAAATGCTATCATGTTTGTTTAGACAACATAAATGTGAATTGTTTCATGCCATGTTTTATTCCCCACTATCCATTGCACTTGTCTATCATACAATGTCTATACATTCAATTAATTTTCTTGTTTATCAGCCATTTGAATTGGAGGGGTGGCATTATCTAAGGGAATAAAACACACTCTTTAGAAAATACAGTGCTACCCATCGATGCAGATAGAACCACGGTTGTGCTTGTCCAAGAACCAACCCCTCCACACATAACCCAGACTCTCGTAGATTGTACCCCTACCTCGTTGGATAGGGAACTAGCTACACCCCCTCTAACCCCAACCCCAACAGATAGTAATCTAGTTCCAGTTGGCTCAACACCGTCTCCACCAGAGAGCACCCAAACACGAGCAATTAGTAAGGCAACTGCAGTGCCCAAAGCACGAGGACACCACTCCAAACCCCAAGTCAACGCTTGAAGAAGAAAAAGAATTGTTCTCAAGTCATGTTTCGTAGCTATGGTTCATACTCCTTGCTCTTGCATCACTGTATTTACTCATACCAACTAATTACAAATTTGAAGGATCCAATAGAAACTCCAATGGTGCAACATTTATGTTTTAAAGATATTGTTATCATGTCCACTTTACTACCGAATTGGTTTACCAAAATGAATTTCATATACAACATGTTAAACATGTGATGTGTCTGCTTGTTTTCCTTTTAGAATGCTGACAAAATATTGGAGAAGACTACCCCATTATGCAATAGTAAAGGAAGTAATGCAGATAAGATTCCAGATAGCGAGACATCCCTATTGGTCTCCAAGAAAGCTGATAAAAACTATCTTGAAGACAGTGAGACAACCCAAAAGTCTTGTCTTGATGTAGTGTTCGAGTTACTGGCCACGACTGCAGGCACAAGCTCTTCAAACTCGTTGCGCAAATCAGTTCATCTTCTTGAGTCTCAACTACAATTTGAAAGACATCTATTGCCTACGCTGCGACACGAAGCCGAAGGACTAAGGAAGCCCCTGCCGAATTCAGATACATTCTTTGTGGTGCGACAACAAGAGTTGGAGGATTTAAGCGCCAAACAAGAGAAAGCTAATAAGCTTGCTAAGCTTCTTGCCCACATGGTGGGTACCCAGGATATTGTTTCTTGAGCTCTTCTTAAGTCGTTTTATTTGTGGACTTGTTTTGTTGCGGCATTTATTTGCACTGGTGGCCAACTTTGACTCTCGATGTTTGTAATATGCTCTGCTTTGTTCCATGTATTTGCACTGGTGGCGAACTTTGATGCCCAGTGGATGTAATCTGTGTAATCGCTGTAATATCCTAGCGTTAGTTGCTTTCTTATTTATTCTCTTATATAGTCTTGTTTATTTGTTTGTTGTAGTATTGTAGTTCTTTTTCCTCAGTTTCCTAGTGGCCGCAATAGCAATGGTCCACAAATGGGCCATCATAACCATGGCCCTCCTACGGGCAGTAGGATCCATTGTCCTACGGGTCATACGATATGTACCCTCATACATGTTGGGTAACGTTGCATGGAAAACCAAAAAATTCTACGCACATGCAAGATCTATCCATGGAGATGCATAGCAATGAGAGGAGAGAGTGTGTCTACGTACCCTCGTAGACCGTAAGCGGAAACGTTTATTAACGCGGTTGATGTACTCAAACTTCTTCGCAATCCAACCGATCAAGTACCGAACGTACGACACCTCCGCGTTCAGCACACGTTCAGCTCGGTGACGTTCTTGCCTTCTTGATCCAACATTATGGGAGAAGTAGTAGATGAGTTCCAACAGCACGACAGCGTGGTGACGGTGATGGTGATGCTATCTCCACAGGGCTTCGCCTAAGCACTATGAAAATATGACCGAGGGACAAAACTGTGAAGAGGGGCACCGCACACGGCTAAGAGATTGTCGTGGGGTTGTGTGGCGGCCCCTCCCTTGTATATATAGGTGGGGGGAGGGGAGGCAGCCCCTAGGGCGCCCCAAGTGGCTGGCTGCTGCCCTAGGGCGCCTGCCTAGCCGCGCCCCTTTCCTTATTTGAACATGGGGGAAGGAAAGGGAGCTGCCTGCCTTAGGGCGCCTCCCCTTTCCTTCTCTCCCACCTTTGGTGCGTGGGCAGGGGGTAGAACGGTGCACCAACCCCTTATGGGCTGGTGTGCTCTCCCCCTTTGGCCCATAAGGCCCAATAACCTCCCGGGGGCCTCCCAAAACCCCTTCTAGCACTCCGATCAATATCCGGTACATCCCGAAACTTTTCCGGTGTCCAAATATCATCGTCCTATATGTATCAACCTTTACCTCTGGACCATTCTGGAGCTCCTTGTCATGTATGTGATCTCATCTGGGACTCCGAACAACATTCGGTCACCAAATCACATAACTCATATAACATTATATCGTCAACGAACGTTCAGTGTGCGGACCCTACGGGTTCGATAACTATGTAGACATGACCGAGACACTTCTCTGATCAATAACCAATAGCGGAACCTGGATGCCCATTTTGGTTCCTACATATTCTACGAAGATCTTTATCGGTCGTGCCGTTATGACAACATTCGTAATTCCCTTTGTTTGTCGGTATGTTGCTTACCTGAGATTCGATCGTCGGTACCTCCATACCTACTTCAATATCGTTAACGGCAAGTCTCTTTACTCGTTCCGTAATACATCATCTCATAACTAACTCCTTAGTCATTTTGCTTGCAAGCTTCTTGAAAGTGTGTTATATCGACTAGAGGGGGGTGAATAGGTGATTTTTACTAATTCATCACTGAGGAAATACTAGTTGATGAATTGCCTAAGCAACGAACTACTTAGCAGCGGAATAGATACTCAAGTGCATACACAACCAAATAGTAGCATGGTCATCATGATGAAATGAAAACAAACAAAGAGTACGAGTAGCGTGTAAACAGGAGAAGCAGGCTGAAGACCGAGGACTGAAGAAATTGGGTTGAGGAAATTGAGAAAGTCTTCAGCCAAAGTCTTCAAATAGTACAGATCAAGTTCATCAACACATGAATGAGTAAATGGAAGGGTTGAGGAAATATCACCAGTAAGCTTGGTGAAGACAACGATTTGTTAGACCAGTTCCAACTGCTGTGACACTTGTATGTCTGGTTAGGGCGGCTAGGTATTTAAACCTGAGGACACACAATCTCGGACACCCAGTCCTGGACACATAGTCCAAGACACCAAGTCCTCACCGTATTCCCCTTGAGATAAGGTCACACATATCTCTCCCAATCACTCGTGGTAAGTCTTCACATGTGACTTCCAAACCTTCACAGACTTGATCACCCAGCGATCCACAATTCCTCTTGGATGCTCTAGACCATTGACGCCTAACCATCCGGAAGATCATAGTCTTCAAACGTAACAAGCGTCGATTCCACACAGGAACACTCTCTTCAGTGATGCTCAATCACTTTGGGGTTTTAGGTGTTGGTGGTTTGCGTTTTTCCTCTGTTGATCATTTTCTCTCAAAGTCCTCGGAGGATGGGTTGCTCTAATAACAAGTGTCATTTTATCTCAGAGCAGCCAACCAGCTAGTGGTTGTTGTGGGCGGCTATTTATAGTCTAAGGAGTAGCCCGACATGATAAGACATAAATGACTTTAAATGATATGACCATTAGGTGGATATGATATTTGGGACAGCTGGCTCATAGCACAACAACGACCGAATATTTGAGCTCTCAAATTCCTCAAGGCTGTCATGTTCCTCACTTGTACGCAATCCGCACTAGCGAATTCCTAACTCCTCAGTGAGAAAAAATTCCTCAAAGACCAGAAGAACTTCGTCTCTGTCACTGAAGAAATTGACTGAACTGTATGAGATTTCCAATGGCTTCACTCGAAAGGATTGGTAGTGTAGGCTTTGAGATGAGCATCACTTGGAAATGTGTTTCCTTAGTTTTACCTCGACCCCCTTTAACAGTACGGTGTTTCCTATGACTCAAGAAAGAGAAAATGAAACTACGAAAACAAAAGTCTTCACGCTTCATAATCCTCGCATGAATATCCAAGTATTCAAGGTCGCACCATTTCCTCATATTCAAAGTCTTCAAGAAAACCAAAGTCTTCAACTGAAGACATACATTTTTAGGGGTAAACTTTCTTCGTAAATATCAAACTCCTCAGAGACTTATAAGACCTGTGTACACTCATAAACACATTAGTACCTTAACCTATAAGTCTTCAATACACCAAAATCGTACAATCTCCCCCTTTTTGGTGATTGATGACAAACAGGTTAAGTTTTCAATGGGGATAAACATATGAAGTGTAACAACTAATACTGAGGAATTTGATTACAAGATATAGAAGAACTCGCCCTGAAGATGTGCACTTTTGAGGATTTTGCTTTAGCAAATGCACATTGTAGAGTAATATCATGGAGATCCCCCCTATATCTTGTAATTCATACACGCATTTATCATATGATATGAAGAATTTGAAATGCATGATGAAATATGGTGTTTGAAGAAATTCAACATGTGAGCATTAAGGTATTGAGGAAATGAGCATGCAGAAAGCAGTTCAAAAAGTGTCAGACCACCATCGGACTTAAGTTTACTACTCATCAGAGCAAACACCTCAGAAGAACGAGAGTCGTAACTTAATGAAAATATAGCCCATATAGAGACCTGCTTGAAGACTAACTCAAATTTCTCCCCCTTTGTCATCAAATGACCAAAAGGGACGAAAAATGAGGACTAACGCCCCTGAAGAATATCATCATGATGTCGATGGAGGAGCACCAGCGTTGTTGGGGTCGTCTATTGATGTAGGGCCTGCCGCAGTGTCGTCCAAATCTTCAGCTTCATCCGTCGCACGCGATGAAGAAAATGAACTTGTGACCAGCTGAGGAACTTTGACCTTCTTGAATTTCTTCGAAGGTGGCTGAGACCAGTCAAAGTCCTTTTGGAATTCCATCTCCTTGAGTTCTTCAACATTGAAGTGATGTGAAAGAATAGCCCAAGTGCGATCGAAAATTTCATGCGCATAGTAGTGATTCTTCTTCACGATGTTCTGTGTGATAGTCATGTTCTGAAGAATTGCAGCAAACTGGCGCTTGACCCACTTGTGATTTTGATCAACTTTCTGATGAAGACTTAGAAGAAGCTCACGGTCAGTCATCACTCGCGGAACAATTGCTTGAGGAATTTGCTTTGAAGCATTTGCGGCAGTGTCTTGGGTTGTAGAATCATCGTTGGTAGAATAAGATGCAGCTTTGCAAATCTGGACATCCAAAGGACGAGTACCTTCATCAATGATAGCAACTTTGCCCTTTCCGTCAACTGAGGAAATGATCCGTTTGAGGACTTCAACCGAAGGAAAATAGCTGAGGTGATTCTAAAAGTCAGCCTTGTATGCAATTGAAGACCTTGTTCTGATGAATCTCATAATCCAGGGAGCATAAGGCTTCAACTCAAAAGGTGACAGTGCAACATTCGCCAAAGTCCTCATGAAGAAATCATGATAGTTGATGGGAATCCCATGCATGATATTGAACAGCAGATTCTTCATGATGCCAATAACGTCTTGTTCTTCAGAGTTGTGGCCCTTAATTGGAGTGAGGGTTTTGGTGAGAATGCGGTAGATGGTCCTTGGCACATAAAGCAAATCCTTCACAAGGAAGGTTGTTCTTGGAGGGTGGCTAGCTTTCAAAGGCTTCATGAGCACTTGCATCAGATGATTTGGAAGTTCAGGTTCATCATACATCAATCGTGCGCCTTCAGCAGGAGGTTGAACAGGGATGGCATGAATCAATTCAGATGCTGGAGCTTTATAGTGAGTGTTGTCAGTCATCTAGTCAAGCACCCATGAATTGATGTCATCAGCACTACTAGTCAGGTGCAAGGTTACATAGAATTGAAGAATGAGTTCTTCATTCCAATCACAGATGTTAGAGCAGAAGCTCAGCTTTGTGCAGCAAATTCAGCACAGGCTCAAAGCAAGGGATGGACTCCATGTCAACATGAGGAATTTGACGATGTTCAAATACCTTCTCCTTGTCGAAAAGCAGTGAAGAATAGAAGTTCATCTGAGTGGATGTCCAGAACCGCTTGCGATGAAGTCTTGCTGAGTCATAGGGGTTGAATTCAGTGAAGAATCGATGTTCATCAAAGAAATCATTAGCCTTGAATTTTTTCTTTGTAGCATGAGGATTCTTCTGATTGGGTTGAAGATTTGAAGATGATGATTTTGCAGCCTCTTGAGTTATAACTTCTAGAGCTGCGGCCTGAGGAATTTCAGCTTCAGGTTCTTCAGCAGCTAACTGATGTTCTATTTCTTTAGCTGTTGCAGCTGGAGCTTGTTCAGGAAAGGACAGAAGTGGAGTATGAAGTTCTTCAGAGCCCGCGTGAATTTCTTCAGTTTGAGCAGGGTACTGAGGAACTTGATGCAGTGGTGTGGTCAATGGGGAATTTGGATGAGTCTTCTCCCAATAATCATCATTGAGTACTGGCGTTGTAGACCCAATGTCCACATCTTCATCTTCTTCCATTTCCTCAACGCCGGCCTCTTATGCAGTGAACTGAGGCATGGGCGATGATACCAGAGGGGTTGAAGGGATTTCTTCCACTTCAGTTTCGTCATCCAACTGCTCTGAAGAAGCAGGACAAGGATTTTCTTCAATGGTGTCATCAGGAATATCATAATCCTCACCAAAGGGAACAATCTCCTTTGATGGCACAATGGAAATCGGAACAACATCAATGGGATTCGTGATGGAGCTTGACAAAGTCCTCACTTTCTTGGGTGCTGAGGATTCTACAGTTGATGATGCTTTCATTTTCTTCACAGTTGCCTTCTCTGCAGCCTTTGTCTTCTTCACTTCTGATGCAGAAGGAAGTTTGATAGTCTTCACAGGTGAAGACTTTGCAGGAGGTGCAGATGACATAGGTTCAATTTCTTCAGGCATGACTGTTGTAGTCGCCCTGACATTCTCAGTTTCTTCAGGCATGACTGTTGTAGTCGCCCTAGCATTCATAGTTTCTTCAGGCGCTGCTTCAGTTTCTTCTGTAGCCCTGGGTTGTTCTTCACGCGCAACATTTGTAGTTGCCTTGGCAGTTTCTTCAGCGACTGGAATTTCTTCAGCAGTGAGATTGTGAGCTGCGCTTTCAGTTTCCTCATCAAGATGAATTTCTTCTTGTGAGGAACTTTCACCACCAAGCTTGAGTGACTTGGAGAGCTTGACAAATCTGACCTTGGCTCCTAGCCAATCAGCATGGTATCTGTCAAATTCATCACCGAGGTCTTTGATCTCAGTTTGCAGCTTCACAAGGTCCTCAGGAGTCATGTTCACTATGTTTTTCTTGAGAAGACGCTCCTTCTTGCACTGGTCTTTCTTGGCCTTTCTGGCTTGTTCAAACTTCCATTTTTCTTCACCAATGACAGCAGCCAACATGTGACTTTGACCAGGAGTGAGATTCATGTCAGGGAGAGGTGTATTGGGATCCTTGTGCCAAAGATCAATGTAATCGAGGATCTTATTAGGATCCAACATGAGAGGCACAGAACTTCCCTTGGCTCTAGAATCCTTCATCTGCCTATCCCTGATGATTTCAACAAGTTCTTAATCATCAGCTTCATCGTCATCAGATGGAACTTGAAAGGCCACTTTCTTCTGAGGACTTGGCCTCTTTCCACGGCCAGAAGTGGTTTTCACCTTCAGCAAGGTCGGACCAGGTGAAGATTTTGGTAGAGCTGATGAACTTGCAGAGGATCCTGAAGAAATTCAGAACCCTGTAGTCTATTGACATGTAGCAAGGTGCACATGAGTTGAGGACTTTGCAGCAACAACTGAAGATTGTGCAGCAACAGAGGGAGTTGAGGCGGCCCTTGAGGAAGTTGCCCGAGGAATGTGTCCGGAAGGCTTTGAGGAACTTGGCCTTGAGAGCATTGTTGTTGAGGAATTTGGTTTGACGGCCGATTTCTTCAGCATGGCCTTCTTGGGCTTGTTGGCAGAGGCCTCAACAGCAGAGTCTTCAGTGAATTTCTTCACTGCTTCTCTGGCTACCCGTTGAAGCTTTTCTTGATGCTTGGCCCATTCCTTCGGAAATTCCTCACCATGGCTGATGCTTGAGGGATCTGCAATTCGGCCAGGTGCCAAAGGAGGTCTTGTGCAAGGATGGTTTACTGCGAATTTCTTCATGTACTTTGGAGTAACATAGCGGTATTCCCTCCATTCCTTTGCCCATCTTCTCTCAATCCTCTGAATGCGCACTTTGCGCTGATTTTTGTTTTCTTTGCCATGAGTTTCCTCATCTGAAGTGCAATATTCATCATAGATGTCTTCAGGGATTTCAAACGTAGTGTTTGTCCCAGGTCTCTTTCCTCCCTTCTGTGGTCTCTTGCCTTCGGCCATTTTCCTCATTTGAGGATTTTGAACAATTGATGTTTCTGAGAAGTATGTAACCTTTATTCGAGGAATGCTGCAAATGAGTTACGTTGATGAGAACCTAGAGATTCAGCAGCAGACATTTGTACCTGTGAAGAGAGTATAGGTGCAAAGAATTTGGAGAGGTCATATGCGTTCTCAAATTTTTTTCAAAAAAATCAATTTTGAGGAATTTTACCATGGGAGTCTTGAAGACTTTCACTAAGCGTTCTTTCTTTAGGTTCCATAGTTGTATAGATCAAAAATCCACACAATTAAGGAATCATGAAGAAAAACACAACTTAGATAAGCAAATCAAGAATATGTAGATTTAGGTGTTTAGGTAGTGGGGAGTTGAAGAATAAACACCTTTTGAAGAAATTGTGAAAATCATGAGAATCAAAGAAGGGTAGAAAATTATATTTTAATTACCCTTGGTGAAGAACACGACGAACTAGATGAACTTTGGTGAAGCTCGTCAGTCTAGATCTCCCACACCCTAACTTGGCAGAAGGAGATAGCTACGGCGACGACGGAGTGAAGATTTCCGCGGCCGGCGCGAGTACGACAATGAGGAGGTCAAGGCAGCGAAGCTCTTCCTCACCGGTGTCGATGGAGAGTAGCGGCGACGCTAGGTCTAAGAGCTCGAGCGATATGGAGGTCGAGCAAACTAAATGAGGTGAGGTGAAAGGGGAGGGGTATTTATAGCCACTGTGAAACACCGCTCGTTCGAA
This sequence comes from Secale cereale, assembly GCA_902687465.1. Taxonomy (NCBI): domain Eukaryota; kingdom Viridiplantae; phylum Streptophyta; class Magnoliopsida; order Poales; family Poaceae; genus Secale; species Secale cereale. Next base: position 571,521,931 of record LR738715.1, on the reverse strand, counting down.
GAAATTGGACGAACATACCCCTACCCTTTGCTATCCTAGCGACATGTGTCACCCACCTTCTGAGAAGTAAAGATAGTGGAGACCATGGGAGAGTTGTTTAATCCATCGTGGGATGCGGAACGGTTTGAGCGGCAAAAGCCAATTTTTTTGGATAAGACAATTTTAACATTGCGTTCTTCTTCAGCTGTCAAGGACACAGTGAAGATTTTGAACAAGTTTGAAATAGAACGCATAAGAAGAAATTGTGAATAGACTGGATTGAGTTAAGCATAGAGGGGGAAGGGTCCGATCACATTCACTTAGAGGAAAAATCAGCTTGAAGAAATAACAATAAGTGAATGTTGTAGAGGACATAAAAACTCAATATATGTATATATAGCCAATGAAGAACACCAGAAAAGGTTGAAGAAATTGCAAGTTTTGAGGAATTTGAAAATTTTAAGAATTTGCAAATTGAAGAAAAACTCAAATTTCAACTATGGTTGGTGGCGTGACCCATCGTATAAGAATGATGATTTCAGACACCGCGTACAATTGTCATAGGGCTCTGAGAATCACTTTCTTCATTAATTTCTTCACACTTAGAGGGTTAGTCTTCATTGATTGAAGAAAAACGTTACTTCGTGTGTTGTGCATCAAAGTCATCAATTTTGCATAAGTGTTAGGATGTGTGACCTTTCAAAGAACATTCGAAGATTCTAATATATTTAGCTCACATCCCAACTTGCAAAATCTCTTCTCATCCAAGGGCTTACTGAAGATATCTACCAGCTGTTCTTTAGTTTTCATGTGGTAGATGGAGATGTCGCCCTTGATCACATGGTCACGAAGAAAATGATGGTGGATCTGGATGTGCTTAGTCTTCGAGTGCTGAACTGGGTTGTGAGCAATCTTGATGGCACTCTCATTGTCACAATAGAGTGGCACGTTCTTCATGTTGACGCCATAGTCCTTGAGGGTTTGCTTCATCCACAGCAATATGAACCAGCAGCAATGTATTCAGCTTCAGCAGTAGAGAGTGATACATAATTCTGCTTCTTCGAGGACCAACATACTAATGATCGTCTGAGGAAATGGTATGTGCTTGATGTAGACTGGTGATCCACTCGATCACCAGCATAGTCAGATTCAGAATATCTGATGAGATCAAAATCAGAGCCTTTGAGATACCATAATCAAGTGTTGGAGTGTGAGCTAGATATCGAAGAATATGCTTCACAGCCTTATGGTGTGATTCCTTCGGTGTAGCTTGAAATCGGGCACACATGCAAACATTAAGCATAATATCTGGCCTAGATGCACATAGATACAATAAAGAGCCAATCATGGAGTAGTATACCTCTTGATCGAAGTCTTTACCATTTTCATCGGTGCACAGTTGGCCATTTGTGGGCATAGGGATTTTGACGCCTTTGCAATCTTGCATGGCGAATTTTCTCAGAGCATCCTTGAGGTATTTCTCTTGAGATATGAAGATGCCATTGCGTTGTTGCCGAATTTGAAGGCCTAGGAAGAATTTCAACTCTTCCATCATGGGAATTTTATATTCTTCATGCATCATGTAGCCAAATTCGTCACTATAACATTCATCAGTACATCCAATGATAATATCATCCACATAAATTTGACACACAAATAATTCATCATCGTATGATTTAGTGAAAAGAGTTGGGTCAAGTGAACCGGGTTTGAAGCCTTTCTTCGTGAGGAATTCCTTCAAAGTATCATACCACGCCCGAGGGGCCTGCATGAGGCCATAGAGGGCCTTGTTGAGTTTGAAGACTTTGTCGGGATGTTTTGGATCTTCAAAACCTGGGGGTTGAGCAACATATACTTCTTCCTCAAGCTTACCATTAAGGAATGCACTTTTCACATCCATTTGATATAAGATGATATTATGATGGTTAGCATATGCAAGTAATATGCGAATAGCTTCAAATCTAGCAACATGATCAAAAGTTTCATCGAAGTCAATTCCTTCAACCTGTGTGTAGCCTTGAGCTACGAGACGAGCCTTATTCCTCACCACAAGGCCATTTTCATCTTGCTTGTTTCGATAGATCCACTTGGTGCCGATGATATTGTGCTTCTGAGGATCTGGTCGCTTGACGAGTTCCCACACATGGTTGAGCTCGAATTGATACAATTCCTCTTGCATAGCTTGAATCCACTCAGGTTCCAGAAATGCCTCGTCAACTTTGGTGAGCTTTGTGATAGATACAAAAGAAAAGTGCTCACAAAAGTTAGATACATGTGAAGCTCTTGAGTGTGTGAGAGGACCTGGTGCATTGATGTCGTCGATGATTTTCTCGATCTGCACTTCTTTTGGAACACAAGGATGAGCTGGGTGACGACATTGGTCTGGCTGAGCATTTTTTCAGCAACAGTTTCTTCAGGAGCACCAGAATGATTTTCTTCATTGTCAGGAATGACTTCTTCAGCAGATTCTTCAGTGGGGATAATATCTTCAGTAGCTTTGAACTTAATGGATTCCCGAGGAGGTATTTGACCTGTCACAGTAGGCAGGTGCTCTCTTTGCGAGCCATTAGTTTCATCGAACCGCAGATCTATAGTCTCAACAATCTTATGGAGATGATTGATAAAGATTCCGTAGGTGTGCGAGTCCTTTCTGTAACCAAGCATAAAACCATCATGTGCTTTCGGTGCAAATTTGGAATTGTGATGGGGATCTCTAACCTAGCATTTAGCACAGAAGACTTTGAGATAACTCACATTGGGTTTCTTGTTAGTGAGGAGTTCGTATGAGGTTTTCTTGAGGAGTTTGTGAAGATATACCATGTTGATGATGTGACACGCAGTGTTGATAGCCTCAGGCCACAACCGAAGAGGCGTCTTGTAGTCATCAAGCATAGTGCGAGCCATCTCAACAAGAGTCATGTTCTTGCGCTCCACAACGTCGTTCTACTGAGGAGTATAAGGGGCTGATAGCTCATGAGTAATACCAAGTTCATAAATATAGTCATCAAGACCAGTGTTCTTGAACTCGATCCCATTGTCACTCCGGATATGCTTGATCTTCACACCAAAATTCGTTGAGGCCCTTGAGGAAAATCGCTTGAAGATTTCCTGCACTTCATGCTTACATGTGATGATATGCACCCATGTATAACGAGAATAGTCATCAACAATGACAATGCCATAAAGAGATGATGCATTTGTTAATGCAGAGTAATGTGTAGGGCCGAAGAGGTCCACGTGAAGCAATTCAAAAGGACGAGTGGCAGTCATGATAGTCTTCGAGGGATGACTGGATTTGGTCATCTTTCTAGCTTCGCAAGCCCCGCAAAGATGATCTTTGAGGAATTTGACACCCTCAATTCCAAGGATATGCTTGTTCTTCACAAGTGTGTGCAAGTTTCTCAAGCCAGCATGACCGAGTCGTCGATGCCATAGCCATCCTTATGATGCTTTTGCAAGTAGACATGTGGCAGGCTGTGGTCCTGTAGAGAAATCAACAATATACAAGTGTCCTCTCCTAAAGCCTTTGAAGACTTTGGAATTGTCAGATTCTAAGACTACAACATCGTGATATTTGCCAAAGACAACAACCATATCAAGATCACAAAGCATTGAGACAGACATGAGGTTGAATCCAAGAGACTCGACAAGCATGACTTTGTCCATGTGTCGATCTTTTGAGATTGCAACCTTACCTAGACCCAATACCTTGCTTTTTTCCTTGTCAGCGTAGATGATATGCTTCAGGTGAGATGGAGATAAAGCAGAGTCCATCAATAGGTTCTTGTCACCGGTCATGTGATTTGTACATCCACTGTTGAGGACCCACTCAATAGCTTTGAGGGAGTTATCATGTAGAAGAATTAGTGTATCTTACAACTCATATGCTTCATAGTGAAGAATATGACATTGATTTCATCAATAAGAGCAATGTATGAAGAATGAGGACGTGAGAAACGAATGAATCATTTCTACATGATTAGCTTGCGTCCTTTCAAGCAGTTTCAAGTCTCCAGCAAATTCTTCAGACGTTTAAGTTCGTCTGGAGACCTGACCCTGCATAAGAGATTAGTTCTTTTTCTTCACCATCCACATCTGGAGGGGTGGCAAAGAGTTCATCATTCTGTGAACACCAATTGAGAATGGTGGCATTGAAGCCAGTGCACTTCGTTTCACAGGAGAGGGGTTAGAGTATGAATATGAGTAAGTAGAGAAATTCTTCGAGGACTTATGAAGATAATGATTTGAAGAATAATGCACATATTCATAATCCTTATTCTTTCCCTGCGAAACAGAAGTGTTAGCACGATGATGATCATATGAGGAATTTGATCCATATGAGGATTTGGATCCATATGAGGATTTGGATCCATATGAAGATTTTGATCCATATGAAGAATTTGATCTGGGGTTCTTGTTCTTTACAGGTGGTGTCATGACGACATTCACTTGAAGATTTTCTAGGTGCCTCTTAGGGACCCAGATTTTCTTCACAAAGGGACCATTCCTGCAGTTAGTTCCAACATATCTAGCAAACACTTCACCATTCTGATTTTTGAACAGTTTATAATTGGAGTCAAATGACTCATCAGAACAATGTGAAGATTCACAAGTAAAGCCAGATAAGGTAGATGGATCTACTGGAGGTCCTTTTGCAGCAACCCATGAGGTTTTGGGATAATGCTCAGGTTTCAGTAGGTCCCATCAACATTGAGTTTCCTCTCAAAGGAAATACCCTCTTTCCTAGGGTTCTTGTTCAGAATTAGCTTTTTAAGCACATCACAAAGAGTCTGATGACATTTGAGGCTTTTTTACATGCATATCACATACAATTCCTTCAACCTGCATTTTCGTCAGTAGCATTGGTGCTTTCCTCAGTTGAGGAAATTGTCACCACAGAAACAGTTGAAGAATTTGTAGCAGTAGAAGCATTTGAACTTTCAGGTGAGGAATTTCCGGTTTCAAGTTCAACGCATTTTAGACATGGTGGAATGAATTCTTCCTGAGCGGAGCCGATCTGTTGAGCAAGTAATGAATCGTTCTCCTTCTGAAGATCTTCTCAACTCACCCTAAGCTTTTCAAGATCTTACTTTCTTTGAAGAAATTCATAAGAAAGTTTCTCATGATCAGTTAGGAGAGTGTTATGAATATCCCGAAGGTTATACAACTTGGACTGAAGTCTCTGAAGATTCACAGTCAAGATTTTAGATCGATCCAATTCCTCAACCAATAGGTCAGCACTTCTTTCTAACAGATTGTGAACCTTATCAAAAGCTTTTTGTTGTTTATGGCAATTTTAGCAAGTTTGGAATAGCTAGGTTTGAGGTTTTCATCAGACTCGTCTTCACTAGAATCAGAGGAGGGACGGTTGAGTGCCTTGGCATCTTTTGCCATGAAGCAATAGGTGGGAGCGTAGTCATCATTGCCGTCATCTGCAGTGTCGGGAAAGTCATTTTCCTCAGTGTTGAAGATGGACTTGATGAGGAATGCGGTAGCGAGAGCTAGGCTCGCCACACCAGAGTCTGATTCCTCAGATTCCTCCTCTTCCTCATTTTCTTCAGATTCAGCTGAGTGCATTTCCTTGCTAATGAATGCCCGAGCTTTCTTGGAACTGCTCTTCTTGTGGGTGGATGACTTTGAAGATTTTGATGATGAGGACTTTAAAGATTTCTTCTTTTTCTTCGAGTCGTTTGAGATGTAATCCTTGTATTTATTCTTCTTCGATTCCTTTGCCCACAAAGGACAATCAATGATAAAGTGACCAGGTTTCTTGCATTTGTGGCAAGTCCTCTTCTTGGAATCGCGAGATGAGGAATTGGATCTCACATCATCACCTCCTGAAAATCTTCCAAAGATACCATGACTTGTGAACTTATGAAATTTCCTCATGAGTATTGCCAGCTCCTAACTTAGTTCTTCAGGATCGCCAAGGCTGCTATCAGAATCTTCACCTTCGGATGAGGAAACTGCCTTGGCCTTCGGTGCATGTGATCTATCATATCTTAGCCATAGAGATCTCTCTTCTCAGCTTGTTGGAACTCATGAGTGTTCAACCTCTCATGGATATCAGCTGGATCAAGTGACTTGTAGTCTCCACGCTCTTGAATCATCAGTGCCAGAGTGTCGAATGAGGAGTCAAGTGATCTTAGCAGTTTCTTCACCACCTCGTGGTCTGTGATGTGTGTAGCACCAAGTGCCTGTAGCTCATTTGAGATGTCAGTGAGGCAATTGAAGGTTTGCTGAACGTTTTTGTTGTCAAGTCTTTTGAAGCGGTTGAAGAGGTTCCGAAGAAAATCATCTTGAGAGTCACATTGAGTTGAGACTCCCTCGTTGACCTTGGACAGCATGTCCCAGATAAGCTTTGCAGTCTCCAAAGCACTCACTCTGCCATACTGGCCTTTGCTCAGAAGGCCACATATGATATTCTTCGCTTGAGAGTCGAGTTGCTTGAATTTATTCACATCAGTAGCGTTCACGGAAGGTGAGACGGATGGAACACCAGTTTCCACAACATACCAAAGATCGTTGTCAATTGCCTCAAGATGCATATGCATCTTGTTCTTCCAGTAGGGGTAGTCCGGCCCATCGAAGGTAGGACACCCATCCGAGACTTTTTTCATACCTGCAGTCGACATAACTAGAACTCTAGGTGGTTAAACCAAAAAACACAGAACAAGGGAGTACCTTGCTCTGATAACAATGGAAAGTGTGTTATATCGACTAGGGGGGTGAATAGGCGGTTTTTAAAAATTTGTCACAGAGGAAATACTAGCTGAGGAATTTCCTAAGCAACGAACTACTTAGAAGTGGAATAGATACTCAAGTGCATGCACAACAAAATAGTAGCATGGTCATCATGATGAAATGAAAGCAAACGCAGAGTACAAGTAGCGTGTAAACAGGAGAAGCGGGCTGAAGACTGAGGACTGAAGAAATTGGGTTGAGGAAATTGAGAAAGTCTTCAGTCAAAATCTTCAAACAGTATAGATCAAGTTCATCAACACATGAATGAGTAAATGGAAGGGTTGAGGAAATAGAACCAGTAAGCTTGGTGAAGAGAATGATTAGTTAGACCAGTTCAAACTGTTGTGGCAGTTGTACGTCTGGTTAGGGTGGCTAGGTATTTAAACCTGAGGACACATAGTCCTGGACACACAGTCCAAGACACCAAGTCCTCACCATATTCCCCTTGAGCTAAGGTCACACAGACCTCGCCCAATCACTCGTGGTAAGTCTGCAGAGGTGACTTCCAAACCTTCAAAGACTTGGTCACCCGGTGATCCATAATTCCTCTTGGATGCTCTAGACCATTGACGCCTAACCGTCTAGAGGATCATAGTATTCAAAGGTAACAAGCGCCGGTTCCACACAGGAACACTCTCTTTAGTGATGCTCAATCACTTTGGGGTTTTAGGTGTTGGGGTTGTGGGTTTTTCCTCACTTGATGATTTTCGCTTAAAGTCCTCGGAGGATGGGTTGCTCTAATGACAAGTGTCAGTTTCTCTCGAAGCAGCCAACCAACTAGTTGCTGGCGCATAGCACAGCAACGGCCGGAAATTTGAGCTCTCAAATTCCTCAGGGCTGTCATGTTCCTCACTTGTAGGCAATTCGCACTGGCGAATTCCTAACTCCTCAGTTAGAACAAATTCCTCAGAGACCAGAAGAACTTAGTCTGTGTGACTGAAGAAATTGACTGAATTGTATGAGATTTCCAATGGCTTCACTCGAATGATTGGTAGTGTAGGCTTTGAGATGAGCATCACTTGGAAATGTGTTTGCTTGGTTCTACCTCGACCCCCTTTAAGAGTATGGTGTTTCCTATGACTCAAGAAAGAGAAAATGAAACTATGAAAACAAAAGTCTTCACGCTTTATAATCCTCGCATGAATATCCAAGTCTTCAAGGTCACACCAATTTCCTCACTTTCAAAGTCTTCAAGAAAACCAAAGTCTTCAACAGACGACATACATTTTTAGGGGCCGACTTTCTTCATAAATATCAAACTCCTCAGAGACTTATAAGACCTGTGTAAACTCATAAACACATTAGTCCCTTAACCTATAAGTCTTCAATACACCAAAATCACTAAGGGGCACTAGATGCACTTACATTTCTTGTGATGTGTATTACGAGAGGGCCCAGAGATGCCTCTCCGATACACAGAGTGACAAATCCTAATATGGATATATGCCAACTCAACAGACACCTTCGGAGATACCGATAGAGCATCTTTATGATCACCCAATTACGTTGTGACGTTTGATAGCACACAAGGCATTCGTCCGGTATCCGGGAGGTGCATGATCTCATAGTCGAAGGAATATGTATTTGACAGTAAGAAAGCAATAGCAATAAACTGAACGATCATATGCTAATCTAACAGATGGGCCTTGTCCATCACATCATTCTCCTAAAGATGTGATCCCGTTATCAAATGACAACTCATGTCTATGGTTAGGAAACCTTAACCATCTTTGGTCAATGAGCTAGTCTAGTAGAGGATCCCTAGGGACACGATATTTGTTTCTGTATTCACACATGTATTTAAGTTTTCGGTCAATACAATTCTAGCATGAATAATAAACCTTTATCATGATTAAGGAAATATAATAATAATAATCATTTTTGCATTGCCTCTAGGACATATTTCAATCAGTCTCCCACTTGCACTAGAGTCGATAATCTATTTCGCATCGCCATGTGATTAACACCCATAGTTCACATCATGATGTGATTAACACAAAAAGAGTTTACTAGAGTCAATAATCTAGTTCACATCGCCATGTGATTAATACCCAAAGAGTTTACCAGAGTCAATAATCTAGTTCACATCGCCATGTGATTAACACTCAAAGAGTTCTAAGGTATGATCATGTTTTGCTTGTGAGAGAGGTTTTAGTCAACGAGCCTACAACATTCAGATCCATGTGTACTTTGCAAATTTATATGTCTACAATGATCTGCATAGAGATACTCTATCTAATTGCTCCCACATTCAATACGTATCCAGATTGAAATCTAGAGTCATCTGGATCAGTGACAAAGCTTGCATCTACGTAACCCTTTACGACAAACTCTTTATCACCTCCATAACCGAGAAACATTTCCTTATTCCTCTAAGGATAATTTTTGACCGCTGTCTAGTGATCCACTCCTGGATCACTCTTGTACTCCTTGCTAGACACATGGCAAGGCACACATTAGGTCTAGTACACATCATGGCATGTTTTATAGAACCTATGGCTGAGGCATAGGGAATGACTTTCATTCTTTCTCTATCTTCTGCCTTGGTTGGGCTTTGAGTCTTATTCAACTTCACACCTTACACCTCAGGCAAGAACACCTTCTTTGACTGATCCATTTTGAGCTCTTTCAAAATCATGTCAAGGTCTATGCTCTGTAAAAGTCTTATCAGGTAGCTTGATCTATCTCTATAGATGTTGATGCCCAATATATAAGGAGCTTCACCGAGGTCTTTCATTGAAAAAATTCTTATTCAGGTATCATTTTATGTTATCCAGAAATTCTATATCATTTCCAATAACCAATATGTCATCCACATATATATTACAAATGCTACAGAGCTCCCACTCACTTTCTTGTAAATACAGGCTTCACCATAAGTCTGTATAAAACCATATGCTTTGATCACCTTATCAAAGCATATATTCCAACTCTAAGATGCTTGCACCAGTCCATAGATGGATTGTTGGAGCTTGCACACTTTCTTAGCACCTTTAGGATCGACAATAAAACCTTTCGGTTGCATCATATACAACTCTTCTTTCAGAAACCCATTAAGGAATGCACTTTTGACGTCCATTTTTCGGATTTCATAATAATATAATGTGGCAATTGTTAACATGATTTGGACATACTTAAGCATCGCTACATGTGAGAAAGTCTCATCGTAGTCAACTCCTTGAACTTGTCAAAAACGTTTTGCGACAAGTTGAGCTTTGTAGATAGTAATATTACCATCAGCGTATGTCTTCCTCTTGAAGATCCATTTATTCTCAATGGCTTGCCGATCATCGGATAAGTCCACCAAAGTCCACACTTTGTTCTCATACATGGATCATATCTCAGGTTTCATGGCCTCAAGCCATTTTTTGGAATCTAGGCTCATCAGAGCTTCTTCATAGTTCGAAGGTTCGTCATTGTCTAACAACATGACTTCTAGGACAGGATTACCGTACCACTCTGGTATGGTATGTGTTCTGGTCGACCTTTGAGGTTCGGTAGTAACTTGATCTGAAGTTTTATGATCACCATCATTAGCTTCTTCTCTAGTTGGTGTAGGCATCCCGGGAACAGTTTTCTCTGATGTTTTACTTTCCAATTCGAGAGAGGGTACAATTACCTCATCAAGTTCTACTTTCCTGCCACTCACTTCTTTCGAGAGAAACTCCTTCTGTAGAAAGGACCCATTCTTAGCAACAAAGATCTTGCCTTCAGATCTATGGTAGAAGGAGAACGTACCCAATAGTTTCTTTAGGGTATCCTATTAAGATGCACTTCTCTGATTTGGATTCGAGCTTATCAGGTTGAAGCCTTTTGACATAAGTGTCGCACCCACAAACTTTATAAAACGACAATTTTGGTTTCTTGCCAAACCATAGTTCATACGGTGTCGCCTCAACAGATTTAGACGGTGCCCTATTTAACGTGAATGCGGCTATCTTTGATGCATAACCCCAAAATCGAAAAGGCAAATCGATAAGAGACATCATAAAACGCACCATATCTAATAGAGTACGGTTACGACGTTCGGACACACCATTAAGTTGTGGTGTTCCAGGTGGCATGAGTTGTGAAACTATTCCACATTGTTTTAAATGATGGCAAACTCTTAACTCAAATATCCGCCTCTATGATCAGATTGTAGAAACTTTATTTTCTTGTTACGATGATTCTCCACTTCACTCTTAAATTCTTTGAACTTTTGAAATGTTTCAGACTTGTCTTCCATCAAGTAGATATACCCATATCTACTTAAATCATCTGTGAAGGTGAGAAAATAATGATACCCACCGCGTGCTTCAACACTCATTGGACCGCATACATCGGTATGTATTATTTACAATAAATCATTAGCTCGCTCCATTGCTCCGGAGAACAGAGTTTTAGTCATCTTGCCCATGAGGCATGGTTCGCAAGTATTAAATGATTCATAATCAAGTGATTCCAAAAGTCCATCTGTATGGAGTTTCTTCATGTGCTTTACACCAATATGACCAAAACGGCAGTGCCACAAGTATGTTGCACTATCATTATCAACTTTGCATCTTTTGGCATCAATATTATGAATATGTGTATCACTACGATCAAGATTCTATAGACCATTTACATTGGGTGTATGACCATAGAAGGTTTTATTCATGTAAACAGAACAACAATTATTCTCTGACTTAAATGAATAACCGTATTGCAATAAACATGATCTAATCTTGTTCATGCTCAACGCAAACACCAAAAAACATTTATTTAGGTTCAACACTAATCCTGAAAGTAGAGGGAGTGTGCGATGATGATCATATCAATCTTAGAACCACTTCCAACACACATTGTCACCTCGCCCTTAACTAGTCTCTGTTTATCCTGCAACTCATGTTTCAAGTTACTAATCTTAGCAACTGAACTGGTAATCTAGTATCAAATACCCAGGGGCTACTACAAGCACTAGTAAGGTACACATGAATAACATGTATATCAAATATACTTTTATTTACTTTGTCATCCTTCTTATTTGCCAAGTATTTGGGGCAGTTATACTTCTAGTGACCATTTCCTTTGCAGTAGAAGCACTTAGTTTCAGGCTTGGGTTCAACTTTGGGCTTCCTCAAGGGAGCGACAACTTCCTTGCCATTATGTTTGAAGTTCCCTTTCTTTCCCTTGCCCTTTTTCTTGAAAGCACTGGTCTTGTTAACCATCAACACTTGATGCTCTTTCCTGATTTTTTTCCTCTGTCTATTTCAGCATTGCGAAGAGCTTTGGGAATCGTTTTCGTCATCCCTTGCATATTTATAGTTCATCACGAAGCTCTAGTAGCTTGGTGATAGTGACTGGAGAAATATGTCAATCACTATCTTATCTGGAAGAATAACTCCCACTTGATTCAAACAATTGTAGTACCCAGACATTCTGTGCACATGCTTACTAGCAGAGCTATTCTCCTCCATCTTGTAGGAAAAATACTCGTCAGAGGTTTCATACCTCTCAACACGGGCATGATCTTGAAATACCAATTTCAGCTCTTGAACATCTCATATGTTCCATGGCGTTCAAAACTTCTTTGGAGTCCCGATTGTAAGCTGTAAAGCATGGCGCACTAAACTATCAAGTAGTCATCAGATCGAGCTTGCCAAATGTTCATAACGTATGCATCAGCTCCTGCAATAGGTCTGTCACCTAGCGATGCGTCAAGGACATAATTCTTCTGTGCAACAATTAGGACAATCCACAGATCACGGACCCAATCCGCATTATTGCTACCATCATCTTTCAACTTAGTTTTCTCTAGGAACGTATTAAAATTCAGGGGAACGGTAGCACGGGCCATTGATCTACAACATAGATATGCAAAACTATAAGACTAAGTTCATGATAAATTAAGTTCAATTAATCAAATTACTAATGGATTCCCACTTAAATTAACATCCCTCAAGTTATCTAAGTGATACATCAGTGGTACAACGAGGTGCTATACAAATGGTTTTTAACCCCTTTTTGTGACATAGTTTTGAACCGTCGGCAAAATGAGGTCGTGTGCGACGGGCGAGCGATCAAATACGGTTATACAAGCTCAATCGGTTTCGGTCGTAAGTACATCCCACACAGTCGGTCCCAAACAAACGTTTTCGTTTGTTATGTACATTCCACACAGTCAATCCAAGGAATAAATTTCCGTTCTTATGTACATCCTACATAGTCAATTCAGGGAAAGTGTTTCCGTTCGTATGTACATCCCACACAGTCAATCCAGGGAAAACATTTCCGTTCGTATATACATCCCACACAATTTTATGTATAGCCTCGTGTGTGATAGGTAAATATCACATACGCTCTCCCTCGGTTAACCATTTGCTTTTGTTCAACTACATCACACACGATTTGATGAAGAAAACTGTATGGCATTGGGCTATCCATCACAAGCGCTTTTACTACTAGAACCATTTGCATAGTTCCATAACCCATTTAACAGGTTTATTAGTTTACAATTAATAATTCCAGTATTACGCAAATTCACATTTCATATCGAAGAACTACTTGCCAATTTCATATCAGGCACATAAATATATTTTAACATCACAGTATGATAGCTACCTGAAAATAGCACACTACAACATATAGCTAGTTCACCTTCATAAGAACAATATATTCATTTCCCTAATCGAGATCATCCAGGCTCGTCTTATCCATCTATGCTTTCAATTCAATAAGAACATGTTTTGCACTGGCCAACTGGGAATGTGCCTCCTCCTTCGCCAACACCATCCTAGCAAAGTCTAATTTAAAATATCTGAGCTCATTCTCCATCTTCCTCTTTTATCCCGCATCTTCAAATATTCTTCAGCGTTGACAACACTTTCTCTAATCCTACCTCTGTTCTCTTCCTCATACATGCTCTAGAGCTTTTCTAGGCACATCTTCAAAGACTCTGGCCACTCTTGATCAACCCATCCCAGGTAAGAACACTTCCGTTCATCCTATAATATTTAAAACTAGGTCAGTAATAATTGTAGGGGAAATGGGTTTCTAGCCACATAGAAAATCACCAAATATATATTTTGAAAAATTGAAGAAATAGGTTAATTATGACATATCTTCTCAAAAAGATCAATGTGCAAATGAATTAATTACTATTGAGACAAAAACAAAATTCTGAAACATCAGAAGCTATAAATAACTACAACAACGCTACAAGTTCTTAGTCATGTACTATAAATAAAAAATTGAACATTTTATGAGGAAGCTAAATATAACTGCAACATCATAGCGACACTGTTTGGATGACAGCAAATTGATACTAACAGTTGTGCACATGCACAAATTTAGTAACATAGAACTAATAGCACTAAAGTCGTCCACTATGTATGCCAAAACCGTTGTAATGACAACAGTCGCTACATTTGGCACCAGTGCCCTGCACTGGCGAGTCGATGCAGCAGAAAAAAAATTAGGGACCCGGACTCCGGAGCACCTAGTTTCTCCGCCCAGTTCCATCGTGCCATAAAGATTTAGTATTTTACTGCTTGGCTGCTTGGATGTGTGGACCAATGTTGGTTGCACAAACTGCTGAAGAGGTGCCAAATAATTTTCTAATGGCACCATTGATGAGATGGCAACATTTTTAGATACTAGGTACAAACTGTGACACTTTCTTAACATCCAGAATAACATAGTATAGTGATAGTGTCTGAATCACATCCAACAAATGATTTGTAACAGCGAAAGTGGGGCTAACCTGGTCCTAGGGAGCCACAAGAGGAAGAAATGACTCAAATGGATCGTCGGGTTAAAATCCTTCATTCCAAGTTATAACTAGAGAGAGAGAAGAGAGGCATATACGGGTGGCGAAGGTGTCATCGTCGGAGGAGGAACCGCTGGAGAGGTCATTGAAGAAGACCATGGCGACCTCGGCGGTAGGATGCGAGACGGCGAGAGCGAGGAAGCAAGCGAGGAAGCGGCTATAGCTTCGGAAGGAAGGAAGGAGGAAATAGGGGAACTGTGACTTGTGGTCGGGGAGACAATGGGGTGGGAAGGGGGGGTAGATATTTCGGAGGTAGGCCAAAAATTTCGAAATGTGGAGGGAAACTTTGCGCGCGGTGCCGCCGGACACCATTCACTTTGAACGATTGTGTGCATCGCAAATGGTTCTTCTGCTTTACGCGCATGGGATGAGTTTGATAATTCAAATTTTGGCGGAAATTTCCCTGGGTACTGTCCTCATCCACGTCATTGCATAATTTGGGCACACAAAAGAGCGTACAGCACACATACCACACTTACTAAATCGAGCAATTTTAGTAATTAAACAGAGCCAATTGACCTAAACATTTCTCTAACAATAGACCAGCATTAAAAACAAAACCTTATTAAGTACGCATAATTTTAACAAAGCCGTCGCCGCGTCGGCCTATGCATCGCCGGTGTGAGATGAGCCGTTGATGACTTGTCCTGGCGACATGCTTCCTTTGGTGGACTCCGCGTCCCCCCTGCTGAAGTCGACCACGTCCTCGTCCTCGGCGCCACCCTCAAGGTTGTTGTACTCGTAGTAGTGGTTGCGCCAGAGCTCGCGTTGGTACTCCACCGCCGATTCCTCGACGACAGACTCTTCTCTACCTCGACCTCAACCACGTGCAACTCCTCCTGCATCTCCAGCTCCCGCTCGGCGATCTCATGAGGAAGCAGGTGCTCCATGGCCACCGCTGCCTTTTAGGACATGGGTTGCATGCCGGATTCCGAGGTGGCCTGGAATATCTTGGCGTGTACATCCTCGATCTTGGCGTGTATGGCCTCGACCCGGGCCAGGGCGACATCTGTGGCACGGCCGGCATCTCGGGCGCTCTCGGCATTTGCAGCCGGCGTTGCAACAGCTGTTGCAGCCGTCTTGGCTGCTGCAGCTACCCTGTCGGCCGCTGCAGACGCCCTCTCGGTGGATGTGCCTGCGCTCAATGCAAATGCGGCGGCACTCTCAGCGTAGGCGGCTACACCCTCGGCGCAGGCGGCGGCGCTCGGGGAGGACGCGACCACTGTACGGGCCCTCACGAAGCGTTTCCACGGCATCATCTTTGCAAGAAGGGGTTGCAAGAATGGGGATCGACATTCATGGATTCGGGGGTTGCCGGCACTGGAGCAGACGAGCCAGCGAAGCTTAAGGAGGAAGACTTAAATAGACCTAGGAATTTTCATCGCAAATGGTTCCTACAAAAAAACTGTGTGTGATGTTGTTGATATTTTTTATTAGTTGTCAACGATGAATTTGGAGTAAAGTGGCAACGGGTGGTGTTTTAAATGTGCGAGAAAATTTGTAGTTCTAATACAACTGTCATGTCAAAAATTGGAAAATTTCAGGGGTCATTTGACCTTTTAAGACATTTAAGTGATTTTCTTGCCATTTAATGACTGTAATTCAAATTTGAACTACATCTACATGCAACCGATAACCATAACCATTTGAAAAATCATATTTGTGTACTTGAGTGTGATTTATTTCCATGTGTAGTAAATTGGAAGGAATTTTCAAACATATCGGACTCACGGCTTAGACACAAAGCATGGAGTGCCATGGCATTTAAATTCCAAATAATTAAAAAAGATCAGAAACACATGAAACCTTGCTTCATGTAATGTCATGCCACCAATATGATGTGGTAAAGAACTTGGCATGTTTGATAAAAATCTCGACACACACCCCTCACAAACCGGAGCAACTCACTAGAAGGCTCGTGGTTCCGAGAGGGAACAATGCATGTTTGATGACGAATAGGAGATAGCTTCCTCTTACGGCCTTCAAAAAATTCCAACATTTAACGTGCACTGATACACTGACATTTCAATTTTTGGAAATTTCATGGGTGTTTGACCTTTTAAAGACATTTGAGTGATTTTCTAGCCAATTAATGGCTGTAATTCAAATTTGAACTACATCTACATGCAACGGACAACCATAACGGTTTGAAAAATCATATTTGTGTACTTGTGTGCGAGTTAATTCCATGTGTAGTAAATTGAAAGTAATTTTCAAACATATGGGTCTCACGACTATGACACAAAGCACGGAGTGCCATGGCATTTAAATTCCAACAAATCCAAAAAAAGTTCAGAAACAGAGGAAACCTTGCTTCATGTAATGTCATGCCACCAAGATGATGTGGTAAAAAACTTGGCATGTTTGACGAAAGTTTGGACACACACCCTCACAAATCGGAGCAACTCACTAGAAGGCTCATGGTTCCGAGAGGGAACAATGCATGTTTGCTGACGAACGTGAGATAGCTTCCTCTTATGGCCTTCAAAAAATTCCTACATTTAACTGTAACATCCCAAATTTCCAATTTGGAATGTTATACATAGATCATATTGCACTGCATAGTTTATTGCACTTGTGTGTTGCGATCCTCGAAAATTCTAAGCAACTCAAGGACCCAGGGAGAGAGTTGGGGATTTTACCGTTTTCGTATTTGAGTTTTCTCAAATACCGTTACGGGGATCACTTTGGTTTTAATAGTTTTTGTCTCCTAAAAATATTTCATAATAAAATATATGAGCGGAGATAATATGACTTCTCCAAAATAAAAGAAATATTGGAGGAAAATATTAAAATCACTTTTGGACTTTATTCGGATTTATTTGCGATTTTATTTGCATAGGAAAAATGCGCGTTTTTCAAAATTGCATTTAGGTCCGGGAAAAATGTTCACTTTGTCCTAAAGTTTATTAGAGGACGGTAAAAACTTATTTCGGAATTTTTCGCCTCTATTTAGTATTTTATTTTTGTGCTTTTCCTTGTCAGGATATTTTTTAAAAAGTGCTTCGGACCGACTAGGCCGAAGCCCACCCGGCCCAGCGCCGCCGCCGACTCCGGCTCCGACCGGGAGCCGCCCCGCGCCCGTCGCCCGTCGTGGCCGAGCCGGGCACCGCCGCCGCTGCCTGCCCCCTCCCCCAAGCCAGCCCCTTGGCCCCTTTAAAAGCCGCCGCCACCCCC
>LR738715.1:571445177-571493455 GCA_902687465.1 Secale cereale | reverse complement strand
CGCCTCTCCACCGCCGCCTCATGCAGGCGCGGCCGCCGCCGCTTGCTGCAGCCAAGGCCGCACCGCCGTCCCGCCACCTCGCCGCCGGAGCCCCGCCGCCGGAGCCCACCGTCGTCGAGGTAGACGCTGTCCCGAACCACCGCCGGTTTTTTTTTTAACTGTTCGGGTTTTTTTTAAAAACCCTAGATTTTTTTTAATAGATCGGTTCAATTTTTTCGGTTTATTTGTTTAGAGGACGTTCGTCCGTACGTTCGTTTTAACGAACGCTGTTCCCCGTTAGTCACAGACAACGAACGCTCGTTCGTTAGCCTGCTCGCCAGTTTTCTTTTTCGGGGCTTTTCCGCGATTTTTTTATCATGATTTCTGCCCTGATCTTGTTTTTAGTTTTTCTTTTCGCTTGAGAGTCGGAATCAGGCGATTCAAGCACCCAGATCTTTGTCTCGAAGCCCTATTTCCGTTTGACCAACTTGAACAAGGTTTTGGCTACTGTAAAATTTGACTTTAGATCAACTAGTAAACGGATCTTGTTCCTTTCGTAGTTTGAGTTTCGTTCCTCCGTTTGATTTGATTCTTTTTGCAAACCAGAGTTCTTAAGTTGAACTTTCTGGTTAGATCTTCTTTTTTGGATTTTTATCTGTGCATCATTGCTTGATTGCTTATGTATGCTATTGTTTGCTTGCGATAGAATTCCCAGAGTGCGAAGCGTGCTACTACGAGTCCCTAGGTTTTGTGAATCATCATCAAGGCAAGTAACACTTTGATCATACCCTTTATTACCCAGTTTTTATGCATTAGATCAAACCCTCACACATTGCATGGGTAGGATCTCATAACTTGTGGGTCTAGGAAGTAGATTGAGGTAGAACCTATTACCTGCATTATTTTCAAACCCTTGGGAGTTACTTCTACGTTATGCTTAGGTTGCCATGCTATGCTTGTAGACGTGGATTGGGTTTGAGAGTATCCATGACAGCTGTGAGTTGTTAATTAATGGTTCAACTTAAGATGGCTACTTGAATACACATCTAGGTGGATTGGTTGCAGGGCACCTGGAGAATCCAGTGTTGTCCTAGGAAATCCCGGGGTTCCGTGTGATTTTTCCTATGGAATGACACCTAGGCTCAAAGGCATCATAAAACTATTCATGCTAGAAACTTCCATGTGCAGCCACAATGCCATTATCGGCTCTGGCATAGTATGAGTAAGTTGTGTGAGCTCTTTTAGTGGTGGACTTGCAGATGTAGGGGAAAGTAGGTGTACCGGTCCACCCGGGGTAAAGAGTAAATGCTTCTGAAAGACTGTGTCACGGTCATCCGTTTCTCAAACACCATGCAGTGCGAGAAATCCAACGGAGGAGATCGAGTCTTGTGGGGAAAAGTGCGCAAACCTCTGCAGAGTGTACAAACTAATCATGATTAGTCGTGTCCCCGGTTATGGACAATCTTGAGTATCTGGTACTTGAATTATTGGTTGATCTCAACACCCTAAAATAAATTTGTTGGGTTACTGATGACTACATTAATTGGGATTGAGTTGGAGGTACCTTCTCAATGATGTTTCAACCATCATGATAGTTAAAATAAAAGTTATTCCTTTGTTGTAGGGAAAATTTGGCTTTATGCAAAAACTTTAACCTTAGAGCCTCCACCAGCCAAATATGCATATAGTGTTAGCCTTTATTGTGTTACTTGCTCTACTATGTTATCTTGCCAGCATGTTCCATGTGCTGACCCGTTTCGGGCTGCAACTTGTTACGTTGCAGACAATTCAGAAGAAGAGTAATGTGCGCTAGGTTGTTTGTCACGCACTCATCTATGCGGTTGGATTTGATGGACTCACTTATCTTCCAAGCCTTCCGCTATTATTTTGCTAGATGGCATGATGCCATAGACTTTTGTAATATGTTCTCTCTTGAGACATTCGATGTAATAAGTGTGTGATTGCCACCCTGTTATAAATCCTTCAAGTACTATGTGTGTCAGCATTACCGATCCAGGGATGACATAGAACACAGAGACTTTGGTCCATTCTGATCGTGGTCGCTACATTAACGTGCACTAATACAACTGTCATTTGAAAATTTGGAAAATTTTAGGGGTCATTTGACCTTTTAAAGACATTTAAGTGATTTTCTAGCCATTTAATGGTCGTAATTCAAATTTGAACTACATCTACATGCAATGGATAACCATAACGGTTTTAAAAATCATATTTGTGTACTTGTGTGCGAGTTAATTTCATCTGCAGTAAATTGGAAGTAATTTTCAAACATATTGGTCTCACGGCTATGACACAAAGCATGGAGTGCGATGGCATTTAAATTCCAAAAAAATCAAAAAAAATCAGAAACACATGAAACCTTGCTTGATGTAATGTCATGCCACCAAGATGATGTGGTAAAAAAACTTGGCATGTTTGACGAAAGTTTGGACACACACCCCTCACAAACCAGAGCAACTCACTAAAAGGTTCATGGTTCCAAGAGGGAACATTGCATGTTTGATGACAAACGGGTGATATCTTCCTCTCACGGCCTTCAAAATATTCCTACATTTAACGTGCACTAATTCAACTGTCATTTGAAAATTTGGAAAATTTTAGGGGTCATTTGACCTTTTAAAGACATTTAAGTGATTTTCTAGCCATTTAATGGTTGTAATTCAATTTTGAACTACATCTACATGCAACGGATAACCATAACAGTTTGAAAAATCATATTTCTGTACTTGTGTGCGAGTTAATTTCATGTGCAATAAATTGGAAGGAATTTTCAAACATATTGATCTCACGACTATGACAGAAAGCATGGAGTGCCATGGCATTTAAATTCCAAAAAATTAAAAAAAAGATCAAAAACACATGAAATCTTGCTTCATGTAATGTCATGCCACCAAGATGATGTGGTAAAAACTTGGCATGTTTGACGAAAGTTTGGACACACACCAATCACAAACCAGAGCAACTCACTAGAAGGCTCGTGGTTCCGAGAGGGAACAATGCATGTTTGATGACGAACGAGAGATAGCTTCCACTTATGGCCTTCAAAAAATTCCTACTTTTGACGTGCACTAATAAAACTTTCATTTGAACATTTGGAAATTTTCAGGGGTCGTTTGACCTTTTCAAGACATTTAAGTGATTTTCTAGCCTTTTAATGGCCGTAATTCAAATTTGAACTACGTCTACATGCAACGGATAACCATAACGGTTTGAAAAAACATATTTGTGTACTTGTGTGCGAGTTAATTCCATGTGCAATAAATTGGAAGGAATTTTCAAACATATGGGTCTCACGACTATGACACACAGCACGGACTGTCATGGCATTTAAATTCCACAAAATTAAAAAAAAGATCAGAAACACATGAAACCTTGCTTCATGTAATGTCATGCCACCAAGATGATGTGGTAAAAAACTATGTTTGACGATAGTGTGGACACACACCCTTCATAAACCGAAGCAACTCACTAGAAGGCCCGTTGTTCCGAGAGGGGACAATGCATGTTCGATGACGAACGGGAAATAGCTTCCTCTTACGGCCTTCAAAAAATTCCTACATTTAACATGCACTAATACAACTGTCATTTCAAAATTTGGAAAATTTCAGGGGTCATTTGACCTTTTAAAGACATTTAAGTGATTTTCTAGCCATTTAATGGTCATAATTCAAATTTGAACTACATCTACATGCAATGGATAACCATAACGGTTTGGAAAATCATATTTGTGTACTTGTGTGCAAGTTAATTCCTTGTGTAGTAAATTGGAAGGAATTTTCAAACATATGGTCTCACGGCTATGACACAAACCATGGACTGTCATGGCATTTAAATTCCAAAAAAATTAAAAATATCAGAAACACATGAAACCTTGTTTGACGTAATGTCATGCCACCAAGATGATGTGGTAAAAAACTTGGCATGTTTGACGAAAGTTTGTACAGACACCCCGCACAAAATGGAGCAACTCACTAGAAGGCTCGTGGTTCCGAGAGGGAACAATGCATGTTTGATGACGAACGGGTGATAGGTTCCTCTTACGGCCTTCAAATAATTCCTACATTTAACATGCACTAATACAACTGTCATTCGAAAATTTGGAAAATTTCAAGGGTCATATGACCTTTTAAAAACATTTAAGTGATTTTCTAGCCATTTAATGGCCGTAATTCAAATTTGAACTACATGCAACACATAACCATAACGGTTTGAAAAATCATATTTGTGTGCTTGTGTGCGAGTTAATTCCATGTACAGTAAATTGGAAGGAATTTTCAAACATATTGGTCTCACGACTATGACATAAAGAATGGAGTGACATGGCATTTAAATTACAAAAAAATAAAAAAAGATCAGAAACATATGAAACCTTGCTTCATGTAATGTCATGCCACCAAGATGATGTGGTAAAAAACTTGGCATGTTTGACGAAAGTTTGGACACACACCCCTTACAAACTGGAGCAACTCACTAGAAGGCTCATCTTTCTGAGAGGGAACAATGCATGTTTGATGATGAACGGGAGATAGTTTCCTCTTACGGCCTTCAAAAGAATTCTACATTTAATGTGTACTAATACAACTGTCATGTGAAAATCTGGAAAATTTTAGGGGTCATTTGACCTTTTAAAGACATTTAAGTGACCGTAATCCTAATTTGAACTGCATCTACATGCATCGGCTAACCATAATGGTTTGAAAAAGAAATTGTGTACTTGTGTGCGAGTTAATTCCATGTGCAGTAAAATTGGAACGAATTTTCAAACATATTGCTATCACGGCTTGGACACGTGCATGGAGTGCCATGGCATTTTAATTCCAAAATATTAAAAAATGATCAGACGATGTACATATCTGGTGTTCAAAAAAGAAACTTTAAACATCTTGCAAGACAACCGAGCGCCGCATGATTGGCACTCTATTTCGTGCCTCTTGTTTGGAATGTGAGTGGTGCGTGTTATTAATCAGACACTGTTCTATATTGGAAACCGTCAGCTATTAAGTTCACACACGGCTTTCGCTACGGGAATCATGTGTAATTCAAACTACAGTACTCGTAAATTCCTGCGACCGGTGTGTGTACTATTCCCGTCGCTCTAGATTCCGGACGCCAATAAATACTACCTTGCTCATGTCATCCCGCCTGCATTCTCATCTACATCCTCCCCTCGCTCGCCATCTCTCTCTCTCAAATCTCTGCCATGGCGCCGACGATTTGGCCATGCGCCCACGAGGAGGCGCCGCCCCCTGAGGACGCTCAGTTAAAGAGAAGCGACGAGGAGGACCCCTACGCGCTGCCGGACGAGGTTGCGCTAGACCCCCCTACTTTGGAGTGGTTTGGGAGCAAGTAGAATCTTTGTTTGTGGAACTCGCTGCCGCAGAAGGCCAGTCAAGTGGTGTTCAAGAAGGAGATGGCGGAGGAGGAAGTCAGGTACCAGGCGTCTTGTGAAGCCCGTGATGCTGCCTGGAAAAAGGAGGCGGTGGAGCTTTGGGGGCGGGCGCGTCATCGTGCAGAGGAGGTGTACGAAGATGGGTACTTCGCGAGGAAGGTCAAAGGTTCTAGGCGCCTCATTGCTGCATGGAGGTGGGCCGATAAGCTCCAGCGTGCTACCGACGAGGAGCTCCGGTGGGCGCCCAACAAAATGGCAAGATCATTCGCGCTCGTCCTCCAGCAAGAGGCACATCGGTACGTCAAATGCTGTGAGGCGGAGAAGGCGGAGTACTGCCTCCGCGCTGGGAAGACGCCGTGCACCAGGGAGCTGCTGGCGAGGGGCTGCCGAAATACTACCCCTAGGAGGGATTATTAGTTTTAGTATTGTTCGTTTTCAATTTTATGCATTGGACCTAGTAGTTAAGTATCATCATGTATGTGTGATGATATTATATATATTCTGTGATGAACTAATGAACAATTAATATATATATATATATATATTATGAATTCCATTTTATATTCGTTTTTGTATACTAATTAGTATCTAGTTGTTATCATTCACATATACCAAATGAAAAGCATATACACACACATTGAAACAGAACCTATAAGAATGGAAAACAGAGTAGACACATTGAAACACAGCAATAAACAGATCAATATTATGATTGCTATGAATACATAGCGATCCACGTCGAAACGACTCAACAAAATAAAACGCGTCCATGAGACCATGACCAGCAGCCCTTGCCTACGATAGCTCTTGACTGTACCTGAACTCGTGAAGGCGTTCGTCCAAGCAGTCAACACGCTTCCGATACATCTGGAGCGCGATCTCGAGCTCCAAGTTGGTTATTTCATCGGAGATCACCAGCTCGAGGATGCGACGACCATATTCATCTACTACACTTAGGTGGACACCTGGGACAAGGAGGCAGTCGAGCCTAGCGACCAGCACGTTGGCATCAAGCAGGCCATGGACAAGGCGAACGGCCCGGCCCAGGCGAATGGCGCGGCAGGCGTCCAGTGCATGTACGGCGCTGCTGGCCTTTGGTGCAAGTATGGCACAGAGGGCCTCTGCCCACTCCTGGTGAGGAATGGGGGTACTGACGGGACTTGTACCCAGCTACGATGCCCTGTCGACAGCAGGCAAGCACTGATGGATCCACTCAGGCTGTGCGGCGCGCCGCGCCTCTCGCTCTGTGGCGCTCCAATGGTCTCGATGTGCGGCGAGTCGTAGCCTATCGGCGCGGACGCACCTAGCTTGCTCTGCAGCGCGCCATCGATCATGTTGTGGGCGAGTTGCAGCCTCTCGGTGCTGACATGCCTATCTTGATCCGCGGCTTTGAAGCGCCATGCACCAAGGGTCTGCTCAACCCTGGCGATGACGCGCATCACTATGTCATCCATCGCATTGCCGGGGAGTGTCTCTGCCTCGATGGGTCGTGGCGCCTTCTCATTTTCCTCGTCAAGGAGGTTGATGGCAGATGCAGCGCTTTGGTGGGTTGGCATGCTTGTAAAAGGTGGATGTGCTACAGGCTGCGCTTATTGCCTCCGTGCGTCGTGCACCACCTAGGTTTATGCGCAATATCACTGGTGGTGGCGGGAAACCGGTGAGGAAATGGCGGGAAACAGTGGTGTGTTCATAAAAAGCCATCAATTAATGTAAACTTAGCATAGAAGGAACATCGAGCTAGCACGACGCGTGTTGGCACATTGCTCCCCCAAGGCTATGATCCATATACTTGTGTGCCCAACAGAGCACACTATTCATAGTAAATAATATTTTTCCATTTATCCTAGTAGAGAAGTGGCGGCAAGCGTCACAAGGAGTAGATGATCGTTTATCCTAGTTAATTATGCATGTAATAGCTTACTTTGGCGTGTGGAAATGTCATGTGTGTACTAGCCACCTATGTAATTGGATGTTTGCCACGTATCACACACATCTTGTTTATGTGAGACGTTTCTGTTCTCTTGGCTAAACACAAATAGTTTATCGGAATGAACTGTATGCCCCCGATTGCACACACCTTGATCTGGCAGAACCATTTTTGTTGTGTTACCTAATTGAAAACAGTTCATCCGAGTGAACCGTATGCTGTATATCACACACACCTTGATGTGGATGACCATTTCTTTTGTGTTGCTGAATCACAAACAGTTCATCTGAGTCAACTGTATGCCATATATCGTCCATGCCTTCATCTGGCTGCCCGTTTCTGTTATTCTGCGCATCACGAAAAGTTCATTGAACTTAACCGTATGCTCCTCATCGCACATGCAACTAAAATATGAACTGTGTTTGATGTATCCTTCATCGCAAATGTTTTGCATCTTTTTTGACGGGTTTTTTACATCGTCGTTTGTGATTGGTGCATCACACACAGTTTCATCGAAGGGTCTCTAATCGTATTGTCATGTTAGCAGCATCCTGCAATAGTGCATGATCCAAATAAACTAACCCATGTCCGGTCATCACGTGAGATGGGGCAATCATCAATGGGGAACATCTCTATGTTGGTCATATCTACTATATGACTCATGTTCGACCTTTCGGTCTCTAGTGTTCCAAGGCCATGTGTGTACATGCTAGGCTCGTCAAGTTTAACCCAAGTATTCCGCGTGTGTAAATCTGACTTACACCCGTTGTATGTGAACGTAGATTCTATCACACCCAATCATCACGTGGTGTATCGAAATGATGAACTATAGCAATAGTGCATACTCAGGGAGAACACTTTCATCTTGAAATTAAGTGAAGGGATCATTCTATAATGCTACCGCCATTCTAAGCAAAATAAGATGGATAAAGGATAAACATCACATGCAATCAAAATACATGATATGGCCATCATCATCTTGTGCTTTTGATCTCCATCTCCAAAGCATCGTCATGATCTCCATCATCACCGGCTCGACACCTTGATATCCATCGTTGCTTCGTGGTCATCTCACCAACTATTGCTAACTCATAGCAATAAAGTAAAGCAATTACATGACGCTTGCATTTCATACAATAATTAAGAGACACACATAAGGCTCTTGCCGGTTGTCGATATTACAAAACATGATCATCTCATACAGAAACATGATCACGTCTTGACCATGTCACATCACAACATGCCCTACAAAAACAAGTTAGATGTCCTCTACTTTGTTGTTGCAAGTTTTTACGTGGCTGCTACGGGCTTCTAGCAAGAACCGTTCTTACCTACGGCAAAAACCACAATGGTGATTTATCAAGTTTGCTGTTTTAAGCTTTTTCAAGGACCGGCCGTAGTCAAATTCGATTCAACTAAAGTAGGAGAAACAGACACCCGCCAGCCACCTTTATGCAAAACAAGTTGCATGTCTGTCGGTGAAACCGGTCTCATGTACGTGGACAAGTAAGGTTGGTCCGCGCCTCTTCATCTTACAATATCGAATCAATATTAGTCATTGGTCGTAAGCAGTATGACCATCATAGCCCACAACTCTTTTTCTTCTACTCGTGCATATCATCTACGCATAGACCGAGCTCATGATGCCACTGTTGGGTAACATTGCATGGAAAACAAAAATAATTCTATGCACACGCAAGATCTATCCATGGAGATGCATAGCAACGAGAGGGGAGAGTGTGTCTATGTACCCTCATAGATCGTATGCGGAAGCGTTTATTAACGCGGTTAATACAGTCGAACTTCTTCGCGATCGAACCGATCAAGTACCAAACGTACGACACCTCCGCGTTCAGCACACGTTCAGCTTGGTGACGTCCTCACCTTCTTGATCCAGCAAGACGGGCGAAGTAGCAGATGAGTTCCGACAGCACGTTGGCCTGGTGATGGTGATGGTGATGCTATCTCCGCAGGGCTTCACCTACGCACTATGAAAATATGATCGAGGGGCGAAACTGTGGAGAGGGGCACCACACATGGCTAAGAGATTCTCGTGGCGTTGTGTGGCGCCCCCTCACTCATATATATAGGTGGGGGATGGGAGGCAGCCCCTAGGGTGCCCCAAGTGGCCGGGGGCTGCCCTAGGGTGCCTGCCTACCCTCGCCCCCTTTCCTTATTTGAACATGGGGGGAAGGAAAGGGAGCTGCCTGCCTTAGGGCACCTCCCCTTTCCTTCTCTCCCACCTTTGGTGTGTGGGAACTGGGAAGGGGGTAGAGGGGTGCACCAGCCCCTTGTGGGCTGGTGTGCTCTTCCGCTTTGGCCCATAAGGCCCAATAACCTCCCGGGGGCCTCCCAGAACCCTTTTCCGGCACTCAAATGAATATCCGGTACATCCCGAAACCTTTCCAGGGCCCAAATATCATCGTCCAATATATCGATCTTTACTCCTCATCATGTCTGTGATCTCATCCGGGACACCGAACAACATTCGGTCAAGAAATCACATAACAAATATAACATTATATCGTCAACAAACATTAAGCGTGCGGACCCTAGGGGTTCGATAACTATGTAGGAATGACCGAGACACTTCTCCGGTCAATAACCAAAGCAGAACCTCGATGCCCATATGGGTTCCTACATATTATACGAAGATCTTTATCGGTCGAACCATTATGCCAACATACGTAATTCCCTTTGTTTGTCGGTATGTTTCTTGCCCGAGATTCGATCATCGGTATCTCCATACCTAGTTCAATCTCGTTAACGATAAGTCTCTTTACTCGTTCCGTAAAACATCATCTCATAACTAACTCCTTAGTCATTTTGCTTGCAAGCTTCTTGTGATGTGTATTACCAAGAGGGCCCAGAGATACCTCTCCGATACACGGAGTGGCAAATCCTAATATCGATCCATGCCAACTCAACAGACACCTTCTGAAAGTGCAACTAATCCCTAGGTGATTTGCATAATTAATAACAACATATAGCTCAATGAACTAATATCCTTTCAAGATAAATATTTTAGATAGTTCAATGGTTGGAATGGCATGGGTTAGAAATGTGAACCCCTCAAAAAGCTAAGGACACAATTTGGCAAAAATCTCAAGACTCTACAATTTCATTTTAGTGATCCAAGATCACATTGAGTCCGTAGGAAAAGCCAATACAATTAAAAGGGGATGAGGTGTTGCTTAATGATCTACTTGCTCAAGTTCTTAGTAATGTGCTCCAAATCCTTCAAACACTTTCTCATTTCCACATATGTCCAAAACCAAAAAGTCAAACTCGGCCCCACCGATTTGATCTATCCGGCGCCACCGAGTTCACATGATAGAGCCACTGCCACAAACCCTAATCAGTTCGGTTTCATCGATAGGGATCTCGGTCTCACCGAGATGGGAATGCAAACTCTCTTTTTCCTCTTAGTAACGTTTCGGTCTAACCGGGTGAGAGAATCGGTCCCACCGAGTTAGCATTGCAACCTCTCTTTTCGTCTTCATAATGTTTCGGTCCCACGAAGATGAGAGAATCGGTCCCACCGAGTTTGCCTGACCAATACTCTGTTAGCCTATTACCAAAATCAGTCTCATCGAGTTTGTGTAATCGGTCAAACCGAGTTGATGTTTTGCCCTAACCCTAACGCATCGGTCTCACTAAGTTGATACTGTCGGTCCCACCAAAATGTCTAACGTTCACATTTTGAACTGCTTCGGTTTGACCGAGTTCGTTTATTAGGTCTGACCGAGTTGGGTCATATGTGTGTAACAGCTAGATTTTCTGTGGACGCTATATATACCCCTCCACCCCTTCTCCATCAATGAGAGAGCCATCGGAACGTGCCTACACTTCCACTATTCATTTTTTAGAGAGAACCACCTCCTCATGTGTTGAGACCAAGATATTCCAATCCAACCACAAGAATCTTGATATCTAGCCTTCCCCAAGTTGCTTTCCACTAAAATCATCTTTCCACCATATCCAAATATGTGTGAGAGAGAGTTCAGTGTTGGGGAGACTATCACTTGAAGCACAAGAGCAAGGAGTTCATCATCAACACACCATTTATTACCTTTTGGAGAGTGGTGTCTCTTAGATTGGTTAGGTGTCACTTGGGAGCCTCCGACAAGATTGTGGAGTTGAACCAAGGAGTTTGTAAGGGCAAGGAGATCGCCTACTTCGTGAAGATCTACCCTAGTGAGGCAAGCCCTTCGTGGGCGATGGCCATGGTGGGATAGACAAGGTTGCTTCTTCGTGGACCCTTTGTGGGTGGAGCCCTCCGTGGACTCGCGCAGCCGTTAACCTCCGTGGTTTGAAGTCTCCGTCAACGTGGATGTACGATAGCAGCACCTATCACAACCACGCCAAAAACATCCATGTCTCCAATTGTGCTTGCACTCTACAACCCCTCCCTTTACCTTCATATGCAATGATTTACTTTCCGCCGCCACAACTCTAGAATTGCATGTGTAGGAAGATTGCTTGACATGTGCTAAATTGCTAAAAACTGTCAAAACTTAAAATTGGGAAAAGGCTAAGTTTTTATTTTGTCAAGTAGTCTAATCACCCCCCCTCTAGACATACTTTCGATCCTACAAGTGGTATCAGAGCTTTGGTCTCCATTTCCCTTGATTTCCATAGCCTTGGTCATCATAGCCTTGGTTTCACAACCTAGGAGAGTATGACGTCTAGCGAGGGAAGTTACCACCGTAGAGGTCCTTACTTTTATGGTACTAATTTTGCTAGTTGGAAGCATAAGATGAAAATGCATATTCTTGGACATAAGCCCGCCGTTTGGGATATTCTGTATATTAGTTTGCAAGGTGAATTCTTTGATGGGAAGGAACCAAATCGTGAAGCTGTCGCTGAAGAATTGAAGATGTTGCAATACAATACTCAAGATTGCGATATCCTCTTCATTGGATTGTGTCCCGAAGAATTCAACAAAATGAGCCGTCTTGAGAATGCAAAGGAAATTTGGGATACTTTGATTGATATGCACGAAGGTACCGACTCCGTCAAGGAATCGAAGTTGGATGTGCTTCAAAGTCAACTTGACAAGTTCAAAATGAAGGATGCTGAAGGTGTTGCTGAAATGTAATCTAGGTTTGCTCTCATCACAAATGAGATTGCCGGCTTAGGAAGTGAAGAAATGACCGATAGATTCATCATCAAGAAAATACGAAGAGCCTTGGATGGAAAATTTGACACTGTGTGCACATTGATCCAA
Organism: Secale cereale; assembly: GCA_902687465.1. Taxonomy (NCBI): domain Eukaryota; kingdom Viridiplantae; phylum Streptophyta; class Magnoliopsida; order Poales; family Poaceae; genus Secale; species Secale cereale. Next base: position 571,480,909 of record LR738715.1, on the reverse strand, counting down.
ATGATGCCCAATTACAAAGATCTCAAGCCAACATAAGTCATTGGTAGAATTGTTGCTCATGCGATGTCACTTAAGGATAAAGAAGAGCTTCACAACAAGTATAGTGGTGCTTACAAAGCTTCATGCGATGCTCCTACATCATCAAGTGAGAAATAAGTCTTCAATGAAGAATTGAACTTAATGGTGAAGAACCTCAACAAATTCTAAAAGAATAGAAGCAAAGAGAGAAACTCCGAATCAAGGTCCTACAATGACAAAAGATCTTCTAGTCGTGATCGGAATTGCTACAATTGTGGGAGACCCGGACACTACTCAAATGAGTGTACGGCTCCACACAAGAGAAGAGAAGACTCACCCAAAATGAGAAGTAGAAGAGAAGATTCACCACCAAGAGAGAGAAGGAGTAGAGATGATCGTTATGAACAAAGACCCTCTCGTAGAAGCAAGGATTCGAAAAGGAAGGACAAATCATCAAGGAGCTATACAAGACGAAGACATCAAGCTCATGTTGGTGAATGGGTATCCGGTTCCGACTCTGATGACCACTCCGAGAGAAGCTATTACTCTAACTCCGAAGATACTCAAGATGAAGGTGTTGCTGGAATTACTCTCGTGTCATCCAACTCCTACGACATATTTGTCTCACCAAATGAAGGAATTGGGAGATACTTCATGGCTAAATGCCCTAAGGTATCACACCCCGAATATCTTGATTTCAATAGTGATGAAGATGATTTGCTAGGATATGATGATTTACTTGTTGTTAGCAGTAGTGATGAAAACTATGATGAAATTTCTATTAATCATGCTAATCAAGATAAAACGAATGATAATGATAAGGAGAAGATTGAGCGCCTAACTAAAGAATTAAACACTCTTAAGTAAGCTCATGAAACTACCTTAGAGGATCACCGAGAACTTTTGAGGACTCATGAGAAGCTACGCTTTGAAAAGCTAAATCTAGGGCAAGAACATGAGTTCTTAAAAGCAATCAATTATGATCTTCGTAAGAAAAGTTCTTCTTACATTGCCAAGCATTTACTCTTGTCTACCTATATGGCACAAGTAAAATCTAGTAATAAGAACAATAAAGATTCTTCCTCTAGTAGTAACAATAATCATGATAAATCCAATGTTGTTGCTTCTAGTAGTTCTCTTTATTCCACTAATGTTCTCTTAGCCAAGTTACACTTGAGCTAGAAAATAGTTTATTGAAGGGAGTTATAGAGAAACGTGTTTATAAAAGCCTTGCCGGGAGTAAGCAATTCAAGGAAATTGTACGCAAGCAAGGAAGGCACCGGAAGAATCAAGGTGTTGGTTTTGAATGAAAGTTCAATGCCAATGGAGTTGAGTGGGAAGAAGATCAATACCCCAAGACAAAGTTTGTTCCTTAACAAGAGAAGTATGATCCTACTTCCTTCAAGGGGACACAAGCCCAAGATGATCTTCCACCACAAGACCAGAAGCTAAAGGGCAAGGACAAGCTTCAAGAAGAGAATGACGCATTTGAAGAAGCTCCTAAGGCCTTGGTCAAGTGGGTTCCCAAGACTACGTCAAGTTCTACTTCATCAAGTACATCTACAACTCCAAGGATTCCCATCAAGATGGTGTGGATCCCGAAGAAGAAGAACTAGACAGTTCTTGAGGGTGACTCCGCCAACATACTTCACTCTTATTCATATTGGCAAGGACAAGTGCAATCAACCTTCACATCTTGCACTAGTTCAAGGAGTCACAAACCCTCTTGTTGGTATGACAAGGGACAAGGTAACCTAATGTTTTCATGGACATCATCTTGTGTACAATTCACTCCATGTCCATGGATATCTTTGTATGTTCCTTGTGGGACTAACCCATGTAGGTATTGAAAGTGCAACTCACTACAATGGATTTCTCCAAAATGATCTACATCAACATTGAGCATCTACATCTTCAACACCTACATGAAGTCATCATCGACAAAACCCAAGGTTAGTTCATCCCTCTTAGGGAGGATATCACATCTAGGCGGAGCTCTACTCTAAGAATTGAGCTAAACCAACTCTAATGATGTGAACACAACAATGCTTTATGTAAAATTGGTAATCCCACTTGAGCTTAACGATGAGTATGACCTATGATCAAATGTTCTCATTTGACTCCTAAGTCAATATACTCATATATAGATGACCTAGTCATCGCCAATTGCTTGATAGATGCTAGAATGTTTGTGCATGCTTTGCCACATATTTCATTTGCTATCTTATTGTGTGAGCATGTTGAGTGCATATTTTTCTCATTCGAGGACATCCATTTGTTGCTTTGACTATTTGGCTTTCTTATTTTGCAAATGGATGGACAATAATGCCTAAGTACCCCCTCTAGCTATCTATGATTTTCTTGTCTCAAACTCTATTCATGCTACATCACAAAGTTTGATCAAGTCAGATTCAAACCCTTTGAGTGAGGAGCACTCGGAGTCACCGATTCATCATAGACTTAAACTTCCAAAACCACTTAGTGCATCTCGGTCTGACCGATTCTTTTCTTCGGTCATACCGAGTTCATTAAGTTGATCTAGGTTTTCAATCTCGGTGCAACCGATTAGAACAATTCGGTCTCACCGAGTTGCAGTAACTCCTAGCAGTTTTGCATCTCGGTGCCACCGAGTCGTTCCACTCGGTCACACAGACAAGGTCTGGATATATTTACCCACGGTCCGAACCTTGGAAAGTTTCCTGAATCCTTTCGCCCGTGCCTATCCAGCTCTGCCAACTCGAGATCTCTGGATCATCCTCTCGTCGCCTGCGACCTCTTGCCGCTGGTCTCCGTTGCCATCAACGGAATTCTCGGCCGCCATTGTCGCCGTAGAAAACTCATCGCCGAGTTAGGGTATGAGTTCGACCCTTTGTGTTTTCTCAGTCTGATTCTTAGCACAAAGTCAATGCCATGATTCTTGCCACGTTTGAGATCATCCTATCCAGCAAAAACTCCGTATAGATTAGTTTTGATTCAAAGTTTTAGGGTTAGGTTTCCGCCGAACTCATATCGGACCGACGGAGTTGTACAAATCGGTCTCACCGATTTGGCTTAGGCCATTGCACTTCTAACGTTCGGTCTGACCGAAACTTACAAATCGGTGAAACCTTAGCAATCTCGGAGTCACCGAACTGTGTCTCGGTTTGACCGATTTCACCAGTTTAGACTCTCAAAGTTGCTTCGGTGTCACCGAGTTTAACAAATCGGTAGCTCCGAAATGCTGTCTGTAGAAACCTAAAACTAAGTTTTTGACTCAATTGTTTTGCAAAATCTCTGCACTTTGTGATGCTCAGCCACTCTACCTCAACTATATCTATTCACAGGGTCAGCTTGCAGTTTCAGAGATGTCTGAGGGTAGTGACAGTTAGAACATGTCAGAGGATCAAGCACAACTGAGTGAGGGCTCAAGTACCTCCAATAGCAGCTACTATGAGAGCAACAGAAGCACTCCAAGCAATCTGCCAAAGGCTGCTACCAAGACAATGAAGAAGAAAACTTATGATAGTGAGGATGAAGATTTTGTGGCTGAAGAGGTCACTTTAAATAAGAAGGCTGTCAACAAGAAACAATCTTCTAGAGTTATCAAGCCTGGTCTGAATAAGAAAGCCCCTGCCAAGAGAGCTCCAATGTTAAAAGTCAGAGCCTCCACTCAAGAAACCATGGTGTTTACTCTTGAAACAAGGGATGATGAGCCAGCAGGATCTAAGAAGAGAGCTAGGAAGACTACAGCCAGAGTGGTTGGTAAGCCATCTATGAGAGATGATGATGATGCTGATAAGCCTATTGTACCTGCTGCAAAGACTCGGAAGCTGATGGGGGATGTCATCAAATCCAGGGCTGCTCCATCCAAGCCCAAAGCTGCCCCAAAGCTTCAGCACCCAAGAGGTACACCAAAGACATTCCAGCTGCTGAAAAGAAGAAGGCCCCAGTGCCAGATGTTCCAAAGGAAGAGGAAGATCAAAAACAAGAATCCTAAGATGATGATGAGTCAATGATGCTCAGAAAACTTAAGCCAAAAATTCCAGATCATAATGATGCCCATCTTGTTGCTGAAAACATGAAACTAAGAAAAGATGCAGGTCCGAGACTTTGGAGACAGACTGATCCATATGCTACCAGGGGAAAGACTGTTGTGGACTATAGATTTCACACCAAGGAACAACAGGATTTCTATGAGACAATGTTGTTGGACAAGAAGCCCATTGTCTTTGACATGAAGTGGGTTGATTGGAAATACATCGACAAACATGTTGATTTCTTTCCAGGTGTGCATGAAAGCTTCAGGAAAAATGGAGTTGACAAGTTTGTTGGGAAGAAACTGACTAGATGGAATGATGAGATGATGATGCAATTCTACTCCACTGCTCATTTCTATCCAGACGGTAGAATCGTATGGAAAACTAAAGGAACCATGTACCAATCAACTATTGTTGAATGGGCAAGTTTGATCAATGCCCCCAAGGAGGATGAAAATGACACAAATCTATATGCCAAGACCAGGAAGGATCATGACTCCATGGCAAACGTGTACAGACCAATTATTGACAAAGATTTGAAGACTCACAAGGTTGGCTCCATATATCATCTGTTGTCTGGACTGACCACCATCAACACTATACCGAGGCATAGTTTGTTTCCCAAGTCAGGAGACCATAGAATGATCCGAGGTCACTCCATCAACTTGCTCCATATGTGTGATGTTCCCGAGAAGTTCAAGGTCATGAGCCTGATTGTGGAGACAATCAAGAGGACAGCACCAGACCAGAAGAGGTCATGTGGATATGCCCCACACATTCAGATGCTTATCAACTCCAAGTTAGAGAAAGGGACATATCTGCTTGACAAGAAGCATCTACCTCTTAGGCCAGATTTTGAGGACAATGACGCTGTCATGGATGCATCCTATCCTACTTCAATTGAAGGCCAAGAGAAGATTGCTCAAGCAAAGGCAGCAAAGCAAGCAAGTGTTTCTGGAGCTCCTAAGACCAAGCAAGATCAGCTCGGTTATCTGCTTGAGGCCACTCTAAGGATTGAGAAGAGTTTGGCAAACTTGACTCAGAATCAAGCAAGCCTTGAAAGGATCATTGAGACTAAGTTCTATGATCTAGATGTCAAGGTCACAGAGATCCAGACTACTGTGGAGAAACTCAAGGAAGATGCTAAGGATAGAGATACGACAAATGCTTTTCAGAGAGTCCCAAGAGGACCAAGATCTTTAGCTGTGCCAGTTGATGAGCCCAGGCCTACACTTTCAGCTCCTGCAGCCACTGCCATAGTTGTTCCTCTAGTATCAACACCTCCAGTTCCGCAGACTTCATCGGAAGTGTTTGCAGATGCTCTCATCTCCACTCCATCTACGTACACCGGAGCCACGAGTGAGAAGACTGCTTCTGCAGCTCCCGGAGATCGTGCCTAGAGTGTCGTATAGCACTATGCATTTTCGAGCTTTTTGGTAACTTGTTGCCAAAGGGGGGGGAGTGTATAGATCATTAGGCTTCGAGAGAGAATGGTTTGCTTATCTTTGTTGGTTTTTGCGTGTTACTTCGTTTGGTTGTTTGGTTATTGCTACAATTTACTTATGTGTGTGAGATACTTTATGTGCTTGATCATACCACACTATGCTTAATGTGTGCCTATTTGATTGTGTATGATCATTCACTTGTTATTTTGGTGATGAGTGCTTATTGTTTAAATCTTATAATTTTGAGCGCTCCACTGTGACGCCCCAAGACCGATGCGCCACATGCCTTCCTTTATTTTAGTTGTTGTCGTGTGTTTATTTCATTATCATAATTGTTTTTGCATATTTCATTCCGATGTGTTTCTTCCATGATCATGATGGGTTCCATTGACATATTTTTTTATTGCATCATGTTCATCTTTTATTATATTGCATTGTGCCATTTCATTTTGTTACATTGAGCCTCTTGTCATTCTTCATTATGCCATCCTTTGCCTGATGCATCATATTATAGCATTGTGTCATCCATGTTGTTTCCAAGTCCATCATGTGCATTGCCCCTACATTATGTTTGTTGAATGCTCCATGCATGATCATGCATCATCACCTCCTCATTCCTTCTTCTTTCTTTCATTTTGGCAAGTGACCTTTTTCCCTCCTCCATAAATGTTCATTGTTTTCCTGATGCTAGTGCACCTCATCCTTAACCTCTCTGCCAAATTACATCTCATTTGAAGATGGTTTGGTTGGGTTGAAAAATGGCTCAAGGTTGAATTTAATTCAAACTCGGATTATTTTTCTACCTCTAAAAATGTCCAAAGGAATATATACCTACAATTAAAGGAATGGGTATTCTTGGTTTGGTTTAGTCCTTTTCGTTTGGTTTGAGTGCACGCTAAAGTTTGGTACTGTTGGCAGGCTAAGCGATCTAGGCCAGGTACATGTATGTTAATGGGCCTTTTATGGGCTTTCATAGAGACCGCGAAAAATAATTGGATCAAAATAAATCAACATTATTGGAATTGAACACAGCTGTTAGGATCTTTAATGTAACAACCAATGACCTATGCACTATTTACATTTATAAATCCCAACTCGCACAAAATATACAAGTGGCAGTCCTCGTGTTTAGGGCAAGCTAATTAAGCAAATTAGCTAATTAAAAGAAGGTGGGCTTAAATAAAATATTTAAACGAATGTGGCTAATTAAAGAAAGTATTATGGGTAAATCGATGGAATAATTAAAGAAAGATTGTGGTCATAATAAATAGATATTCAAATAAATTAGGCTAATTAAAGGAAGGATTTGAGGTAAAAAGGTAGGATAATTGAAAAGAAGGATATATAGGCTTCAATGTGTTGGGCTACTAAATTAGAAAAAGAAGGATTTGATTCTCGACTAAAAGGGGTGAGGACGTCATGGTAATTAAAGGAAGGATTATACTTAAATGAAATAAGTGCAAGATTATGCCCGGCGAAGAAAATATGAAAAGGGCTAAATTGCATCGTATTTTTTATGTTCATTTTGTAGAAGGATGCTGCGTTGCAGCATGTTCTTCATAGTGAATCTGGTGCTATGGGACATTATGCTTGCACAAAACATCAATTTTTTCCGTTGCAACGCACGAGCATATGTGCTAGTTTTATCCAATAGAGCATAATTTCAGGAGCATTAGGATACTCTAATATCTGCAAATTAATCTCCTACCTACCTGGCCTTTTTCCTTTTCTTCAGGTGCGAATTTCAAATTTACAGAATTCAGAAGAAAAGGGAAAGCCCTCCCAGTGCAGCCACTTGGGCCTTTTCCCTCACCTGCAGCCCAACCAAGCCTAGCAGCAGCTCCAGCGTAGCCCATTGATACGTCTCCAATGTATCTATATTTTTTATTGTTCCATGCTATTATATTATCTGTTTTGGATGTTTACTGGGCTTTATGCCCTTTTATATTATTTTTGGGACTAACCTATTAACCGAAGGCCAAGTGTCAATTTCTGTTTTTTTGCCTATTTTAGAGTTTCGCAAAAAAGGAATACCAAACGGAGTCCAAGCGGAGTCCAAGCGGAATGAAACCTTCACGATGATCTTTCTTGGACCGAAAGAAATCCAGAAGACTTGGAGTAGACGCCTGGGACTCCACGAGGAGGCCACGAGGCAGGAGGGCGCCCGGGGGGTAGGCGCGACCCCCACCCTCATGGGCCCCTCGTAGCTCCACCGACGTACCTCTTCCTCCTATATATACTCTTATACCCTAGAAACATCGGGGAGAGCAACGAAACCACTTTTCCACCGCCGCAACCTTCTGTACCCATGAGATCCCATTTTGGGGCCTTTTCCGATGATCTGTCGGAGGGGAAATCAATCAAGAAGGGCTTCTACATCAACACCATAGCCTCTCTGATGAAGCGTGAGTAGTTTACCACAGACCTTCGGGTCCATAGTTATTAGCTAGATGGCTTCTTCTCTCTCTTTGATCTTCAATACAAAGTTCTCCTCAATTCTCTTAGAGATCTATTCGATGTACTTTTTGCGGTGTGTTTGCCGAGATCTGATGAATTGTGGATTTATGAACAAGTTTATCTATGAATATTATTTGGTTCTTCTATGAATTCTTATATGCATGATTTCATATCTTTGCAAGTCTCTTCGAATTATCAGTTTAGTTTGGCCTACTAGATTGATCTTTCTTGCAATGAGAGAAGTGCTTAGCTTTGGGTTCAATCTTGCGGTGTCCTTTCCCAGTGACAGCAGGGGCAGCAAGGCACTTATTGTACTGTTGCCATCAAGGATAAAAAGATGGGGTTTATATCATATTGCTTGAGTTTATCCGTCTACATTATGTCATCTTACTTAATGTGTTACTCCGTTCTTATGAACTTAATACTCTAGATGCATGCTGGATAGCGGTCGGTGTGTGGAGTAATAGTAGTAGATGCAGAATCGTTTCGGTCTACTTGACATGGACGTGATGCCTATATTCATGATCATTGCCTTAGATATCTTCATAACTATGCGCTTTTCTATCAATTGCTCGGCAGTAATGTGTTCACCCACCGTAATACATGCTATCTTGGGAGAAGCCACTAGTGAAACCTATGGCCCCGGGTCTCTTTCCTATTATATTGAATCTCCTTTATTTACTTAGCATCTCGTTTACTATTTTGCAATCTTTACTTTCCAATTATACAACAAAAATACCAAAAATATTTACTTTACTATCTTTATTAGTTCTCACTTTTGCAAGTGACCATGAAGGGATTGACAACCCCTTTATCCCATTCATTGCAAGGTTCTTGATTGTTTGTGCAGGTACTAGGTGACTTGAGCATTGTCTCCTACTGGATTGATACCTTGGTTCTCAAAACTGAGGGAAATACTTACGCTACTTTGCTGGATCACCCTTTCCTCTTCAAGGGAAAACCAACGCATGCTCAAGAGGTAGCAAGAAGGATTTCTGGCGCCGTTTCCGGGGAGATCTACACCAAGTCAAGACATACCAAGTACCCATCATAAACTCTTCTCCTCGCATTACATTATTTTCCATTCACCTCTCGTTTTCCTCTCCCCCACTTCTAAAACAATTTTCAAAATCCTTTGCTTTTTCTTCGCCTTTTTTTCGTGTAAGACTCTTTCCCTTGTTACCATGGCTAACCTTAAAAAGGCTAAGGGTTTTCTCCCAAGTTTTAATGCTCTGGATAGCCCTCCGTCCTATCCAGACTCATAAATAATGACGCTATGGAAGGGCTTACCAGTGCTGATTCTAGCAATGACGATGATCCCGGATTGTTTCATTATTTGCTTGATGAATCTTTGAAAGAAGCTTGGGATAGATTGATGAGAATCCGAGCTAGTTACGTGCCCCAATACCAGATAAAGATATACTTGAAAAGTTTTTATGCTGGTTTACCTTCCTCCTTTAAGCATGTTTTGGATTCTATATTTGAAAATGGTTTTCTTGAAGGGAACCATTTTCAAATATAGAATCCATTTTCCTTAGGGTTCCCAAATATGAAAAGTTTTTATGCTGGTTTACCTTCCTCCCATTGATACTTATGAAAAGATGAAAACCATATTTGGGAACCCTAAGGAAAATGTTGAATCAGCTACCCTTATGTGCTTTTATCAACACAAAATAATCAAAGAGATGAAGGCTAGTCTAGAGGTGAATTTTTGCAACATACTTAATCTTTCGTCTACTATTAATGGCTATGTACTTTCACAAAATAGAAAGATGGATACTTTCGATAAGAAACTCACCCTTTATTGCCAAAAGGAGGGAGATGATAATACCTGGATCTATTTGCGTTTTTATACCTAGCTAGGGGCGTTAAACGATAGCGCTTGTTGGGAGGTAACCCAATTTTATTTTTGTTCTTTAATTTTTGCTTCTGTTTAATAAATATGTAACGCCCCAGACACACCCGCCGATGGTCGCTACTCCTGGCGGGTGTGTCTGGGGCGTTACAAGTTGGTATCAGAGCCGTCCCTCATGGTTACACAGATGATTGCGGACAGGTGTGCGGTCATGTTATTCATGACGTTTGTGACTCATCGCGGCACACAGCATGGCACATGTACCGGACTGGATGCAAAGACGTATGTGCCAAGAGGGAACGTTCCTATGGCCCGACGAGGACGACGGTTCCTCTGAGTGGGGGTGTATGTGACAGCCTGGCTTATTAGGGATGATAGACTACTCATATCAATAAAGAATTCCTTCTTTTCCGGGAGCCCATTCAGATAGAACTCCAAAGTTAAGCGTGCTCAGCTTGGAGTAATTTCAGGATGGGTGACCGACCGGGAAGTTGCTCCTGGGTGCACACGAGTGAGGACAAAGTGTGCAGAAAAGACTAGTATTGATATGTGGGGCCAGTCTAGATCCCGCCAGGAGTAACAACCACCTGCGGGTGTGTTCGGGGCGTTACAAAATAATTCATCTAGCTTCTGTTTGGATGTGGTTTTATGTTTTAATTAGTGTTTGTGCCAAGTAGAACCTTTGGGACGACTTGGGTGAAGTCTTTGCGATCTTGCTGTAAAAAACAGAAACTTTTCCGCTCATGAGATTAGTTGCCATTTTTTGCTGAAGAGTGATTTTAGGTTGATTCTTTTTGCATTAATAGACAAATTCCTCACGTCCACCAATTTATTTCAGAATTTTTCGAGTTATGGAAGTACTCAAAAGTTATAGATTGCTATAGACTATTCTGTTTTGGACAGATTATGTTTGTCGTGTGTTGTTTGCTTATTTTGATGAATCTATGAGTAGTATCGGGGGGTATGAAGCATAGAGAAGTTGGAATACAGTAGGTTTAACACAAATATAAATAAAGAATGAGTTCATTACAGTACCTTAAAGTGGTGGTTTATTTTCTTATACTAACGGAGCTCACGAGATTTTCTGTTAAGTTTTGTGTTGTGAAGTTTTCAAGTTTTTGGTTAAGGATTTGATGGACTATGGAATAAAGAGTGGCAAGAGACTAAGCTTGGGGATTCCCAAGGCACCCCAAGGTAAAATTCAAGGACAACCAAAAGCCTAAGCTTGGGGATGCCCCGGGAAGGCATCCCCTCTTTCGTCTTCGTCTATCGGTAACTTTACTTGAGGCTATATTTTTATTCACCACATGATATGTGTTTTGATTGGAGAGTCATGTATGATATGAGTCTTTGCTTTTTAGTTTGCCACAATCATCCTTGATGTACACACCTTTTGGGAGAGACACACTTGAATCAAAATTTATTAGAATACTCTATGTGCTTCACTTATATCTATTTAGAGCACAGTGGTGGTTTTATTTTATAGAAATTATTGATCTCTCATGCTTCACTTATATTATTTTGAGAGTCTTTTAGAATAGCATGGTAATTTTCTTTGGCTATAAAACTAGTCCTAATATGATGGATATCCAAGATGGGTATAATAAAAACTTTCATATAAAGTGCATTGAATACTGTGAGAAGTTTAATGCTTGATGATTGTTTTGAGATAAGAGGGTGGTGATATTAAAGTAATGCTAGTAGAGTAATTGTAAATTTGAGAAATACTTGTGTTGAGGTTTGCAAGTCCCGTAGCATGCACGTATGGTAACCGTTGTGTAACAAATTTGAAGCATGAGGTATTTCTTTGATTGTCTTCCTTTGTGTGGAGGTCGGGATCGCGCGATGGTGTACTCCTACCAACCCTTCCCCTAGGAACATGCGTGTAGTGCTTGGCTTTCATGACTTGTAGATTTTTGCAGTAAGTATGTGAGTTCTTTATGACTAATGTTGAGTCCACGGATTATACGCACTCTCACCCTTTCACCATTGCTAGCCTCTCTAGTGCCGCGCAACTTTCGCCGGTACCATACACCCACCATATACCTTCCTCAAAATAGCCACTATACCTACCTATTATGGCATTTCCATAGCCATTCTGAGATATATTTCCACGCAACTTTCCACTTTTCCATTTATTATGACACGCTCCATCATTGTCATATTGCCTTGCATGATCATGTAGTTGACATTGTATTTGTGGAAGCCTCTATTCATGATTTTTTCATACATGTCACTCTTGATTCATTGCACATCCCGGCACACCTCCGGAGGCATTCATGTAGAGTCATATTTTGTTCTAAGTATCGAGTTGTAATCCTTGAGTTGTAAAAGAAATAGAAGTTTGATGATCATCATTATTAGAGCATTGTCCCGTGTGAGGAAATAAAAAAAGGGCCAAAGAAGCCAATGAAAAAAAGAAAAAAAGAAAGCCAAAGAAGCCAATGAAAAAAAGAAAGAAAATAAGAGAAGGGACAATGCTACTATCTTTTTTCCACACTTTTTCTTCAAAGTAGCACCATGATCTTCATGATAGAGAGTCTCTTGTTTTGTAACTTTCATATACTAGTGGGAATTTTCGTTATAGAACTTGGCTTGTATATTCCAACAATGGGCTTCCTCAAAATGCCCTAGGTCTTTGTGAGCAAGCAAGTTGGATGCACACCCACTTAGTTTCTTTTGTTGAGCTTCCATACATTTATAGCTCTAGTGCGTCCGTTGCATGGCAATCCCTACTCACTCACATTGATATCTATTTATGGGCATCTCCATAGACCATTAATACGCCTAGTTGATGTGAGACCATCTTCCTCCTTTTTGTCTTCTCCACAACCACCACTCTATTCCACCTATAGTGTTATGTCCATGGCTCACGCTCATGTATTGCGTGAAAGTTGAAAAAGTTTGAGAATACTAAAGTATGAAACAATTGCTTGGCTAAAACTGGGGTTGTGCATAATTTGAATATTTTGTGTGACCAAGATGGAGCATAGCCAAACTATATGATTTTTGCAGGGATGGACTTTCTTTGGCCATGTTATTTTGAGAAGACATGATTACTTTGTTAGTATGCTTGAAGTATTATTATTTTTATGTCAATATTAAACTTTTGTCTTGAATCTTTCAGATCTGAACATTCATGCCACAATAAAGAAAATTATATTGATGATTATGTTAGATAGCATTCCACATCAAAAATTCTGTTTTTATCATTTACCTACTCGAGGACGAGCAGGAATTAAGCTTGGGGATGATTGATACGTCTCCGATGTATCTATAATTTTTGATTGTTCCATGCTATTATATTATCTATTTTGGATGTTTAATGGGCTTTATTATGCTCTTTTATATTATTTTTGGGACTAACCTATTAACCGAAGGCCTAGTGCTAGTTTTTGTTTTGTTTTTGCCTATTTTAGAGTTTCGCAGAAAAGGAATACCAAACGGAGTCCTAACGGAATGAAACCTTCGCGATGATCTTGACCGAAAGAAATCCATAAGACTTGGAGTAAACGTTTGTGACTCCACGAGGAGGCCACGCGGCAGGAGGGCGCGCCCCCCACCCTCGTGGGCTGCTCGTAGCTCCACCGGTGTACCTCTTCCGCCTATATATACTCTTATACCCTAGAAACATCGGGGAGGCCAACGAAACCACTTTTCCACCGCTGCAACCTTCTGTACCAGTGAGATCCCGTCTTGGGGCCTTTTCCGACGATCTGCCGGTTGGGGAATCAATCATGGAGGGCTTCTACATCAACACCATAGCCTCTCCGATGAAGCGTGGGTAGTTTACCACACACCTTCGGGTCCATAGTTATTAGCTAGATGGCTTCTTCTCTCTCTTTGATCTTCAATAAAAGGTTCTCCTCGATTCTCTTGGAGATCTATTTGATGTAATACTTTTTGCGGTGTGCTTGCCGAGATTCGATGAATTGTAGATTTATGAACAAGTTTATCTATGAATATTATTTGGTTCTTCTATGAATTCTTATATGCATGATTTCATATCTTTGCAAGTCTCTTCGAATTATCAGTTTAGTTTGGCCTACTAGATTGATCTTTCTTGCAATGAGAGAAGTGCTTAGCTTTGGGTTCAATCTTGCGGTGTCCTTTCCCAGTGACAGCAGGGGCAGCAAGGCACGTATTGTATTGTTGCCACCGAGGATAAAAAGATGGGGTTTATATCATATTGCTTGAGTTTATCCGTCTACATTATGTCATCTTACTTAATGTGTTACTCCGTTCTTATGAACTTAATACTCTAGATGCATGCTGGATAGCGGTCGGTGTGTGGAGTAATAGTAGTAGATGCAGAATCGTTTCGGTCTACTTGACATGGACGTGATGCCTATATTCATGATCATTGCCTTAGATATCTTCATAACTATGCGCTTTTCTATCAATTGCTCGGCAGTAATTTGTTCACCCACCGTAATACATGCTATCTTGAGAGAAGCCACTAGTGAAACCTATGGCCCCCGGGTCTCTTTCCTATTATATTGAATCTCCTTTATTTACTTAGCATCTCGTTTACTATTTTGCAATCTTTGCTTTCCAATCTATACAACAAAAATACCAAAATATTAACTTTACTATCTTTATTAGATCTCACTTTTGCGAGTGACCGTGAAGGGATTGACAACCCCTTTATCGCGTTGGTTGCAAGGTTCTTGATTGTTTGGGTAGGTACTAGGTGACTTGAACATTGTCTCCTACTGGATTGGTACCTTGGTTCTCAAAAATGAGGGAAATAGTTACGCTACTTTGCCGCATCACCCTTTCCTCTTGAAGGGAAAACCAACGCATGCTCAAGAGGTAGCACCCACCTGGCCCAACTCTGTTCACGGCCACCTACCCCGTTGCGTCGCCGTCTCTGTTCCAGAGACAGAGCGCTCGCGCTCGGGACGTGAGCTTCACGGACACCGAGGTCACACCGTCTTATCCCCCTCCTTTTAAGCGAGCAGCCTCGTGATGTGTACTACGCAACCTTCTTCTTGTAGACGTTGTTGGGACTCCAAGTGCAGAGGTTTGTAGGACAGTAGCAAATATTCCTCAAGTGGATGACCTAAGGTTTATCAATCCGTGGGAGGCGTAGGATGAAGATGGTCTCTGTCAAACAACCATGCAACCAAATAACAAAGAGTCTCTTGTGTCCCCAACACACCCAATACAATGGCAAATTGTATAGGTGCAGTAGTTCGGAGAAGAGATGGTGATACAAGTGCAATATGGATGGTAGATATAAGTTTTTGTAATCTGAAAAATATAAAAACAGCAAGGTAACTAATGATAAAAGTGAGCACAAACGGTATTGCAATGCTTAGAAACAAGGCCTAGGGTTCATACTTTCACTAGTGCAAGTTCTCTAAACAATAATAACATAACTGGATCATATAACTATCCCTCAACATGCAACAAAGAGTCACTCCAAAGTCACTAATAGTGGAGAACAAACAAAGAGATTATTGTAGGGTACGGAACCACCTCAAAGTTATTCTTTCTGATCGATCTATTCAAGAGATCGTAGTAAAATAACACGAAGATATTCTTTCCGTTCGATCTATCCTAGAGTTCATACTAGAATAACACCATAAGACACACATCAACCAAAACCCTAATGTCACCTAGATACTCCATTGTCACCTCAAGTATCTGTGGGCATGATTATACGATATGCATCACACAATCTCAGAAACATCTATTCAACCAACACATAGAACTTCAAAGAGTGCCCCAAAGTTTCTATCGGAGAGTCAAGACGAGAACGTGTACCAACCCCTTTGCATATATTCCCAAGGTTACGGAACCCGCAAGTTGATCACCAAAACATACATCAAGTGAATCAATAGAATACCCCATTGTCACCACGGGTATCCCACGCAAGAAATACATCAAGTGTTCTCAAATCCTTAAAGACTCAATCCGATAAGATAACTTCAAATGGAAAACTCAATCCATTACAAGAAAGTAGAGGGGGAGAAGCATCGTAAGATCCAACTATAATAGCAAAGCTCGCAATACATCAAGATCGTGCCATCTCAAGAACACGAGAGAGAGAGAGAGAGAGAGAGAGAGAGAGAGAGAGAGAGAGATCGAACACATAGCTATTGGTACATACCCTCAGCCCCGAGGGTGAACTACTCCCTCCTCGTCATGGAGAGCGCCGGGTTGATGAAGATGGCCACCGGAGAGGGATTCCCCCCTCCGGCAGGGTGCCGGAATGGGTCTAGATTGGTTTTGGGTGGCTAAAGAGGCTTGCGACAGCGGAAATCTCAATCTAGGTTATGTTCTGGAAGTTTGGGTATATATAAGAGGTGTTGGAGTCGGGAACAAGTCAGGGGGGTCCCCGAGGCGGCCATGAGATAGGGGGCGCGCCCAGGGGCTAGGACGTGCCACCACCATCGTGGTGGCCTCGGGACTCTTCTGGTCCATCTCCGGTACTCCGTGGGCTTCTTCTGGTCCAAAAACAATCTCCGTGGAGTTTCGGGTCATTTGGACTCCGTTTGGTATTCCTTTTCTGCGATACTCAAAAACAAGGAAAAAACAGAAACTAGCATTGGGCTCTGGGTTAATAGTTAGTCCAAAAAATCATATAAAAGTGTATATTAAAGCCCATTAAACATCCAAAACAGATAATATAATAGCATGGAACAATAAAAAATTATAGGTACATCAGAGATGTATCACCTCGCCCTAGGGTTTCCCCTTCCCCTTTTCGATTTCCTCCGCCACCACCAGCCAAGAAGGCAGCTCCTCCTTGCTCCATCTCCTCCCTACAGCCACCATGGCCGGCCCAAGAAAGAGCTCATCACCGGAGTAGGAGCATCGCCAGCCTCCCCTTCGTGGACCCCGAGCACCCCAGCGCCTCCCCGAGCCCGTTCCGACGCTGAACCGAGCCCGAGGATGCCTTCCCCGACGTCCTCTTCGTCCTCTACTTCGTCTTCTTCACGGACAGCAAGTCCACTGGAGTTCCTCGCCTCCTCTCCGTCGATATTCTGCGTCCCCGGCCGCATCCTCATGTCACAGGTATACTAGGTATACCCAACTTCAACCCTGTTCTTTTTCCATCATGATTCGATCGCCGGAGTCGTCGCTAGATCCATGTCATCTTCGTGTTCACGGTGCTCCGACGAGTTCTGAATTTTGTTGTGTAGTTGCAATAGTCGACGTGGTTCCTCGCACTTCGCCCCCGCTCTGGATCCTCTCTCGCACACCACCTCCGTCGCCTCTCCATTCGATCTGTCGTCACCAGAACCCCCCATGGTGAGCAGCCGCGTCTTCCAGCTCCTTCATGTCATCATTTTCTTCGTGTACGCGACACATGCATCATATTGAGGCTCAGTTGCCGTGCTCTCATGCCAGCGCCCGAGCGCAAGCTCATGGAGCTTCTGCTCATGCCTCCGTCCTACCACACGCACACGCATCTGTACACCATGTGCACGTCTACAGCAGCCGCATCATGCACAGCAGCATGCCCACCTCGTCTGCGCGCCTTGCACAACTCCAATGTAGCTAGCTCCTGACTCGTCGTGCTTCACCGCCATGGCCGTAGGATCATGCCTGCACACAACCACACATGCGCGCACGCATGCACTCGTCCCGTAGCAGCACCCTCCACCTATTTCCGCACCCCCCGCCGTTGGCCTGTGGTCACGACGGTCGCCATCTTGCTCGCCGGCATAATCACCCAGTTCCTTTGTGAACAACGGAGAAGAAGGCCTGGCCTTTGGTTCCATTCAAGTTCGGCCACGCCCTTGTTTGGGACAATCATTCAGTAGCAGCGCACTGGTCAGTGCACTAATATGCAAGCGGGGGTCCTTGGTTTGAGTCCCAGATGCCCTAATTTTTGCCATGTCTTGTTTATTTCTTTTGCCCACACACCCACTCAGCCGCTTGGGCCAAATCTTCCTGGGCCGCTTGCACAGTGCGTTGCATTCGGCACGCATATGTTTTTTTTATTCTGCTACTTTGGCATATATCCAATGCATGCATATTTTCATAAATTCCATTAAATTGCATTGCTCATATTTAAATATCCATGCATCCAAATAAAACTTGTCATATATGCATCTTGTTCAGTTTTTCATGTACTTTCACAATATCAAGCTTTCATCCATGTTAAAAATGCTTAAAATTGTTGTTTGCATTAAGTTGCTTACATGACATGTTAAAATGTTTAATTTCTTAACTAAATAACCGTAGCTCAAAATTTAATAAACTTTATATGTAAATGGGGTAGAAAAATGCATAGATTAACATGGTGCACTTTATTTTGCTGTTTAACAACTCTAAAATATGTTTTTAGATAGAACAGTACCAAGTTCGTAATATGCATATGGAATTTTCTGGAATTGTTGTTTGTTGTTTTCCGGCCCCATTTAAATTTCTTAAATAGTGTAGTTTAATTGTGTTGCACCTCTTGCCATGTTAAGAACATTTAAACTTGTTGGGTTCAAAACAAGAGTGAACTAAATAATTGAATGTGGTGTTCCATCAATATGCAACTTGTTGCATATTGAGCTCCACTTAACTTGTAGTATTGTTTGTGCACTTTGCCATGCCATGCATATTTAAACCGGATATGCATCATACTTGTTTGTGCATAATGCCATGTTTATGCTTGTGTGTTTACCATGTTGTTTGCTTCTTTCCGGTTGTGCTTCTTCTTGTTAGTTCCAGTAATGTTGCGATCGTGAGGATTCGTTCAACTACGCTTGGTTCGTCTACGTGGCTTCGTCTTCTTCACGGACTCGTTCTTCTTCCTAGCAGGACCTCAGGCAAGATGACCGTAACCTTGGATCTCATTACTAGCATTGCTATGCTAGTTGTCTCGATGCTATCGCTACATGTCGCGCTACCCACCACTTGTTTATCAAGCCTCCCAATATGCCATGAAACAACCTCTAACCTTTTCACCATCCCACCAAACCATTGTTTGGCTATGTTACCGCTCTCTCAGCCCCTCTTATAGCGTTGTTAGTTGTAGGTTGATATGTCTCCAACGTATCTACTTTTCCAAACACGTTTGCCCTTGTTTTGGACTCTAATTTGAATGGAACTAGCCCGGACTGACGCTATTTTCAGCAGAATTGCCATGGTGTTATTTTTGTGCAGAAATAAAAGTTCTCGGAATGACCTTAAAATCAACAGAGATTTATTTTGGAATATATAAAAAATATCTGTGAAAAGAACCAGACCAGGGGGCCCACACCATGTCCACTAGGGTAGGGGGAGCCCCCCGGGCGCGCACCCTGCCTCGTGGGCCCTCTGAGGCTCCACCAACATCAGCCCCGACTCCATTGCTACTTCTCGAGCTTGCGTTGTAATCCCTCGAAGAGGAAAGGGTGATGCAGCACAGTAGCGTAAATATTTCCCTCATTTTTGAGAACCAAGGTATCAATCCAGTAGGAGACCACGCGCGAGTCCCTCGCACCTGCACAAACAAATAAGAACTTCGCAGCCAACGCAATAAGGGGTTGTCAATCCCTTTACGGTCACTTAAGAAAGTGAGATCTGATGGAGATGATAATTTGATATTTTTGGTATTTTTGGATATAAGAACATAAAGTAAAAGCGGAAAAGTAAATAGACCGTAGATTGATATGGTGAGAATAGACCCGGGGGGCATAGGTTTCTCTAGTGGCTTCTCTCATGATAGCATAATTTTACGGCGGGTAAACAAATTACTGTCGAGCAATTGATAGAAAAGTGAATACTTATGTGACTATCTAGGCATGATCATTATATATAGGCATCACGTCCGAGACAAGTAGACCGAAACGATTCTGCATCTACTACTATTACTCCACACATCGACCGCTATCCAGCATGCATCTAGAGTATTAAGTTCATAAGAACAGAGTAATGCCTTAAGGAAGATGACATGATGTAGAGGGATAAAATCAAACAATATGATATAAACCCCATATTTTTATCCTCGATGGCAACAATACAATACATGCCCTACTGCCCCTACTGTCACTAGGAAAGGAAACCGCAAGATTGAACCCAAAGCCAAGCACTTCTCCCATTGCAAGAACTATAGATCTAGCAGGCCAAACCAAACAAATAATTCGAAGAGACTTGCAAGGATATTATAATCATACATAAAAAGTTCAGAAAAGAACCAAATATTTCTCATAGATAATCTTGATCATAAACCCACAATTCATCGAATCTCGACAAACACACCGCAAAAAGAGATTACATTGAATAAATCTCCTCAAAGACCGAGGAGAACTTGGTATTGAGATCCAAAGAGAGAGAGAAGAAGCCATCTAGATACTAGCTATGGACCCGAAGGTCTGTGGTAAACTACTCACAACTCATGGTGAGGCGATGATGATGATGTAGAAGCACTCCATGGTAGATCCCCCCTCCGGCGGAGCTCCGGAACAGGCCCCAAGATGGGATCTCACGGGAACAGAAGGTTGCGGCGGTGGAACTAGGGTTTTCTCTCCTCCTCTGATGGTTTCGGGGTACGTAGGTATACATAGGAGGAAGGAGGGCACCGGGGGGCCAAACGTGGGGCCCACGAGGCAGTGAGTGCGCCCTATCGGGGGGCGCGCCCCCACGCTCATGGACGCCACGTGTGCCCTACTTCGTGGTTCTCAAGTCTCCCGTGCGTATTTTGCTCCAAAAATATCTCTCCCGAAGTTTCATTCCGTTTGGACTCCGTTTGATATTCCTTTTCTGTAAAACCCTGAAATAGGAAAAAAAACGGCAATCTGGACTGGGCCTTTGGGTTAATAGGTTAGTCCCAAAAATAATATAAAAGTGTATGACAAAGCCCATTAAACATCCAAAACATCATAAATAATAGCATGGAACAATCAAAAATTATAGATACATTGGAGACGTATCAAGCATCTCCAAGCTTAATTCATGCTCGCCCTCGTGTAGGTAAATGATAAAAACAGAATTTTTTATGTGGAATGCTAACCAACATAGTTTCCAATGTAATTCTCTTAATTGTGGCATGAATGTTCAGATCTGAAAGACTCAAGACAAAAGTCTATATTGACATAAGAAATAATAATACTTCAAGCATACTAACAAAGCAATCATGTCTTCACAATATACTATGGCTAAAGAAAGTTATCCCTACAAAATCATATAGTCTAGCTATGCTCCCTCTTCATCACACAAAATATTCATACCATGCACAAACCCGGTTTCAGCCAAGCACTTGTTTTCATACTCTATTATTTCAAACCTTTCAACTTTCACGCAATACACGAGCGTGAGCCATGGATATAGCACTATGTGGAATAGAGTGGTGGTTGTGGAGAAGACAAAAAGGAGGGAGATAGTCTCACATCGACTAGGTGTATCAACGGGCTATTGAGATGCCCATCAATAGATATCAATGTGAGTGAGTAGGTATTGCCATGCAACGGATGCACTAGAGCTAAATATGTATGAAAGCTCAACAAAAGAAACTAAGTGGGTGTGCATCCAACTTGCTTGCTCACGAAGACCTAGGGCATTTGAGGAAGCCCATCGTTGGAATATACTCCCTCCGTTCCGAAATGTAAGGCGCTGGGGACTTTGTTCCGACCAGGTGAAAACCTGCCAATTGGCCTTAGTACCCCCAAATTTGACACCGTTCATCTTCTACCTCAGCCCGCTTGCACCCCACCCCGCCCCCGCCTACACCCCCACCTCCACCTCCGGCCATCGCACCTGCGTCCAGGCGCTCCACTCCACCTCCTCCCCCACACCCAGGCAATCGTCCTCCTCTCCCACACCGAGGCGCTCCTCCTGGCCGGCGAGCGCCCAGGTTGGGGCGAGATGGTGCTAGGCTCCTCCTCGCCTGTGCACAGGTTGAGGCGAGCTGGTGCTGGGCGCAGCTGCTGCCCAGGCTCTTTCTCACCAGAGGTTCATCTCCTCGATCTGCTGTTGCTGGAAAAAATTGCCAAATTCAGTTGAAATTCAGAACAAAAGTTATCTCCTCTCTCTGCAGTTTAAGTTTAAGACAAACAATTCAAACACTGCAAACATATTGAATTTTGTTTAAGATTCAACTTCTCAATAATTCAGAACTGCCAGCATTTGATTCAACTAACCAATTATTAGAACTGACAATTTGATTCAAGTGTTTGAGTTTGCATAAAGAACAAAAGTATAAAGAACAAAAGTTATACAGACAAAGATCTGTTTGATATCGTCAGAATTCTGTAGAAGAACACGGCAGAACACAAGGTTTGGACGTGAAGAACACAACAAAAAAACACAACAGTTAGTAGAAGTCAGTTTGTGACAACAGCAGAATTTTACTCCAAAATATCAGGAGCTTGCATGCAATCAGAAAATATTTTATTCACAGGGTACACCAAATTCATTTATAAAGTGTGCAATAAAAAAGCTCAACAGCAGCAGTAATCATCATCAGCAAGTTTTTGTGTGTGTTAATCATCATCAGCAAGTTTTTGTGTGTGTTAATGTTTCAGATAATGTGTGTGCAAGCATGCAATCAGAAAAGGAAGCAAGTACTCCTTGGTCCAGAAATGAATTTGTGTTAATTTTAACTAAAACAAATTTTAACTCAACATCCATCTTTTCTTTTCAGTTAACAAGACAAGTTAACATCCCACAGTACCACCAAACTTTTTAGTTTACTCCACATCACCTTTTTAGTTAACAAGTTTCAGCAGCCCTCTTAGTAGAAGTAGCAACAATCTCATCTCTCAGACATAAATTACTCCAAAGCTTAGTTGTCGGGATAGTGACAATGATTAATTACTTCTGGTAGCTTTGAAGTGGAGTGAAGGTCGGCTGCTAGCATCATGCAGGAAGACCCTTGGATTGGTTGGCTTCTGGTACTCGATGCTTGCTGCTCGCAAACAAACAAGAAGAACACATTTAGTCTGATTGTGCTATTGACAGTTTAAATCATTTAGCTACACACATTGTGAATGATGGCATGGTCTTACAATAGTTCACGTCTTTGTCTCCCATGTCGAAGCTGCCGCAGAATGAGTTGTTGCCGCCATCGATCTTGTCGTCATCTTCGTTGCCAGTTGTAGCTTCCAAGACACTCATGGCATTCCTCTGCAACTTCACCTCCACACTATTCTTCAGAATCTGCTTTTACGATAATATCTCTGGAATTAGAACAAGAAACCATATTTGGTTGCTTGACTAGCTACTTTCTGAAAAGAAAAGTGAAGTCAAAAGACATTATTCCTTTCACTTGCAATTGTTAATCATTATAGAGAACCAGCCACTAGCTAAGCAGAGTTTGAGCGGGATGCCCAAATAATAATTGGAAGCAAGAATCACTTTATAAGCAGAGTTTCAGTAGAACCTCAAGATTCATAGTAGAGTGTGAGAATCCAGCATCTGATATCTGGAGGATTGGTGAACACTGAACATTTGATGCAGTTACATAAATCCAAAGCTATACCAAGTTACCAGCAGCAAGAATCACTTTATAACACAGAAAAAATTGCAACACAAGGTAACTACTCCAAGACCGAACTTAGCGCAGTAGGTGAAGCTGCCTCAAACATCATAACAGACGGGATATCACTGCAGCAAGGGTGATAACAGCCTGAACTTAGCGCAAGACAACAAAGGTTCCTGGCACCGAAACAACCAAGACCGGATGTCCTACTGCAATGGTGATAAGTTTGGTTCTTGGCACCAAAACAAGACGAATCACTGATAACCCTCAACCGTAAGGGATCGAGATAGTCTTCGCGGGTAAGAATAACCCAATTTATTGGTTCGACACACGGGGAGCCAAAGAGTATTTATAAGCTTTGACAGTTGAGTTGTCAATTCAACCGCACCTGAAATATACTTACTTGCAACAAAAGATAAGTGGTAACAGTGATATGATAGTGATAATAGTGATAGTAAAAGTAAACAGCAAAAAGTAAATAGTGAAGGTAAATGGCAAAAGTAGCAACTAGTGACAAGCAGGGTTTAAAACACTGTAGGCTAGGGAGATGGATGGTTGGGCGCTGCATGGATGAGATAGATTCTAACTTGGGGCACGGCACACGGAAAAGTAATGATCATCTAGGCAAATATCAAACATTAGGCATGTATCCCGTAGGTAGTTGTACGTGCTTGCAATAAGAACTTGCACAACATCTTTTGTCCTACCATCCCGCTACGAACGGGGCCAAAAGGAACTTATGGAGATTAAGGTGCTCCTGTCAAAGAGCACCGGAACAAAGCAATGAACTCAATGGATACATGTAATCCTCAAACTACGGACCATCCCCTTTGGTGTCCCAAGCTGTCACTTTTGGGATCGCCGGTTCCGAACCGTAATAGGTGCAAACAACTCATAGATAGGATCACGAACACAAATATATTCATGCAAACATATATGGTTCAGATCTGAGATCATGGCACTCGGGCCCTAAGTGTCAAGCATTAAGAATAACAAGTTGAAGCAAAGATGATAAACACCATAGTAGATGATAGGCAACATGCCCCCAACGATCTGAGAAACTATTACATGATCTAACTCATCCAATCCCTACCATCCCCTTCACCTACAGCAGGGGAATTACTCACACGTGGAGGGAGAAGTCATGGAGGGATGATGGAGTGGTGATGATGATGACGATGGCGACGATCTCCCCTCTCCGGAGGCCAATTCAGCCTCCAGATTAGCCCTCCCGAGGAATAACAGAGGGTGGCGGCGGCTCCGCGACGGAAAACTGCGAAAAGAACTTCTGATCTGCGGTTTTCGCGTCGTGAGTAAAAATACGAGGCAAAGTAGGGCACCAGGGGGTGTGGGCCCCACCCAGGCGACCCCCCGGCGCGGCCCAGGGGGGGCGCCCATAGGGCGCCTGGGCACCCCCTGGCCCCCCTCTGGCCCCTCTTCTGGCCCCTGGTTCCTTCGGGTGCGTGGATTTTCTGTGATTTTTCATGGATTTTTCTGAGATACCTAAAAATCTGTTTTCCTGCACACAATAAAACCATACAGGCAGCTCTGCTGAAAACAGCGTCAGTCCGGGTTAGTTTAGTTCAAATCATGCAAGTATGAGGTCAAAACAATATCAAAAGTGTTTGGAAAAGTAGATACGTTTGAGACGTATCAACTCCCCCAAGCTTAGCATATTGCTTGTCCTCAAGCAATTCAGTTCAATGAACTGGACGCGACAAAGAAAACTTTGACAAACTCTTTTGCTTCATTAGATGTATATAAGCATGTACTGCGAAAAGAGTCTAGCAAGTATTAAAACAGTACTATGAGGATAATGCAAGGAGCAATCCTTCTTTCAAGTGACTAGTCACAAATACTTAAAATTAAATAATATACTACTGAAAATCAAGACAAGATTACATTGCACATAGCTTGAGCATACTAGGGTGGTATCTCGCTAGTCTCCACGAGTGAAGCAAAACATAAATGCAGAAAGTCCTCCAGAGTTTTAAAGGAGACTAGAACTAAGAATTTCAGAATAAATCATATCACAAGTATGCAGAAGACAATGTAATACTTTGGGACAATGCACATTACACTCAGAATGACAATTATGATTTCCTAGTTAGTGCTTGAAGAAATAAGGTGAAGACTCTCGAACCGTGGCTTTTGTTGGCAAAGTTAAAAACCCGTGATTGGAAACAAAAACTAAACATGTACCAGAGCTCTTGGTTTTTAGAAACAGAGGTAAAAACATTTTTGAGAGGTGCATATTTCGTCAACGAATGCTAGTAGATAACTCAATCACTTTTTGAGTGGACAAGTCTCGAGGAACGGCTCCCGCATGAGGACGATCACATCCTCTTAATCACCTTTGTTTATCACTGCCAAAGTTTTCTGATTTCTCATGAACAAAGCGTGAAGGAGGGTTTGTTTGTTATATTATGTTTTTGAGCCGGGCGCACTCGATGCCAGTTCCTTCTCGTATTAAGGGTTTGCACATTAGACATGCAATCCAGGGGTGAAACTTGTCCAACTTAAAAAGATCATGAATTAACTACTACTTCCTCATGAGCTAAAACATAGGCACAAAAAGAGAAATGCTTTTGATTAATTTCGAGATGTTACACGAAAGTATTCGTTAGGAATGGCAGGTAAATACCATGTATAGGAAGGTATAGTGGACTCATATGGCATAATTGGTTTTAAGGATTTTGGATGCACAAGCAGTCAGTCTGCTTCGTATAGGTGGAAGTTTAGCAAAAGACTGGGAAGCGACCAACTAGAGAGCAATAACGGTCATAATGATGCAGAGCGACAAAGCAACATTTAATCGGGCATGAAAGTGATATAACTATTCTGAAACTCAAAGATCATCAAGGCAGAGTAGACTTTTTAGTCTTAACATGTGTAAGCATGTGCCAAGTCAATCCAAAAATTCTCTAAAGGGAAATACCACCTTAGTATACCAGACTATGAACAGTGCAATGCATGTAGATCATTTCAATAACACATTATATACTCTAGTTATTCGAGACTAGCCACAAGGAAAGCATGAACCACTGAAAGGGCATTGTAAACATAGCACTATGTCGCTACAAGCTGGTCTCTAGATCATAAGTACAGGCATATGTACAAAAGTAGAAACAAAAAGAGTTCATACCGGTCTTCCTTGTTGCTTCCCTTCAGTCGATCTTCGTCATTACTGCTTGTCACTTGCACGATCGAACGTAGGAAATATAATTAAATGCCATCACGGACTCGAGCTGAACTCTGAAAACAAAGCAAACTAAAGAGAGAAAGGAAATCTTTTTGGATTTTTCAAAGGTTGAATAAAAGCAAAAGAAAGAGAAAATCTTTTTGTTGTTTTTGCAAAGAGAGAAATAAAGAAGAACGGGCAAAAACTTCGAAAAGATCAAAGTGAATAAACGGATAATACAATGGAAAAGTAAGAGGGGCACATACTCCCCCAAGCTTAGGCTTTTGGCCTAAGTTGGTGGCAGCTACTGCCCCCAGGAGCCTCCTGCTCCGGGGGTATGGTGGTGAGTCCAAGGGTCGTAGAAGGATGCTGGCGCGTACACCGAACTCCTCGGAGTCTCCCACGAGGAAGGTTCCGAGCGCCAAACAGAGGAAGAACCTTCACCAAACTCGGTGGCGGTCTCTTCCTGAAAATGAGGTAACTCACCGTGCTTCTCCTCGTCGGGCATAACCCCCTCCATGGGGTTATGAAACTGATGCTGGACCATGAACACATCGAACTGGACAACATCAAAGGACCATCCGTTCCTACGAGAAAAATCAAACAAAAGAGGTGCAGGTAGACGGATCTCGCGTTCCGCGGTAATTCCGAAACGCAAGATATAAACAAGATTATCAAGCTCAGAACCCATGGTGACAAACTTATGCCTTTTCATAGCAGCAAGATCAAAGCTTAAATAAGTAAAAGGATTATCATCAGGGTGTGGGGTGCCTCCAAGATGTTCTAAGATAAGTGTGGCATAAACGCCACCATATAAGTCCCCCTTGTTACCATTCATAGCAAGGCGTCGAGCAATTAAGGCACCCAGATTATAATCAGACCTCCCTGAGAGGGCTGCTGCCAGGATAGCAATATCCGGAGCAGAAATGCTGCTCGTGTTGTCACGAGCTAACACCCCTCTGGCAATATAATATGCAAAATACCTGAGGTGAGGAAATAAGATGCTGGAGATCTTCGACCGATGAATATCCCTCGTACCCATGCTGCAGAGAGAGTTGATGACGGTTTTCAGCTCGGAGGGCTGAGTGGCCATCCTGGCCGTCCTCCCAACGTTCGGCACACCTATTATTTCACAAAAAATTCCCAAAGTCATGGTGATAAGATCATTGTAAATTTTAAACTCAATAGCACCTGAATCAGGATTATATCTAAAACTGTTAATGAAACTGGAGGTGAGTTTTTGATACTGGGTAACACGGCTCGTGACGAGTCGTGTCAAACCTGCATTAGCACAAAGATTATAAAACTCATCCTTGATTCCCGCAGCTTCGAGGAATTCATCACATGGAAATGTCATCGCACGTGCTGGACTTGTGTCTTCCAACAACTCCAGGGGCACATGATCTTCATTATAGCTCACCCTAGCAGTCGATGGTGAAGCTGCGGCTCTAGTAACTCGATCGGAGTGTGCGGGCCTCCTCTTCTCAAGCCACCCTTTTGCCCTTCCTACAAACTCATTTCTGATTTTTTTTGCAATTTACAAAAATGAGGATTAAAACAAGATGAGTTAAGGCAGACTACTCAACTCACTTGCCCAAGGCATAAACTTGCATCAAAACTTGGAAAATAACTTTCTACACATGCATGTAAGCTCATCTCTACAGCACCAAGAACTACTAAATACTCACAAATGAGGCCACCAATCAAAAATCTAATTGGAGGGGTGGAGGAGTCACATACCAGGGAGTATTTGCTCAAAATTTCAGCTCAAATGAGGGGCTGTAGAGAGAGATCGAAGAATCGCCTCCAAGAACAGCAAGAACACAAGAACAAGTGCAGAACTCGCGTTTTTGGAGAAAGAGAGAGAGAGAGGAAGAAGACATACCTGGAGGGGGTCCTGTGGGCCCCAGGCGCCCTATGGGCGCGGCCAGGGGCTGGGCCGCGCCAGCTGGCCGCCTGGGCCACTGGTGGGTCCCCCTGGCTGGCCCCAGGTCCCTCTGGGTCTCTCCCATCGTGGAAATTTTTAATTAAATTTTTCTGGAATTTTTCTGAAAACTTCACTGTTGAAATTTTTTCGAAGTTCAAAAAGCTGCGGAACTCTCTGAAAACTTGAAGTAGTGAGTAGTATTGTGAAGCTTCAAAACATAAATACTTGGTACAACAAGTAGGACAAAAACTAAAAACAAATGAAAACATAACAAGCTCAACTTTTTATCTATATAAAACATGTTTACTAGTAAGGTTGATCAAGTCTTACCAACAAACAGGCGATATATAGAGCAAAAAGTCTCACCTCCTACGAAGTAGTTACTAACCCTTTAATTTGATGGACATTGTCCCCACCATGATAGTTTTATATTTGTGAGGCACATGTAGTGGACAGTCCCATTCTCCAATTTTCACAGTCTCGATATTCTCTATAGAGTTGAGGGCATGCCTCTTGTCGATCTTCTTCAGAAAATATACCGTGTGTTCTTTATCATTCACATGGAAGGTAACCTTCCCTTTATTGCAATCAATAATAGCACCTGCGGTGTTAAGGAAAGGTCTACCAAGAATAATGGACATGCTCCCATCCTCGGGCATGTCAAGCACAACAAAATCAGTAAGAATTAAACAATTAGCAACCTCTATGGGAACATCCTCACAAATACCTATCGGAACAGCGGTTGACTTGTCAGCCATCTGAAGGGAGATATCTGTAGGAATTAGTTTCTCTAAACAAAGCCTCTCGTAAAGAGAGAGAGGCATAACACTCACTCCTGCTCCAAGATCACATAAAGCAGTTTTGACATAATTATTCATTATGGAGCAAGGAATGGTGGGTATACCTGGATCACCGAGCTTCTCAGGAATCTTGCCACTGAAAGAGTAGTTAGCAAGCATAGTAGATATTGCATCATTAGGAACTTTTCTTTTATTAGTGACAATATCTTTCATATATTTTGAATAAGGAAGTAACTTAATAGCATCAGTCAAAGGGATTTGAAGAAAAAGAGGTTTAATCCACTCACAAAACTTATTGTAATGCTCTTCTTCTTTAGATTTGATGGACTTACCTGGAAAGGGCATGGGTTTCTGTACCCATGGTTCTCTTTCTTTCCCATGTTTTCTTGCGATGAAGTCTTCTTTAGTGTACCTCTTACGTTTGTCAGGTGCTTCTTCCTCTCGAACTTTAGGCGGATCATTCTTCTCACTATCCTTACCTTCAGGTTCAGCACCGTCTTCAGTCTCAGCATCGGATATAGATACACTGTTGGGATCAACAGCTGGCTCTTCATCTGCAATAGGATCATTAGAATTGTCAGTCTCCTTATGTTTCTTCTTTTTCTTTGGAGAGCCAACAATTTCTTCTTCCTGCATTTGAGAATCCTGCTCGATTTTCTTCGGATGTCCCTCTGGATAGAGAGGATCTTGAGTGCTAGTTCCTCCTCGGGTCTTAATCCCGAAAGCCTGCAAATTATCTTGTTTGGCATTGTTAGCAAGCAGATCTCTTTGCACATTAGAAATTTGGTCAAGCTGAGTTTGAACCATATGAAAATGCTTCACAAGACATTGAACATCATTAGCTGTTCTATCTAAAACATCAAGCAGTTTTTTGATATCAAGAGAATTATCATGCAATTGACTTTGTATCCTCTCATTAAAATGGTTTTGTTTCATAATAAAATTATCAAACTCATCTAAACATTGATCAGGAGGCTTACCATGAGGGATGTCACTTGCGTTGAAATCTAAAAGATAGTGTACCTCTACCATAGGAGGGTGATTAGTAGGCTCACACAGCTTCTCAATAGGGGGTAGATTCTTCACGTCTTCAGCTTTAATACCTTTCTCTTTAATAGACTTCTTTGCTTCTCGCATATCTTCGGGGCTTAGAACAAATATGCCCCTCTTCTTTGGTGGTGGAGGTGGTTCAGGGACGGACCAATCTTCATGGTTTTTGGCAATCCTGCTCATCAAATCCTCCGCATCGTCCGGTGTTATTTTCCTGAAAACACAACCAGCACAACCGTCCAAATAGGACCTGGATTCATCCGTTAGACCAGCATAGAATATATCGATTAATTCATTCTTAGGAATTTCATGTCCTAGTCTAGCCCGAATCAGGCCGCAGTACCTCCCCCAAGCTTTAGGGAGGGACTCATCCTGCAACTGTTTAAAGTTATAAATTCTTTGTAAAGCAGCATGTTGCATGTGAGCAGGAAAGTACTTATCAACAAAAGAGTGAGCTAAGTCTTGAGGACTCTTAATGGAACCGCATGGGAGTGAATCATACCATGCTTTAGCACCTTCCTTCAAGGAGAAAGGAAGAAGCTTGGTGATATAAAAGTATCGTATCTTCTCATCTGTGGTAAACAGGCCACCTAACTCACCGAGTTTAGTCAGGTGTGCAATAGCATCATCATTTTCTCTGCCATAAAAGGGGTCAGCTTCAACCATAGGTATAAGTGAAAGATCAACAGAGAAATCATAATCAGGAGCATCAATGCATATAGGAGATGTAGCAAATTCAGGATCAGGAATACTTTTGTTCTTCAAAGAGTGTTTTTCAAATAGTTTCTTAATAACTTCAGGGTCAGAGCCAGAAAACTCTGTCAGTTCCCTGCATAAATCTTCATCAAGCATATAGTAATCATCATCAAGGAGCCTCTCTTTGAGTTTACTCAAATCAGGATAATCATAAGTTTCACCAATAGGGTAGCGAGTAACAGGAAGTTCAATTCCAGACTTTTTAGCACCAGCAGCAATTTGTTTCTCAAGAGCATAACCAAGCGAACTAATATCATCAAAAGTAGTAGAGGCATCATCAAGAGTATCGGACATAGTAACAGATTTAGTAGGAGCATTATGTGGTGGTGGTGAGGCAAACTTACTCATAACAGAAGGTGAATCAAGTGTAGCACTAGTGCTCAGAGCAGTACCTCTTCTTGTAGTAGATAGTAAGATCGGAACCTTGGGGTCTCCTTTCTTACCCATAGTGGATGAAGTGCAGCAGGTAGGATATCTCAAGTAGATTTGTAAATATTGCTATGCTCCCCGGCAACGGCGCCAAAAAACGGTACTTGATAACCCTCAACCGTATTTGCACTACAAGAAATATGTCAACTTGTGACCACCACTATTGGTCACTGAATGGTCACAAATTTCCATTTGTGACCTTTTTGTGACCAAAAACATAAGGTCAAAAGCTGGCCGTCATAAACTGACTATAGCGACCTTCTCTGTGAGAAGGTCATAGACGTTTATGACCAAAATATGCCTACTGTCGTGTTTTGGTCACTAGCAGCCTCTCCACGCCACGTAGGCATCCAGCGTGGCAAGCTAATGTGGCACAAGATTCAGCCCGGTCCAATTCGGTGTTTATATGGGCCGAGCCCATTAATTCAGCCCATCTATGATTTTTTTTCCTATCAATTATGATCACCTACATGGGCCTAGCCCAACAATTCGGCCTTTTTATTTTCTGGGTCATAGCCTTTTAGTCTATTGATTTTCTATTTTCAATCATTATATATTCAAGCTAGTCCCACTTGTCATGTTCATCTCTCACATTGATCCCACATGTCAGAAATGTACAAATTTGACAAATTATTTTCAGAAGTGGCCCCATTGGACAGGTTTCCATTTCACAAGTTTTCAAATCGCATACATAATCAATACTTCAAATAAAACAAAGAACACATAAAATTCATCAAATATACCACTAAATAAATTTATTACAATCTTTACAACACAGATATTCTACAATATGCTACTCTTTACTGAGTTGGACTTCACGGCTCCACACTTGGCTTACTTCGACGACATTGGGCCTGTTGCATATCTACTTCAGCTCTACAATAAACTAGTGATCTAAATGCTCACTTGGGCCTGTTGCATATCTACTTCAGCTCTGCAATCTTCACCCTTTGTTCCATCTACAAAACATAAACCAAAACAGCAAAATTCATGCTTAGCCAACAAGTAATTCAACAATCAGGCAGACACAGAAAGAGGGAGAGAAAACAGACCTTTTTCTTCTTGCAGGAATTGCATACTGTCCAGATGTTGTCTGAACCAAAGTAAAACAAAAACACGGCGAACAGAGACTGTTTATGTGTGGTACAGCAAAAACACGCCTACTTCATTACTAGTATACCGTAATGCGTCACTGCCGGAGACTACATGCCAAATATAAATACACCGCGCAGCAGAGCACACACTGGCCGAGCATCGAAATCCAACAATGGAGAAAAGGAGTACCTATATTGAAATAGTGAGGACAACAGGTCATGCATAAGTGTATCAACTTAACACTTAGTCATGCATAAGTGTTTCACATAAAAAACATACAGAAGTGCAGACTCGAAATTGGATCACTGAACACTTAGTCATGCATAAGCGTTTCACATCAAAAAACATACGAAATTTGGAGTAGGAAACTTAATCTCTAAATACTCCAGTAGAAAATACTGCTAACACTAATAGGCCAGTAGCAAATGCTGTATTTTTTGAGTTTTAACAAATGTTTAGTAATTTATGGAGTACAACAGCAGCATCACATTAAGAAAGTGAGCTAAATCATCACATTTTCAACTCATTACTAAATCTTCTCAGTGAATCAACTTGTACTACAGCCAAATTCAGTGAATTAAGCTACTCCATTTTGAAGTATTGCTCGAGTGCTCAAACATGCAGATATACAAGTACTACAGGTTTCTCGAAGGCGTAGAATCGACCTAGCGTGTCAGAAGAGACATATTAGTACATTTTGTTGGTGAGGCAAGGAAACAGATAGCACTATGTACCGCATCTAGATATTGACAATGGAGTTGTCATAATACTGTTTTATTTATTAGCCTTTCAAGAAAGCACAGATAAATCTTAAAACACCATGTAACTTTTTTTTAACATTACCTCCTGCAAGACACACAAGGCAGCAGGCAACCAGCTCCAGGGTATATGGAGAGAGGATCTGGGAGGGACCTTGGCCCTGGTGCTTCCTGCATACTCCTGCTCAAAGAGAAGCTTGTCTCTCTCGTCCAGCAGAAGAGCCTGGCAAAAAAATCAACAAGCAGCACAACTTTAAAGGAGTATGTGGCTGTTGGCCATTCTATGAGTGAACTATCAAGCTTTGAACAGGAGAAGCACAGCGTATGTATCCTTGTAACCAAAGAAACATGCTCATGAAAGCTACTTCTGGTACATCATAAAGCGCAAATCAGAAGGGGGTACTAAAAAAGTTGAGCATGAGTGGAATCCCTGAGCATATTCCTGATGCAAAGCACCAAAGCTTGGGAACAAACCAGTCCTGCCAGCCATCATGGTCATGTGAACAAAACACACTGCAACCTGACAGAAACATCTCTAGTACAGTGCAGAATCCAAAACTAGGCAACACTTTTGGTTAGGTGCTTAACAATGTTTGCTAAGAAAGAGTCTTTGGGAAAACAGAAATAAATAGGTAGTTGTGGGAGCATCTGGCTGTTGGCCATACTACGGGTGCGGGTGGACTGTCAAGCTTGGAACAGGAGAATACTACAATTGAGATTCCTTGATGCCTAGTTTGCGGAACAACTCGCTCAAGGAAATAACTAACCACGTCGACCACGGCCAGAGCCGCCGCTCCCAGAAGTGGCAGGCGCGCCCCCCTTCTTCGCTATGACGCTTCGCCTCAGAGGCATCCCAGCCTTGAGCTTGGCCTTGCCCTTGGACGTGCCGCTCACCGGTGCGCGCTGCTGAAGCTGGTGATGCTGGCTGGTCATGCCAGATGCCACTGCTGCTGCTGGGCTCACTTTGAGTGTC
Source organism: Secale cereale (assembly GCA_902687465.1). NCBI lineage: Eukaryota > Viridiplantae > Streptophyta > Magnoliopsida > Poales > Poaceae > Secale > Secale cereale. The sequence continues at coordinate 571,446,741 of LR738715.1, read as the reverse complement.
TTGGAAAGACGTCGGAAGATGATGCCTGAAGCCATTGCACCACCTTGCCTGCACAAACCAGAAATGGGTCACTGTGTTGTACATATCATCTAGCTCGGCTCATCAGATGAAATTCGTTTTGGATGAGAAACTTCATGCAGTGTGCGCGGAACATTCAAACAATACACTTAACCCTACATGGAGGCAATCACCTGAAGTAGCAATTTGAATGAAGAAACTGACAGTATGACACACCTAGGCAATCACATGAAGTAGAATTATATCAACCAATTTCTCCTTAACAAACAGCAACCACCGAAACTGCAACCGTGATACTCATTTAACCTTACATGGCAGCATCACATGAAGTAGCAAACAAACAAACATCAATTGCCACCATGACACACGTAGGCATGGCATGAACAAGAGAAAAATATCAAACAATATGTGATCTTTTTATGTAAAAGCATTATTTGGCTTTGCTCAATGTTCACACAATTTGATTGATGGCAAAACTGGGAAATCATGGAACAATAATTGTTTATATTGTTAGTGGCGGCGGGAGGCGTCTTACTTTTCAGATAACACAAAGTATTGTCTTCTTATAGGGGTCACATATATTGTTCTAAATCTGCCTTTGTGATTTGTTCGCCACCTAATTTGGTTTCTTCCGTAGATTGTGTTGGTTCATTGACGTATTTATCGCAGTACTAAGGTATACCAATGTTACCAAAGTCTAATAAAAGAATGATGTGTCTAGCATATTCTAACAATCAATAAGTTATATATAATGACTAATGTCAAGTTACAGAAGCCTAGACTAAATGAATTACACATCACGCTATGCTGATGTTCATATAAGAGTTATGCATAGTACTTGACTCCCATATAACAAATGTTATCAATTATCTGATAGTATTAGTGTTAACAAGGACTAGGTGACACTCAATAGAAGCTGTGACACAAATGAGGAAACTAGTCAAGTTTTTTTATCCAAAACATTCATTCATATACATAACAAGTATATTTATTTATATGTATAGTGTTCTTAAACCTAGAGTGTTTTATCTCAGTTGATGCATCGATTTCTCAGATTACCAAGGACACACATACTGGAAACCCAAAAGGGAGGCGCTAGAAGTGGTTAAGAGAGGAAGGTACCTGGAGGGGCGACTCCGGTGGCAGGAGGTGCCGGGCGAGGATCTCCCTTGGAGGGGCGACTCCGGTAGCGGGCCACCACCACCACGCGCGCGCCGCCTTGTTGACCTTGGAGGCGGCGAGGAGGGCGGCGAGCGGGGAGGAGGCCACGGCGCCCTGAGCGCGGCCGCGGCGGCGGACGTGGTGGCGGCAAGCTGCTTGAGCGCGCACGAGCGGGAGATGATGAGGGGGGAGTGAGGCCGGCGGTGAGATTGGTGACAGGAGGAATCTGGTGGAGAGGGAGATCTGGGAGGAGGTGGATTCAGAGCAGCGCCGGAGTCGGGGGCCGTCATCGTCGACGGGCGGCCGACGACGGGCGGCGATTAGCGAGAGGGGGAAAGAGAGGTGGCGGCGGTGGGGGGCAATGGGGAAGGCGGAGGGGCCCTGG
>LR738715.1:571429264-571445048 GCA_902687465.1 Secale cereale | reverse complement strand
CTGGGCTCGGCGGTGGGGAAGGCGGAGGTGGCCAACGCGCGCAGGATGGAGGCTGGGGGCTCTGGATTGGATCTGGGAGGGATTGGGAGAAGGGGGCTAGGGTTTCGTGGGTGGACGAGGGTGAGAGCGGCGAGGGGGGTGTGGGCTGCCGTTGGATTCGGGCGCATCCGACGGTGCTTAATCCATGATCCGCGTGAGCTCATTTTAGACCAATCAGAACACAGTATCCCCTTTGATGATGTTATGACCATTTAAATTGGTCGTAATGGATTAAAAATAAGATTTTGAATCATGTCTGCTATTTGTGTCACCAAGTGTGACCTACTTTTCAGTAAAAATAACAAATTTTGAATAATGTTAATATCATTAAAAAAAGTGTTCTAAGATATGAGTTTTTTGTAAGAGAATCATTTTTGCGAGTGTCCAAAATGATATTTTAATAAAGAACCTAGCAAATTTTTGTTGCAAATTTGGAGCACATCAATTTTATAATTCACAATCATAGCACATGTGGAGCACATCAATTTGTAAGAGAATTCCAAACATTGTTGCCTAAGGGAGTTTTCATTTTCTTTGCACGGAAAATTCATTTTCCATTTCTGAGTGCCCGAATTGAGCTCTTTTTGTGAAGGACCTACCATATATTTGTTGCAAAATTGGACCAAATCATTTTTCTAAAATACTAGGCCATATTTGATTCACGATTAACAAAATGGTTGGGTGTCAAAAGTTTTGATCCACCTCTGGTGAAAAAGACAAATTCCCGCCGATTCAGCTGGAAGCGGGTCAAATTTGAACTGTAGCTGCCTCATAGTTTGCTATTTATTTTTTCCAAAAATCATTTCTAGGTACATAAGTATCTATTTAATCAGAGAAACATCAAATTTTTTGCAAGATTCAACCACTAGCTAGGAACGGTCATTCCCGACGTTTTGACCGCATTTTGAAACGGGCATAAAAAATTCAAAAAAATTCAAAAAATAGGAAAACCTTCGCATTGTGACATTATATATGACCAAGTTACCAGAAAAAAATATAAATTTGTAATACAGTCATTCTTTTAAAAAAGTGTTCTCAGAAATGAGCTATCATGCGTGAAGATTCATGGCTTTAAAGCCAAATGATCAATCCTATGGCCACATTCACGGCATAGTTTGTTCAAATGATCTCATATTGTGCACAAGGGTGCATCTTGGAATCGCAAACAATGTTGCCTAAGGGAGTTTTCACTTTCTTTGGACGAAAAAATCATTTTCCATTTTTCGAGTGCCCAAAAGGAGGTTTTTTTTGTGAAGGACCTCCCAAATAATTGTTGCAAAATTGGACCAAATCATTTTTATAAAATACTAGGCCATATTTAATGCACAACTGACCAAATGTTTGGGTGTAAAAAGTTTTGATCCACCTCTCGTGAAAAAGACAAATTTCAGCCGATTCAGCTGGAAGTGGGTCAAATTTGAACTGTAGCTGCCTCATAGTTTGCTATTTATTTTTTCCAAAAATCATTTCTAGGTACATAAGTAACTATTTAATCAGAGAAACACCAAAAAATTTCCAAGATTCAACCACTAGCTAGGAACGGTCATTCCCGCAGTTTTGACCGCATTTTGAAACGGGCATAAAAAATTCAAAAAAAATTCAAAAAATAGGAAAACCTTCGCATTGTGTCATATATATGACCAAGTTACCAGAAAAAAATATAAACTTGTAATACATTCATTCTTTTAAAAAAGTGTTCTCAGAAATGAGCTATCATGCGTGAAGATTCATGGCTTTCAAGCCAAATGATCAATCCTATGGCCACATTCATAGCATAGTTTGTTCAAATGATCTCATATTGTGCACAAGGGTGCATCTTGGAATGGCAAACAATATTGCTTAAGGAAGTTTTCATTTTCTTTGGACGAAAAAATCATTTTCCATTTTTCGAGTGCCCAAAAGGAGGTTTTTTTGTGAAGGACCTCCCAAATAATTGTTGCAAAATTTGACCAAATCAATTTTATAAAATACTAGGCCATATTTAATGCACAGTTGACAAAATGGTTGGGTGTAAAAAGTTTTGATCCACCTCTCCTGAAAAAGACAAATTTCCGCCGATTCAGCTGGAAGCGGGTCAAATTTGAACTGCGGCTGCCTCATAGTTTGCTATTTATTTTTTCCAAAAATCATTTCTAGGTACATAAGTACCTATTTAATCATAAATACATGGTTTGGTGGCGATACGTCGAGGTTTGGGCGGTGGTCGAGGGCCCCAACTCTAGAGCGCGTAAACTCGCATGCCCGTCGCGTGGTCACCGCGTGACTGTGGCGTTGCCATGTGTTCTGGGCGGCCTAGGCATGTCTAGTGGGTTGGCCACTCCCCAGGTAGGTGCTAGGAAGAAAATTACAACATTAGATTCTCACGAGGAGACCGATCGATGCTCAAACATGAATTAGCAGCCAAGTGTTTGATTAGCGGTACGGGAAATGCACATTGCTAATGGGCGTGAGTTTTGGTTGAGGATGACCAGTTACTAAGAAGACCGTCTTCACAAGTTTTCAGCTCAAAAGGAGGAGCCTAGGTGGTACTTGCTTTGCAAAGTACCACACTGGACATAAATACGAATGTTGAAGATGGGCTCAAAATAATGAATGGATTGAGCTGGCATTTGGTGGAGGATAGTTATTTGGGCATAGGAAAGCACTGTAGAAAATGGATACCATTTGGACATGCCAAAGTGGTACTTCCTTCACAAAGTGTTTTTTTGAACAGAATAGGAAAATGAATATTTTGAATTATTTTTGAACTAGGCAAGGAAGGTTTTTTACATATTTGACGAAGATATGGCCCAAAGAATTTATTAGATTTTTTGGGGAATTTTGGGAATGATAGAAATATAGGTTGCTTCACAACCTAGGGCAAAAACTGCCACATGGACATGACACATAGGCAAAACTGATGAGGTGGCGCCTAGTCGTAGCAACCCACCACAATTTACAAGGTTATGACCATCTATATTGGTCATGATCAGCTAGAAATAAGGCAGCGAACCAGTGCTATCTGCTTTATGACCATTTCGTGTAAGGAAATTATGACCTTTCTGACCAAAATGGTCGTTATAGTTTAGGGTTTGGAGCCCCCCGAACAGCTTTTGACCAATTGGTCTGAAATGGTCATAGATCTATGACCAATTCTTCCAGGGTCACTAACAAAAGGTCATAAGTTGACATATTTCTTGTAGTGTTGGTTGCTTGACTAGCTACTTTCTGAAAAGAAAAGTGAAGTCAAAAGACATTATTCCTTTCACTTGCAATTGTTAATCATTATAGAGAACCAGCCACTAGCTAAGCAGAGTTTGAGCGGGAAGCCCAAATAATAATTGGAAGCAAGAATCACTTTATAAGCAGAGTTTCAGTAGAACCTCAAGATTCATAGCAGAGTGTGAGAATCCAGCATCTGATATCTGGAGGATTGGTGAACACTGAACATTTGATGCAGTTACATAAATCCAAAGCTATACCAAGTTACCAGCAGCAAGAATCACTTTATAACACAGAAAAAATTGCAACACAAGGTAACTACTCCAAGACCGAACTTAGCGCAGTAGGTGAAGCTGCCTCAAACATCATAACAGACGGGATATCACTGCAGCAAGGGTGATAACAGCCTGAACTTAGCGCAAGACAACAAAGGTTCCTGGCACCGAAACAACCAACACCGGATGTCCTACTGCAATGGGGATAAGTTTGGTTCTTGGCACCAAAACAAGACGAATCACTGATAACCCTCAACCGTAAGGGATCGAGATAGTCTTCGCGGGTAAGAATAACCCAATTTATTGGTTCGACACACGGGGAGCCAAAGAGTATTTATAAGCTTTGACAGTTGAGTTGTCAATTCAACCGCACCTGAAATATACTTACTTGCAACAAAAGATAAGTGGTAACAGTGATATGATAGTGATAATAGTGATAGTATAAGTAAACAGCAAAAAGTAAATAGTGAAGGTAAATGGCAAAAGTAGCAACTAGTGACAAGCAGGGTTTAAAACACTGTAGGCTAGGGAGATGGATGGTTGGGCGCTGCATGGATGAGATAGATTCTAACTTGGGGCACGGCACACGGAAAAGTAATGATCATCTAGGCAAATATCAAACATTAGGCATGTATCCCGTAGGTAGTTGTACGTGCTTGCAATAAGAACTTGCACAACATCTTTTGTCCTACCATCCCGCTACGAACGGGGCCAAAAGGAACTTATGGAGATTAAGGTGCTCCTGTCAAAGAGCACCGGAACAAAGCAATGAACTCAATGGATACATGTAATCCTCAAACTACGGACCATCCCCTTTGGTGTCCCAAGCTGTCACTTTTGGGATCGCCGGTTCCGAACCGTAATAGGTGCAAACAACTCATAGATAGGATCACGAACACAAATATATTCATGCAAACACATATGGTTCAGATCTGAGATCATGGCACTCGGGCCCTAAGTGTCAAGCATTAAGAATAACAAGTTGAAGCAAAGATGATAAACACCATAGTAGATGATAGGCAACATGCCCCCAACGATCTGACAAACTATTACATGATCTAACTCATCCAATCCCTACCATCCCCTTCACCTACAGCAGGGGAATTACTCACACGTGGAGGGAGAAGTCATGGAGGGATGATGGAGTGGTGATGATGATGACGATGGCGACGATCTCCCCTCTCCAGAGGCCAATTCAGCCTCCAGATTAGCCCTCCCGAGGAATAACAGAGGGTGGCGGCGGCTCCGCGACGGAAAACTGCGAAAATAACTTCTGATCTGCGGTTTTCGCGTCGTGAGTAAAAATACGAGGCAAAGTAGGGCACCAGGGGGTGTGGGCCCCACCCAGGCGACCCCCCGGCGCGGCCCAGGGGGGGCGCGCCCATAGGGCGCCTGGGCACCCCCTGGCCCCCCTCTGGCCCCTCTTCTGGCCCCTGGTTCCTTCGGGTGCGTGGATTTTCTGTGATTTTTCGTGGATTTTTCTGAGGTACCTAAAAATCCGTTTTCCTGCACACAATAAAACCATACAGGCAGCTCTATTGAAAACAGCGTCAGTCCGGGTTAGTTTAGTTCAAATCATGCAAGTATGAGGTCAAAACAATATCAAAAGTGTTTGGAAAAGTAGATACGTTTGAGACGTATCAATCACTCACATGCAGTAATGGGACAGAAACTCCATGGTGAACCGCTTCATCTCCAGGTCGTCTCCGTAGTCTGGCGGAGCCGCCGCGGAATTGTCCGCGTCGACATTCATCGCCACGGTGGAATTGGCGATATCGACACATTCACGGACGCAGTGAGGCTCCTCCGGGTGCCTGAAGGGAAACCAGCCAGGGCCGACGATGCCGCCGCGGCGACGGGAGAGGACCGGACCAGGCACCCTGCCAGGGACCCCTTGGCGGCTGCGGGGCTCCCGTGCTACGACGACGGCGAGGACCTTCGCTTCTTGGCCGCGAAGAACTCGGGAGCAGCGGATCCGGCAGGTGTGTAGCGCTTCAAGGTAGGAGATGGTTTAGGGGGGAGGTAGGAACCGAGGAGGGGAGGATCCATAGGCGCACGTAGATCGAGTGCCCGCGCACGCCTCCGTCGCATAGAAGCTCGTCACCGGTGCAAAAAAATCAATTTTTTCAGCGGCGCATACAGACTGTGAGTGGGGAGAAACGGGGTGGTGGAAGAGGCCGACGACGTCGAGAGGGAGAGGCATAGGGGAGGCCGACGCCGAGGGAGGATGGTAGAGGGGAGGCTGGCGATGGGAACGCCGGCCGCCGACGAGCGGATCTGGGAGAGTGATGGGAAGAGCAACTGGAGCTAGCGGTGTGAGTGAGCGAGCGAGCGGTGGGGACAAACTGGAGTGAGCGAGCGATGAGGGAGGGCAAACTGGGAAAGTGAAAGAATTTCGTAACGCGACAAAAATTACACTACGATGGCTCAAACGACCTACATTTCAGAACAGAGGGAGTACAAGCCAAGTTCTATAATGAAAATTCCCACTAGTATATGAAAGTGACTAAACATGAGACTCTCTATCATGAAGAGCATGGTGCTACTTTGAAGCACATGTGTGGAAAAAGATAGTAGCAATTGTCCCTTTTTCTTTTCTTTTTTTCTTTTTTGGGGAGGGGCCTTTTCTTTTGTTCAACCTTTTCTCACATGGGACAATGCTCTAATAATGATGATCATCACACTTATATTGAATTACAACTCGATACTAGAACAAAGTATGACTCTATATGAATGCCTCCGGCGGTGTACCGGGAGGTGCAATGAATCAAGAGTGACATGTATGAAGAAATTATGCATGGTGGCTTTGCCACTAATACGATGTCAACTACATGATCATGCATGGCAATATGACAATATGAAGCGTGTCATATGAACGGAACGGTGGAAAGTTGCATGGCAATATATCTCGAAATGGCTATGGAAATGCCATGATAGGTAGGTATGGTGGCTGTTTTGAGGAAGATATATGGTGGCTGTTTTGAGGAAGGATATATAGTGGGTGTATGGTACCAGGGAAAGTTGCGCGGTACGAGAGAGGCTAGCAATGGTGGAAGGGTGAGAGTGTGTAAAATCCATGGACTCAACATTAGTCATAAGAACTCATATACTTATTGCAAAAATTTACGAGTCATCAAAACAAAGCAATCAACGCATGCTCCTAGGGGGGAGGTTGGTAGGAGTTAACCATCGCGCGACCCCGACCTCCACACAAAGGATGACACTCTACAAATACCTCATGCTCTAACTTCGTCACATAACGGTTCACCATACGTGCATGCTACGGGAATCGCTAACTTTAACACACGTATTTCTCAATTTCATAATAACTCCACCAGCATGACTCTAATATCACTATCCTCGTATCTCAAAACAATTATCAAGCATCCAACTTCTCTTCATATTCAATGCACTTAGTATGAAAGTTTTTACTACATTGATCTTGGATGCCTATCATGTGAAGGCCAGTTTTATAGCCAAAGCACGTTACCATGCTGTTCTAATAGACTCTCAAACGGATATAAGTGAAGCATGAGAGATCAACAATTTCTAGAAAATATAATTACCACCGTGCTCTAAAAGATATAAGTGAAGCACTAGAGCAAAAATTATTCAACTCAAAAGATATAAGTGAAGCACATAGAGAGTTCTAACAATTCCTAGGTCATATTTATCTATCTCAAAAAGGTGTGTCCAGCAAGAATAATTTTGGCAAACTAACAAGCAAATACTTAAATGATACATGACGCTCCAAGTAAAACACATATCATGTGGTGAATAAAAATATAGCTCCGAGTATAGTTACCGATAGATGAAGACGAAAGAGGGGATGCCTTCCCGGGGCATCCCCAAGCTTAGGCTTTTGGTTGTCCATGAATTTTACCTTGGGGTGCCTTGGGCATCCCCAAGCTTAGGCTCTTTCCACTCTTTGTTCCATAGACTATCAAAGCAATACTCAAAACTTGAAAACTTCACAACACAAAACTTAGACAAAAATCTCATGAGCTCCGTTAGTATAAGAAAACAAACCACCACTCAAAGGTACTGTAATGAACTCATTATTTGCTTATATTGGTGTTAAACCTACTGTATTCCAACTTCTCTATGATTCATACTCCCCGATACTACTCATAGATTCATCAAAATAAGCAAACAACACACGAAAAACAGAATTTGTCAAAAACAGAACAGTCTGTAGTAATCTGTAACTTTTGCATACTTCTGTAACTCCAAAAAAATTGAAATAAATTGGTAAACATGAGGAATTTGTCTACTAATCATCTGAAAAAAGAATCAACTAAATAGCACACTCCAGCAAAATATGGTGACCATTCTAGCGAGCGCTAATGATTCTGTTTTTCACAGCAAGATCATATAAACTTCACACAAGTCTTCCCAAAGGTTCTACTTGGCACAAACACTAATTAAAACACAAAACCACATCTAAACAGAATCTAGATGAAATATTTATTCCTGAACAGAAGCAAAAAAAAAAAAAAAATTGGGTTGCCTCCCAACAAGAGATATCGGTTTACGCCCCTAGCTAGGCACGATACATGGATAGATCTAGGTATTGCCATCTTTGGAAGGCAATCCATAAGTCGCTCTCATAATATATTCATATGGTAATTTGATTTTATTTCTAGGAAAGTGTTCCATGCCTTTCCTTAACGGGAATTGGAATGTAATATTTCCTTCCTTCATATCAATAATTGCACCAATCGTTCTAAGGAAAGGTCTACCAAGAATAATATGACATGAAGGATTGCAATCTATATCAAGAACAATGAAATCTATGGGAACATAATTCCTATTGGCAACAATAAGAACATCATTAATCCTTCCCATAGGTTTCTTAATGGTAGAATCCGCAAGATGCAAATTTAAAGAACAATCATCAAGCTCATGGAAACCTAACAAATCACACAAAGTTTTTGGGATAGTGGAGACACTTGCACCCAAATCACACAAAGAAAAGCATTCATGATCTTTAATTTTTATTTTAATAGTAGGTTCCCACTCATCATAAAGGTTTTTAGGGATAGAAACTTCTAATTCAAGTTTTTCTTCATAAGATTGCATCAAAGCATCAACTATGTGTTTGGTAAAAGCTTTATTTTGACTATAAGCATGCGGAGAGTTTAGTACGGATTGCAACAAGGAAATACAATCAATCAAAGAGCAATTATCATAATTGAATCCGTTGAAATCCAAAGTATTTGGTTCATCACTATGCAAAGTTTTAATCTCTTCAATCCCACTTTTAACAAATTTAGCATCAAGATCTAAAAACTCTGAATCATTGGGACACCTTAAAGTAGACTCATCTCCAATCCCATCTTTATCAAGATTCATACTAGAAAACAAGGATCTAATAGGAGACACATCAATAAATTTTCAGATCTTCATCTTTATTTTCATGATAACTTGAAGAACACGCTTTTATATAATTCTCTCTTTTAGCATGCATCCTAGCGGTTCTTTCTTTGCATTCATCAATGGAAATTCTCATAGCTTTGAGAGACTCATTGATATCATGCTTAGGTGGAATAGATATAAGTTTCAAAGAATCAACATCAAGAGTAATTCTATCCACACTTCTAACCAATTCATCAATCTTAAGCTATTTTTCTTCAAGCAAAGCATTGAAATTCTTTTGCGAATTCATAAACTCCTTAACACTAGTTTCAAATCCAGAAGGCATCTTTCCATAAGAGTTATTGTAGGAATTACCATAATTATTAGAGGAATTACTAGGAAAAGGCCTAGGATTAAAGTTTCCTCCATAAGCATTGTTACCAAAGTTATTCCTACCAACAAAATTCACATCCAAAGATTCATTATTAGTTTGAATCGACGTGGATAAAGGCATATCATTAGGATCAGAAAAAGCACTCTTAGCAGCAAATAATTTCATAAGTTCATCCACCTTACCACTCAAAACACTAATCTCTTCAATAGCATGCACTTTTTTACTAGTAGATCTTTCGGTGTGCCATTGAGAATAATTAACCATAATATTATCTAGGATTTTGGTAGCTTCTCCTAAGGTAGTATCCATGAAAGTGCCTCCTGTGGCCGAATCTAAAAGATTTCTAGAATCAAAATTCAAGCCAGCATAAAAGTTTTGAATAATCATCCATAAGTTCAAACCATGTGTAGGGCAATTACGTATCATGAATTTCATTCTCTCCCAAGCTTGTGCAACATGCTCATGATCTAGTTGCTTAAAATTCATAATATCGTTTCTAAGAGAGATGATCTTAGCATGAGGGAAATACTTAGAGATAAAAGCATCTTTGCACTTATTCCACGAATCAATACTATTTCTAGGCAAAGAGGAAAACCAAGTTTTAGCATGATCTCTAAGTGAAAACGCAAATAACTGCAATTTAACAATATCGTTATCCGTATCCCTTTTCTTTTGCATATCACACAAATCAACAAAGTTGTTTAGATGGGTAGCAGCATCTTCATTAGGAAGGCCGGAAAATTGATCTTTCATGACAAGATTCAACAGAGTAGCATTGATCTCCCAAGATTCAACATCGGTAATAGGAGCAATCGAAGTGCTAATAAAATCATTACTGTTGGTATTGGAGAAGTCACACAATTGGTATTGTTTGGAGCCATATTGACAAGCAAGCAATCCAACACACAAGCAAACAAGAAGCAAGCGAATCATAAACACACGGCAAAAAGAAGGGCAAATAAAACGGCAAGGGTAAAGTGGGGGAGAGGAAAACGAGAGGCAAATAAATGTAATGTGAAGGATAAGGGTTTGTGATAGGTACTTGGTATATGACTTTTGCGTAAGCCTCCCCGGCAACGGCGCCAGAAATTCTTCTTGCTACTTCTCGAGCTTGTGTTGTATTCCCTCGAAGAGGAAAGGGTGATGCAACACAGTAGCGTAAGTATTTCCCTCAGTTTTTGAGGACCAAGGTATCAATCCAGTAGGAGACCACGCGCGAGTCCCTCGCACCTGCACAAACAAATAAGAACTTCACAGCCAACGCGGTAAGGGGTTGTCAATCCCTGTATGGTCACTTACAAAATTGAGATCTGATAGAGATGATAATTTGATATTTTTGGTATTTTTGGATATAAGAACAGAAAGTAAAAGCGGAAAAGTAAAGTAGATCGTAGATTGATATGTTGCGAATAGACCCGGGGGCCATAGGTTTCTCTAGTGGCTTCTCTCATGATAGCATAATTTTACGGCGGGTAAACAAATTACTGTCAAGCAATTGATAGAAAAGCGAATACTTATGAGACTATCTAGGCATGATCATTATATATAGGCATCACGTCCGAGACAAGTAGACCGAAACGATTCTTCATCTACTACTATTACTCCAAACATCGACCGCTATCCAGCATGCATCTAGAGTATTAAGTTCATAAGAGCAGAGTAACGCCTTAAGCAAGATGACATGATGTAGAGGCATAAAATCAAACAATATGATATAAACCCCATATTTTTATCCTCGATGGCAACAATACAATACGTGCCTTGTTGCCCCTACTGTCACTGGGAAAGGACACCGCAAGATTGAACCCAAAGCCAATCACTTCTCCCATTGCAAGAAGTATAGATCTAGTAGGCCAAACCAAACCAATAATTCGAAGAGACTTGCAAGGATATTATAATCATACATAAAGAGTTCAGAAAAGAACCAAATATTTCTCATAGATAATCTTGATCATGAACCCACAATTCATTGGATCTCGACAAACACACCGCAAAAAGAGATTACATCGAATAGATCTCCTCGAAGATCGAGGAGAATTGGTATTGAGATCCAAAGAGAGAGAAGAATCCATCTAGATACTAGCTATGGACCCGAAGGTCTGTGATAAACTACTCACAACTCATGGTGAGGCGATGATGATGATGTAGAAGCACTCCGTGGTAGATCCCCCCTCCGGCGCAGCTCCGGAACAGGCCCCAAGATGGGATCTCACGGGAACAGAAGGTTGCGGCGGTGGAACTAGGGTTTTCTCTCCTCCTCTGATGGTTTCGGGGTACGTAGGTATATATAGGAGGAAGGAGGGCACCGGGGGCCAAACATGGGGCCCACGAGGCAGGGGGCGCGCCCTATGGGGGGTGCGCCCCCCACCCTCGTGGACGCCACGTGTGCCCTACTCTGTGGTTCTCAAGTCTCCTGTGCATATTTTGCTCCAAAAATATCTCTCCCGAAGTTTCATTCCGTTTGGACTCCGATTGATATTCCTTTTCTGTAAAACCCTGAAATAGGCAAAAAAACAGCAATCTGAACTGGGCCTTTGGGTTAATAGGTTAGTCCCAAAAATATAAAAAAGTGTATAACAAAGCCCATTAAACATCCAAAACATCATAATAATAGCATGGAACAATCAAAAATTATAGATACGTTGGAGACGTATCATCCATATATTCACTTTCGGGGAGAAAAAATCACAGAGAAGGAATTAGTTACGATACGGAGCCGTCGCCAAGCCCTGATATCTCTCGGGAGTCCGTTCGGGGCTCCGGAGAGTGGAGATTGTCACCGTCGCCATCGTCAACCTTCCTCCATCACCAATTCCATGGTGCTCATTGCCGTGCGTGAGTAATCCCATCGTAGGTTTGCTGGACGGTGATGGGTTGGATGAGATTTACCATGTAATCGAGTTAGTTTTGTTAGGGTTTGATCCCTAGTATCCACTATGTTCTAAGATTGATGTTGCTATGACTTTGCCATGCTTAATGCTTGTCACTAGGGCCCGAGTGCCATGATTTCAGATCTGAACCTATTATGTTTTCATGAATATATGTGTGTTCTTGATCCTATCTTGCAAGTCAATAGTCACCTACTATGTGTTATGATCCAGCAACCCCGAAGTGACAATAATCGGGACCACTCCCGGTGATGACCGTAGTTTGAGGAGTTCATGTATTCACTATGTGTTAATGCTTTGGTCCGGTACTCTATTAAAAGAAGGCCTTAATATCCCTTAGTTTCCAATAGGACCCCGCTGCCACGGGAGGGTAGGACAAAAGATGTCATGCAAGTTATTTCCATAAGCACGTATGACTATATTCGGAATACATGCCTACATTACATTGATGAACTGGAGCTAGTTCTGTGTCACCCTATGTTATAACTATTACATGAGGAATCGCATCCGACATAATTATCCATCACTGATCCAATGCCTACGAGCTTTTCACATATTGCTTGTTGCTTATTTACTTTTCCGCTGCTGCTGTTACAGTCACTACAAAACTACTATCGCTACCTTTGCCACTGTTACCGTTTCTTCCATATTACTTTGCTACTAAATACTTTTATATAGATATTAAGTCTTCCAGGTGTGGTTGAATTGACAACTCAACTGCTAATATTTGAGAGTATTCTTTGGCTCCCCTTGTGTTGAATCAATAAATTTGGGTTGAATACTTTACCCTCGAAAACTGTTGCGATCCCTTACACTTGTGGGTTATCAAGACTGTTTTCCGGCGCCGTTGTCGGGGAACATAGCTATATTCTTTAAGTCACTTGGGATTTATATCTGTTGATCACTATGAAGACTTGAAAGACTCAAAAACCACGATCTATCCCTCGACCACGAGGGAAGGTAAGGAACTGCCATCTTGCTCTACACTTGGTTCACCCTCTGTTATGAGTAAACTTGCGACACCTACTCCTTCTATTGAATCTGATATGTCGCATGTTCCTGATGATGCTACTTCTGCTATGTATGATGAAACTACTTCTATGTTTGATAATACTGTGCCACTAGGTGAATTTCTTGATGAACAAATTGCTAAGGTTAGAGAGAATGAAATTATTGAAACTGGTAATATTGATGAAAGTGATGATGAAGATTCTCCTCCTAGATATGAATTGCCTATTGTTCCTGAGGGTTGTGTTATGGATGATGAAATTGCTAGAGAATTTCTAGCTTGCAATGATAGATATGATCTTAAGAAATTATTAGCTAAGCTGAGAGAAAAGTCTTTGAATTCTAAAATGAAATATGACCCTACTTTTGCTACTTCACCTATCTGTGTTCCTAATAAGGATTATGATTTATCTGTCGATCCTGAGTTAATTACTTTGGTTGAATCCGATCCTTTCCATGGCTATGAATCTAAAACTGTTGTGGCACATCTTACTAAGTTGAATGATATAGCCACCCTATTCATCAACGAGGAAAAAATTCGTTACTACTATATCCTTAAGTTATTTCCGTTCTCATTGAAAGGTGATGCTAAGACATGGTTTAATTCTCTTGATCCTGGTTGTGTGCGTAGTCCCCAGGATATGATTTATTACTACTCTGCTAAATATTTTCCCGCTCATAAGAAACAAGCTGCCTTACGGGAAATTTATAATTTTGTGCAAATTGAAGAAGAGAGTCTCCCACAAGATTGGGGGGAGGCTTCTCCAGTTACTTAATGCTTTGCCTGATCATCCTCTTAAGAAAAATGAAATACTTGATATCTTTTATAATGGACTAACCGATGCTTCCAGAGACCACCTCAATAGTTGTGTTGGTTGCGTTTTCAGGGAAAGAATTGTCGATCAAGCTAAATTGCTATTGAATAATATGTTGATGATACGTCTCCAATGTATCTATAATTTTGAATTGTTCCATGCTATTATATTATCCTTCTAGGATGTCTTATGGGCTTTATTATACACTTTTATATGATTTTTGGGACTAACTATTAACCCAGAGCCCAGTGCCAGATTCTGTTTTTCTCCTGTTTTAGGGTTTTACAAAAAAGGAATATCAAACGGAGTCCAATTGACGAGCCAATTTTTTATGATTTTTTTCTGGACCAAAATAAGCCCCCCGAAGGAAAAGAGGTGGGCCAGGAGAGCCACGGGCTGCCCTCGAGGGTGGAGGGCGCGCCCTGGGAAGGGGCGCGTGCCCCCCTATCTCGAGGACAGCCCGTAGCTCCCCTTTACTTGGCCCCGACTCCAAAAATTTCTATAAATATTGAAACCTCCAAAAAGAAACCTAGATCGGGAGGTCCGCCGCCGAAAGCCTCTGTAGCCACCGAAAACCAATCTACACCCGTTCTGGCACCCTGCCCGAGGGGGGAATCCCTCTCCGGTGGCTATTTTCATCATCCCGGCGCTCTCCATGACGAGGAGGGAGTAGTCCACCCTCGGGGATGAGGGTATGTACCAGTAGCTATGTGTTTGATCTCTCTCTCTCTCTCTCTCTCGTGTTCTTGATATGGCACGATCTTGATGTATCACGAGCTTTGCTATTCTAGTTGGATCTTATGATGCTTCTCCCCCTCTACGCTCTTGTAATGGATTGAGTTTTCCCTTTGAAGTTATCTTATCGGATTGAGTCTTTAAGGATTAGAGAACACTTGATGTATGTCTTGCACGTGTTTATCTGTGGTGACAATGGGATATCATGTGATCCACTTGATGTATGTTTTGGTGATCAACTTGCGGGTTCCGTGACCTTGGGAATCTATGCATAGGGGTTGGCACACATTTTCGTCCTAACTCTCCGGTAGAAACTTCGGGGCACTCTTTGAAGTTCTATGTGTTGGTTGAATAGATGTTTCTGAGATTGTGTGATGCATATCGTATAACCATGCCCACGGATACTTGAGGTGACAATGGAGTATCTAGGTGACATTAGGGTTTTGGTTGATTTGTGTCTTAAGGTATTATTCTAGTACGAACTCTATGATAGATTGAACGTTACTACGGACTCTTGAATAGATCGATCAGAAAGAATAGCTTTGAGGTGGTTTCGTACCCTACCATAATCTCTTCGTTTGTTCTCCGCTATTAGTTACTTTGGAGTGACTCTTTGTGTGACGCCCGGATAGTTAAGCTACAGTAACCCTCTGCTAATGACGCCACGTCACCTCGATTATAGTTGCTAATCTCGAGTTAGTTCGGAACCGATTCATATTCAAATTCAAAATCAGGCAAAACATAAAATTTTTCAAATATTAAAACTAAAATGATCGGAGTGAATCAAATAATGCATAGGAAATTATGGTGAACAAACCACACCTTTATAAAATGTTTAAATAATATAAGATAAATAAAACAACAGCAAAAACAATTGTTCAAATGCTTTTAAATAATAAATGATTACCATCTATTTTATTTTAGGTACCTAGTTAATTATGGTGGTGGCATATTTATGAATACCATTTTAGTTACAACCTTTGCAACTTATAAAATAAAAGAAACAAATCAAATTTATAAAACAGAAAAGAATAATAAGTAAAAGGAAAGAAAGGCCGACCCCCCCCCTCT
>LR738715.1:571304426-571429159 GCA_902687465.1 Secale cereale | reverse complement strand
CCACTCCTCTCCCGACCGCACACACCCCCTCTCCCCACGCCGCTATCTTCCCCCCTCCCGATCCAGAATTGGATCGGCGCTTGGAGAGCCGCCGCCGTTGCCCGGGGCCTCCCTGCCTCGCCGGAGCTCCTCCACGCTGGACCGCCACCGCGACTTCGCCTTCCTCCCCGCCGGACCACAACGAGTCAGCGCCGCTCGATCCCGACGCCGGCACCTTCCCCGAACGGCGCCACCCTCCGCCGCCACCCCATCGCCGGACCGCCCGCCTCGCCATCGCCGGCGTCATCGAGCCTCGCCGCCCCTCCCGTTCCTCTACAGCGCATGTGAGGACCCCGTTTTCCCTCTCTCTGTCTCGCGACCATCGTCGCCCACTGCGTGTGCCCGCTCCCCTCGCCCTGCCCCGTCGTCCTGCTGCGCCTCCGGTCGCCTGCGCGTGCCGCCGCCGCACTGCCTCGCCGCTTCTCGCCTGGCCTCGCCGCTCCTCGCCTGGCCATCGCCCTCGCCCCCTTCCCTCCTTCGCCGCGGGCCTGCGCGCTGCCAGCGCCCGTCCCGCCTCGCCTCGCCCCACTCTCCCCTACGGGCTGCCACCGGGCTGCTCCACCAGTTCCCGCCGGCCATGCCCCGGCTGGCCTCGCCGTCCCTGCGGGCGGGCGCCCAGTCGGGCGCCAACGCCGCACGCCCGTCGCCCGCACACCGTCGCCCGTTAAGGCCCCTGGCCACTGCCAGGTGGGGCCCCTAGCCCCCATAACGTTAAAAAAATAATAATAAAATAATAAAATATATATAATAAAATATTAAGAATTAAAATATAATTAATTAATTAATTAATTAATTAGTGAATAAATTAAGTTAGTTAATCCTGTTTCATTAATCTAATTAACTGGTTAGTTTAATTAAACAGTAACTGGATTAACTAGATCCTAATTAAACTAGACAGTGTATGACAGGTGGGACCCACTGGTCAGGTTGACCAGTCAACCATGCTGACGTCAGCATGATGTCATGCTGATGTCATAAATCCTTTTTAAAATTAATTTAATTAATATTAAATTCCAAAAATTAATAAAACCTTTAGAAAATCATATCTTTTAAACCGTAACTCGGATGAAAATACTTTGTACATGAAAGTTGCTCAGAACGACGAGACGAATCCAAATACTCGGTCCGTTCGTCCGCCACACATCTCTATCATACCGAACGTGCAACATTCCCCCTCCGTTTCATCTGCCCGAGAACACGAAACACCGGGAATACTTTCCCGGATGTTTTTCATCCTTGCCAGTACCACCTCCTATTGCGTTAGGTCACACGTAGCACCGCGTATTGCCATGTTATGTTTTGTGATGCTATTGTTTGTTTTGTTATTTATTTGTTTCCCCTTCGTTGCTTATTTTCGGTAGACTCCGATACTGTGATAGACCCCGAGACCATTGATGCTTCGGTGTTCGACTACGGCTACCCTTCCGAAGATTCCTTTCGTCTGCAGAGCTTCCAGGCAAGCCCCCCCTTTGATCACCAGATATCACCTATTCTTCTCTCTACTGCTTGCATTAGAGTAGTGTAGCATGTTACTGCTTTCGATACTCCTATTCTGCTGCATAGCCTGTCATTGTTGCTACCACTGTTGATACCTTACCTGCAATCCTAAATGCTTAGTATAGGATGCTAGTTTTCCATCAGTGGCCCTACACCCTTGTCTGTCTGCCCTGCTATTCTTTCGGGCCGTGATCATTTGGGTGTGATCACGGGTATATACTACATACACTTTACATGATACATGATGTGACTAAAGTCGGGTCGGCTCTTTGAGTACCCGCAAGTGATTCCGATATGGGGGCTGAAAGGACAGGTGGCTCCATCCAGGCAGTGGTGGGCCTGAGTTCCCGACGGCCCCCGAGTGGATCTTTGTGGCGGAGCGACAGGGGCGGGTTGAGACACCCAGTCGAGAGGTGGCCTGGCCCTGGTCGTTGTCCGAGGTTATTTCATGATAACACGCTTAACGAGTTTGGATATTTGATCTGAGTCTGGCCATTTGGTCTATACGCACTAACCAGCTGCGTGGGAACAGTTATGGGCACTCGACGTCGTGGTATCAGCCGAAGCCTTTTTGACGTCAGCGGTATAGCGGCGCGCGCCGGGTTGGACCGCGTAACGTGACTTCCTTAGTAATGGAGGTTGCTAGGTCTGCTCACCGGCCGCCCTCGCAACGTGCAGGTGTGCATTGGGCGATGGGCCCAGACCCCTGTGTGCTTAGGACTTAGACCGACGTGCTGACCTCTCTGCTGTGCTTAGGTAGGGCTGCGACGTGTTGATCTTCCGAGGCCGGGCATGACCCTGGAAAGTGTGTCCGGCCAAATGGGATCAAGCGTGCTGGGTTATGTGGTGCACCCCTGCAGGGAAGTTAATCTATTCGAATAGCCGTGTCCCTCGGTAAAAGGACGACCCGGAGTTGTATTCCGACCTCATGACAACTAGAACCGGATACTTAATAAAACTCACCCTTACCAGTGCCAGATACGACTCGGTGGTTGCTCTCTCACAGGGTGATGTGCAGGAGGATCGTCGGGTAGGTTTATGCTATACGATGTGACTTGGTGAACTCACCATCTACTCCCTTCTACTGCTGCAAGACGGAGGCCGCGAGATACGAGGTTACTTGATACTTCCATCTACTCTCTTCTACTGCTGCAAGATGGAGGTGGCCAGAAGCGTAGTCTTCGATTGGATTAGCTATCCCCCTCTTATTCTGGCATTCTGCAGTTTAACCCACATATATTATCCCTTTACACATATATCATTGCATATGTAGTGTAGATCCTTGCTTGCGAGTACTTTGGATGAGTACTCACGGTTGCTTTGCTCCCCCTTTTTCCCCCTTTTGTTCCTTCTTCTCGGATGATGCAACCAGGTGGTGGAGTCCAGGACCCAGAGGATCCCGATGATGTTTCTACATGGAGTTCGGCTTCAAGGAGTATTTAGGAGGTCCCAGGCAGGAGGCCTTGCCTTTTCGATCGTCGTTACTTTTGTGCTAGCCTTCTTAAGGCATGCTTGTTTAACTTATGTCTGTACTCAGATATTGTTGCTTCCGCTGACACTTGTGTTTTCGAGCTTTTGTATTCGAGCCCTCGAGGCCCCTGGCTTGTAATATAAAGCTTGTATTATTTTAATTTGTGTCTAGAGTTGTTTTGTGATATCTTCTAGTGAGTACTTGATCTTGGTCGTACACATTTGCGTGCATGATTAGTGTATGGTCAAATCGGGGGCGTCACAAGTTGGTATCAGAGCCGACTGCCTGTAGGAATCCCCCTTTCCAACTCCTTGGCCGAAGTTGAGTCTAGTCTTTGAAAAACAACTTTACTAACTTGTTGTGTGGCTTACGGGCCCACAACACCATTGGGTGGTATTATGATCTTTTACTCCTCGTCTATACTCTGGGACTCTTATCTCTCTCCTATTCGGGATAAATGAATTTTGCTAAATCTAACATTAGGTTCTCGTTATCACTTTCACCCGGAGAGCACCTTATGATCGATGATCGTCCGCTGCACCAGAAGACTCTGAAGATACTCTCCGCTGTTAACCCGAGAACTTGTGTTCATTGCCTTCGTAATTCACTACCACCGATATATCCCTATGGATATCTGTATGCCCTTGTCATTCTCACGATCATTCCTCGTCGCTCTTGTTGTTACCAGATGCCTCGAAATATTCTCCGTTGTCTCGAGAATCCTTTGAGTTTACTGTCTGGCAGTTTTATTTCGCATGAAAACCCTCACGGTTATTTCCTCACATTTATTGAGGACCCGTTCTCCTTGATTGTTCATATGTCTCCCAAAATTCTTCGGAATACCTTTCGATGTTTCGAAAATCCTCTGCAGGCTGTTACTCTTGAAATTCTTGCCTGCTTGCATTATGGTTAATTCCATATGACTAGTAGTCTTCGTCAATATCGCTTGACTTAGCTATTTTTGAACCTATTGATTCAATGTGTGCGTATGCACGAAGTCATCAGGTTATCCGTTTTTAAAAATTATCTTTCCGGCTCAGACGTCATTCTGGACATGAGTTGGTTCTCGACAATTCAGACCTTTATTCATTGTCCAGCTAAGTGTTTTCAACTTATCCATCCTTGATCAGAGCGTCTGCTTCTGATCCTTCATTTTGGAAACCATAATTCCTTTCTATTTAAGTTTCATACTAATCAGGTGATTCTTGAATCTGATGCCTCTGCATTCTTCTTCCTCTGAGTGAGTACCGATACTCACATCAGCTTCGTTGTGGATCGCTCGATCCTTTGTTGAAATATTATCCGACAGTGTACTTCGTGTACAAAAAAAAACCTCGAGAAGTTCTGTCCCTGATGCATAATACCTTCGGTAAATTGTATCCTCTTCTTTGACAACCATGCTCTCCCTTGGAGCTAGTGATATTTACTTTTGAAACTTGTGGTATATGTTACTAAGATGCCCGATGGGTGGAACCTATGCCTTCCCCTAATCCGTGAGAACCCAAAAAGTTTTCACAAGTCATACCCTTCCGGTGTTCCACCGGATAAAATTCCAACACTACAGTTTTATCAAAGCAAGAGGTAAATGAAACGTATGCATTGGAGAAATGGGAGTCGACCTTGAGCTTTTGTTCATGCCCATGGAAACGATGTAGACCGTCTCGGGAGCTTCTTGCAAAATGATTTTTACATCCAAATAATTCTTTCGGTGTCAATAAATTTGATCCCTTGCAGTTATGGTTTCGACCATGTTGTCCTTATTCAATATATCTGGAATAAATCCATTCCAGGCCTCGTCAATTTTTGACAAGGTTAAAGTATCTACTGTCATAGGTCAATGACCTAGTTCGATTCCTATCGTGTTCT
Source organism: Secale cereale (assembly GCA_902687465.1). Classification (NCBI taxonomy): domain Eukaryota; kingdom Viridiplantae; phylum Streptophyta; class Magnoliopsida; order Poales; family Poaceae; genus Secale; species Secale cereale. Next base: position 571,424,286 of record LR738715.1, on the reverse strand, counting down.
ACCTTCGAGTTTTACCCTCTGATATCTCGAGGATATCATGACTTTGCACTACACCTTTTGAACTTTTGATGAAGTAATACCTTTGCTTGTCGTAATCACTCTACGGGTTCTAGGTTGTCGTCAACCGAGGACACCGTTTAGTAAGTCAATTCCGCTCGAAAAATTCAACACCCCTAGTAGATGTTACTGGGAAAATTTTAAACTCGATCTGGTTTATTCCTAGACTATCGGGTACATCCCTTGTTTAGATATCTTTGACTGTGCTACCTCGTCCTTCTTTGGTGCACGAATTCTTCAGAGATTGAGCACAACTTACGTCGAGCTTTCGACATCATGTTGCCTGTCTTGAGAGGCAACTTTGGTCCCGAGCTTGCATCTTAAATATTGATCCTATAACTTGCCACTTCGTCATTCCCTTGCTTGTTACCGTTGTTGTTTGATTGCATCCCCTTGAAACCCTCCCGACAAATGTGTCGGATCACCTTCAACACTTGACTTCTTCCGAGATGTCAACTGTGTTCATGGTGAGGAATACTCTCCTTGCCCTGGATGATCTTTTCGGCAACCCCCTTGACTTTCTTTCATCGCGGACTTGTCCACTTTAAGAATATAACTTGCTCTCCAGCTAGTGTTGTGTTCTGCATTGAAGTACTACTGTCTTTTATGTCGAGAATGTTGTGGGAATTGCTCCACCTCTTAGAAATTCTCGGTATGATGATACTACTCACCATCACCATTCTTCCTTGGTCCCCGTGTTGTTTTTAGCCGGGATACCAATATGCTAGCGATGCTGCTTGAGTTCTGTACTCCTAGCAACCCAATTGCTTTGAAGTTTACGATCGACAGTTCGTTCTTAGGCTGTTGGTTATTGAATCGTCACTCTGACATTGATCTTTCTGCCTAAGGTCATATCTTGGGCACACCTTTCAACTAATGATTAGTGGTGTATGTTTTGCTCGAGCATACAACATTATATCATTTAAATTGACAAGTGTCATCTTCTTGTTCACATTATTGTGGAAATCCATCCGTTTGGAATTGTCGATGAATTGTCGTTGAGCCCATCAGCCACCCCCTCATCCTCTCCTTGGTTTAACGATGAACTATTGTTTCGGAACCCGCTCCCATAGTTCATTTTCCGAGAATCTTGCCATGTCATTTCGTCGATTTGTGTTGCACCTTTTCTTTTCGACCATCCCGAGTCCGAGGTATCATGACACCAATCGGATCTGAACCTCGGTCAGATATGATGGTTGGGACAACTTTCCAGTAGTTATAATGTTGGTCCTTTGATGACCCGGTAATATGATGTCATGCCTAGCACCCCGGGCTAGAGGACCCATCATTATAATTTCTTTTGCAAGGATAGCCATTCTTCCAGGAGGAAATTGTAAGACTTATTTTCTAAGTTGCTCCTGATGGATCATTTGTGTATCCAAAGTTTGGCCCTTACTTGAAACACCATATCATTGCTACCTCGAAGCATGACTATGATACCCCCGCTCATCAACAAGAACATTGGAGGCACGATGCTAAATGATTCTTGGTCAGTTATCCAAACACCGTTGTATGGGTAACATCTTGATTAATCATTGCCCCGTTAACTGAATGGTTGGGTACTTGCTCTCCTACCCTGTATGACTTGTTCTTCTTGCCAATGGGAAGGATATACTCCTAATAATTGTGTGTAATCACAATTTTCCTTTCCATTTGTTTGTTTAACCTTTCCTTGATCTACATATAATCTAAGCAGTAATAATTCTCTGCTTATGTAAACACTTTGTTGTACAACTCTGTCTGTAAGACCCTGTTACTATGGTTGGTAACATTCCTGTAACCACGATGGAAGAAAACCTTGCCTACCGGTCTGCCTCCTTTCAAAGAGCAAGAAAATGGTTCTCTTCGTCCCCCGTCCTTGGTTCCGACATTGATGCCGACATATCCACTCACTTGCCTCCCTGTCGAGGCTGTGCAAGATGTCACCACCCTTTGTACTTTCAACCCACATGGTGGATCCATAACCCACAGGTCCACTGGATCGAAACCTGACACTTCTTTACAACCCGGATTCTAATGTATCCTTTGCACCTGGCTTCGTATGTGATTCACGAGCTAAATTCTATACCATTATTCACCCTGGAATCAAACATCATGTTATTATCGTTGCTGAAGCCCTCATCCCAGCTTCTGGTTAGGCATCGAATGACTGCCTACCCGTTTGAAACTTTGGTACCATCGCTTATTGTTCTCAATGCATTCACTGAAATACTACGCGTAGGGCACTTCGTGTATCACTTTCTGAATTCACTGTCAGATGCACATACCTCGTGGAGATGCGTTCTTCCAAAATTATCCCCCTTATCGCGTTCGTAGGACGATGGAGATCCCGAAGAAAGGTTGCCGACTTGATCACGATGACTTGAAGCAGAAAAATGAAGACATCAACGAAAGGGATCAACCTCTTCGGAAGGGCAGCCAAGACCAAGAAGACCCGTTAGGTTGCGCTACCAGCACCCCCCCCCCTTACTACACCGCTTAAATCTCGGGACGAGATTTCTTGTAGTAGAGGAGAATTGTGACGCCCGGATAGTTAAGCTACAGTAACCCTCTGCTAATGACGCCACATCACCTCGATTATAGTTGCTAATCTCGAGTTAGTTCGGAACCAATTCATATTCAAATTCAAAATAAGGCAAAACATAAAAAATTTCAAATATTAAAACTAAAATGATCGGAGTGAATCAAATAATGCATAGGAAATTATGGTGAACAAACCACACCTTTATAAAATGTTTAAATAATATAAGATAAATAAAACAACAGCAAAAACAATTGTTCAAATGCTTTTAAATAATAAATGATTACCATCTATTTTATTTTAGGTACCTAGTTAATTATGGTGGTGGCATATTTATGAATACCATTTTAGTTACAACCTTTGCAACTTATAAAAGAAAAGAAACAAATCAAATTTATAAAACAGAAAAGAATAATAAGTAAAAGGAAAGAAAGGCCGAACCCCCCCCCTCTCCGTGGGCCTCTCGGCCCAACCGGTGGCCAACCGGCCCACCCGGCCCAGCCGGCCCCCCCAGTGCCCCGCTACTAACCCCTACCCCGCAACCCTAGCCCATCGCCACTCCTCTCCCGACCGCACACACCCCCTCTCCCCACGCCGCTATCTTCCCCCCTCACGATCCAGAATTTGATCGGCGCTTGGAGAGCCGCCGCCGTCGCCCGGGGCCTCCCTGCCTCGCCGGAGCTCCTCCACGCTGGACCCGCGACTTCGCCTTCCTCCCCGCCGGACCACAACGAGCCGGCGCCGCTCGATCCCGACGCCGGCACCTTCCCCGAATGGCGCCACCCTCCGCCGCCACCCCATCGCCGGACCGCCCGCCTCGCCATCGCCGGCATCATCGAGCCTCGTCGCCCCTCCCGTTCCTCTACAGCGCATGTGAGGACCCCGTTTTCCCTCTCCCTGTCTCGCGACCATCGTCGCCCACTGCGTGTGCCCGCTCCCCTCGCCCTGCCCCGTCATCCCGCTGCGCCTCCGGTCGCCTGCGCGTGCCGCCGCCGCACTGCCTCGCCGCTTCTCGCCTGGCCTCGCCGCTCCTCGCCTGGCCATCGCCCTCGCCCCCTTCCCTCCTTCGCCGCGGGCCTGCGCGCTGCCAGCGCCCGTCCCGCCTCGCCTCGCCCCACTCTCCCCTACGGGCTGCCACCGGGCTGCTCCACCAGTTCCCGCCGGCCATGCCCCGGCTGGCCTCGCCGTCCCTGCGGGCGGGCGCCCAGTCGGGCGCCAACGCTGCACGCCCGTCGCCCGCACACCGTCGCCCGTTAAGGCCCCTGGCCACTGCCAGGTGGGGCCCCTAGCCCCCAGAACGTTTAAAAAAATAATAATAAAATAATAAAATATATATAATAAAATATTAATAATTAAAATAATTAAAATATAATTAATTAATTAATTAATTAGTGAATAAATTAAGTTAGTTAATCCTGTTTCATTAATCTAATTAACTGGTTAGTTTAATTAAACAGTAACTCGATTAACTAGATCCTAATTAAACTAGACAGTGTATGACAGGTGGGACCCACTGGTCAGGTTGACCAGTCAACCATGCTGACGTCAGCATGATGTCATGCTGATGTCATAAATCCTTTTTAAAATTAATTTAATTAATATTAAATTCCAAAAATTAATAAAACCTTTAGAAAATCATATCTTTTAAACTGTAACTCGGATGAAAATACTTTGTACATGAAAGTTGCTCAGAACGACGAGACGAATCCAAATACGCGGTCCGTTCGTCCGCCACACATCTCTATCATACCGAACGTGCAACATTCCCCCTCCGTTTCATCTGCCCGAGAACACGAAACACCGGGAATACTTTCCCGGATGTTTTTCATCCTTGCCAGTACCACCTCCTATTGCGTTAGGTCACACGTAGCACCGCGTATTGCCATGTTATGCTTTGTGATGCTATTGTTTGTTCTGTTATTTATTTGTTTCCCCTTCGTTGCTTATTTTCGGTAGACTCCGATACTGTGATAGACCCCGAGACCATTGATGCTTCGGTGTTCGACTACGGCTACGCTTCCGAAGATTCCTTTCGTCTGCAGAGCTTCCAGGCAAGCCCCCCCTTTGATCACCAGATATCACCTATTCTTCTCTCTACTGCTTGCATTAGAGTAGTGTAGCATGTTACTGCTTTCGATACTCCTATTCTGCTGCATAGCCTGTCATTGTTGCTACCACTGTTGATACCTTACCTGCAATCCTAAATGCTTAGTATAGGATGCTAGTTTTCCATCAGTGGCCCTACACCCTTGTTCGTCTGCCCTGCTATTCTTTCGGTCCGTGATCATTTGGGTGTGATCACGGGTATATACTACATACACTTTACATGATACATGATGTGACTAAAGTCGGGTCGGCTCTTTGAGTACCCGCAAGTGATTCCGATATGGGGGCTGAAAGGACAGGTGGCTCCATCCAGGCAGTGGTGGGCCTGAGTTCCCGACGGCCCCCGAGTGGATCTTTGTGGCGGAGCGACAGGGGCGGGTTGAGACACCCAGTCGAGAGGTGGCCTGGCCCTGGTCGTTGTCCGCGGTTATTTCATAATAACACGCTTAACGAGTTTGGATATTTGATCTGAGTCTGGCCATTTGGTCTATACGCACTAACCAGCTGCGTGGGAACAGTTATGGGCACTCGACGTCGTGGTATCAGCCGAAGCCTTTTTGACGTCAGCGGTATAGCGGCGCGCGCCGGGTTGGACCGCGTAACGTAACTTCCTTAGTAATGGAGGTTGCTAGGTCTGCTCACCGGCCGCCCTCGCAACGTGCAGGTGTGCATTGGGCGATGGGCCCAGACCCCTGTGTGCTTAGGACTTAGACCGACGTGCTGACCTCTCTGCTGTGCTTAGGTAGGGCTGCAACGTGTTGATCTTCCGAGGCCGGGCATGACCCTGGAAAGTGTGTCCGGCCAAATGGGATCAAGCGTGCTGGGTTATGTGGTGCACCCCTGCAGGGAAGTTAATCTATTCAAATAGCCGTGTCCCTCGGTAAAAGGACGACCCGGAGTTGTATTCCGACCTCATGACAACTAGAACCGGATACTTAATAAAACTCACCCTTACCAGTGCCAGATACGACTCGGTGGTTTCTCTCTCACAGGGTGATGTGCGGGAGGATCGTCGGGTAGGTTTATACTATACGATGTGACTTGGTGAACTCACCATCTACTCCCTTCTACTGCTGCAAGACGGAGGCCGCGAGATACGAGGTTACTTGATACTTCCATCTACTCTCTTCTACTGCTGCAAGATGGAGGTGGCCAGAAGCGTAGTCTTCGATTGGATTAGCTATCCCCCTCTTATTCTGGCATTCTGAAGTTTAACCCACATATATTATCCCTTTACACAGATATCATTGCATATGTAGTGTAGATCCTTGCTTGCGAGTACTTTGGATGAGTACTCACGGTTGCTTTGCTCCCCCTTTTTCCCCCTTCTGTTCCTTCTTCTCGGATGATGCAACCAGGTGGTGGAGTCCAGGACCCATAGGATCCCGATGATGTTTCTACATGGAGTTCGGCTTCGAGGAGTAGTTAGGAGGTCCCAGGCAGGAGGCCTTGCCTTTTCGATCGTCGTTACTTTTGTGCTAGCCTTCTTAAGGCATGCTTGTTTAACTTATGTCTGTACTCAGATATTGTTGCTTCCGCTGACACTTGTGTTTTCGAGCTTTTGTATTCGAGCCCTCGAGGCCCCTGGCTTGTAATATAAAGCTTGTATTATTTTAATTTGTGTCTAGAGTTGTTTTGTGATATCTTCCAGTGAGTCCTTGATCTTGGTCGTACACATTTGCGTGCATGATTAGTGTACGGTCAAATCGGGGCGTCACACTTTGTTACATGTTGAGGGCTAGTAATATGATCCAATTATGTTATCCTTGTTGGGAGAACTTGCACTAGTGAAAGTATGAACCCTAGGCCTTGTCTACTATCATTGCAACACCGTTTATGCTCACGTTTACCACTTGCTACCTTGCTGTTTTTATATTTTCTTATTACAAAAACCTATATCTACCATCCATATTGCACTTGTATCACCATCTCTTTGCCGAACTAGTGCACCTATACAATTTACCATTGTATTCGGTGTGTTGGGGACACAAGAGACTCTTTGTTATTTGGTTGCAGGGTTGCTTGAGAGAGACCATCTTCATCCTACGCCTCCCACGGATTGATAAACCTTAGGTCATCCACTTGAGGGAAATTTGCTACTGTCCTAAAAACCTCTGCACTTGGTGGCCCAACAACGTCTACAAGAAGAAGGGTGCGTAGTAGACATCAAGCTCTTTTCTGGTGCTGTTGCCGGGGAGGTTAGTGCTTGATGGTATATCTTTAGATCATGCAATTGAATCTTTTAGTTTCTTGTTTTATCACTAGTTTAGTTTATAAAAGAAAACTACCAAGAACTGGAATTACGGTTACCTCATATGCTTCATCTTTTTAATATCTTTCATGAAAATGATGGGAAGGAAAATTGTGCTCAAGTACTAGAAGAAGAATTACATAGAATGCTTGGCGTAAAATATGTGCATGATGAGCATGATTGCAATGTTGTTAGTGTGAATCCTTTGAATATCCATGATGCTAATGATATGCAAAGCCACAAGCTGTGGATGCTATGTTTGATGAATATGATATGTTTAGTCCTTCAAGTCTTGATGAGCAAATTTATTATGATGAAAGCATGCCTCCTACTTATGATGATTATATTGATGGAAGTGTATTTGGAGAGGTCATGACTTTATTTAGTGATGAATCCACTATTTCGGAAGAGGTTCCAATTGATTGTGAGAACAAAGTTGCTATCTATGATGATTATTGTCATGAAACGTATGCTATAAAGAATAAACATAATCATGATTTTAATTTTCAATTGGATTATGCTTCACATGATAGTTATTTTGTTGAATTTGCTCCTCCCACTACTATGAATGAGAGGAATTTTGCTTATGTTGGGAGTAGTAAAATTTCTATGCTTGTAGATCATGAAAAAAATGCTTTATGTGCTGGTTATATTGTTGAATTCATTCATGATGCTACTGAAAATTATTATGAGAGGGGATCATATGCTTGTAGGAATTGCAATAATATCAAGTTTCCTCTCTATGTGCTTAAAGGTTTGAAGCTATGCTTGTTTTCCCTTCCTATGCTAGTTAATTATCGTTCCCCAAAGTTGTTTGCTTACAAAATCCCTATGCATAGGAAGTGGGTTATACTTAAATGTGCTGTTCATATGCTTCATGAAGCTCTCATTATGTTTCAATCCTTATCTTTTATATGAGCATCATCGTGCCTAGCTAGGGGCGTAAAACGATAGCGCTTGTTGGGAGGGAACCCAACTTTATTTTAGTTTCTTTGTTTTTCCTGCTGCTAGGGAATAAATATTGCATCTAGCCTCTGATTATATGTGGTTTCCTGTTTTGTTTAGTGTTTGTGCCAGGTAGAACCTTTGGTAAGACTTGTGTGAAGTTTATATGATCTTGTTGTGAAAAACAGAATCGTTAGCGCTAGCTAAAGTAGTCTTCAGATTTTACCACTGTTCAAGAATTCACCCGATTAATGAGTTAACGGGCCAATTAATCGCTACTCACCGCATGGCCGAATCGAATAACACCTATTCATCGAGTTAACTTGTCGGGCCGATTAATTGGCCAGTTAGACCGATTAATCAGTTGTCATGCCGATTAATCCCTGTCGGCTCATTAATAGGTGGGCAAACAAAGCCCAAATTTTTGACCCGTAACCCCTTCCATCCCGATCCCGCTCCTTAATAGCTAGGATTAATAATTGTACCTCTTCTCTATGATTTTCATATGTGTAAGGAAGCATGTTTTAGTATACTACCTATTTGTGATCTTGGGAGTATGGTATAATACATAAAAAACTTGATATATGTTGGCAAGTTCCTATTCAATCTACCGATTAATGGTTGACCGATTAATCCAGTTAATAGGCCGATTCACCGATTAATCGCTACTCCTAAACCGACCGAGCAGCTACCAGTTAACGATTTCTTGAACATTGGATTTTACTGGAGCGTTCTTTTTAGTTGATTCTTTTTGCAGATGATTGGTAGACAAATTCCGAAAATTTAACAATTTTGTTTGAATTTTTTTGAAGTTCTAGAAGTAGGCGAAACCTGCAGATTACTACAGACGGTTCTGTTTTTGAAAGATTCTGTTTTTTGTGTGTTGTTTGCTTATTTCAATGCATCTATGAGTAGTATTGGGAAGTATGAACCATAGATAAGTTGGAATACAGTAGGTTTAACACCAATATAAACAAATATTGAATTCATGGCAGTACTTTTGAGTAGTGGTTTGCTTTCTTATACTAACGGAGCTCACGAGATTTTTGTCTAAGTTTTGTGTTGTGAAGTTTTCAAGTTTTGAGTATTGCTTTGATGGACTATGGAACAAAGAGTGGAAAGAGCCTAAGCTTGGGGATGACCATGGCACCCCAAGATGAAATTCAAGTACAACCAAAATCCTAAGATTGGGGATGCCCCGGGAAGGCATTCCCTCTTTCGTCTTCATCCATCGGTAACTATACTCGGAGCTATATTTTTATTCACCACATGATATGTGTTTTGCTTGGACCGTCTTTTATAATTTGAGTCTTTGCTTGTTAGTTTTCCACAATCATCCTTGCTGGACACACCTATTTGAGAGAGTTAAATATCTCCTAGGAATTGTTAGAACACTCTATGTGCTTCACTTATATCTTTTGAGTTGAATAGCTTTTGCTCTAGTGCTTCACTTATATCTTTTAGAGCACGGTGGTGGTAATAATTTGTAGAAATTGTTGAACTCTCATGCTTAACTTATATCTATTTGAGAGTCTATTAAAACAGCATGGTAATGTGTTTAGTCTACAGAAACTAGTCTTCACATGATAGACATCCAATGTCAATGTAGTAAAAACTTTCACACTAAGTGCATTGAATAGAATAAGATGTTAGATGCTTGATAATTGTTTTGAGATATGAGGATAGTGATATTAGAGTCATGCTAGTGGAGTTATTATGAAATTGAGAAATACTTGTGTTAAGGTTAGTGATTTCCGTACATGCACGTATGGTGAACCGCTATGTGACAAAGTTAGAGCATGAGGTATTTGTAAAGTGTCAACCATTGTGTGGAGGTCGGGGGCGCGCGATGGTTAACTCCTACCAACCTCCCCCCTAGGAGCATGCGTTGATTGCTTTGTTTTGATGACTCGTAGATTTTGGCAATAAGTATATGAGTTCTTATGACTAATGTTGAGTCCATGGATATACACACTCTCACCCTTCCACCATTGCTAGCCTCTCTTGTACCGCGCAACTTTCGCCGGTACCATACACCCACTATATATCCTTCCTCAAACAGCCACCATATATATATTCCTCAAAACAGCCACCATACCTACCTATCATGGCATTTCCATAGCCATTCCGAGATATATTTCCATGCAACTTTCCACCGTTTCGTTCATATGACACGCTTCATATTGTCATATTGCCATGCATGATCATGTAGTTGACATCGTATTTGTGGCAAAGCCACCATGCATAATTTTTCATACATGTCACTCTGATTCATTGCACATCCCCGTACACCGCCGGAGGCATTCATGTAGAGTCATACTTTGTTCTAGTATCGAGTTGTAATATCGAGTTGTAAATCAATAAAAGTGTGATGATCTTCATTATTAGAGCATTGTCCCATGTGAGGAAACAAAAAAACAAAAACAAAAGATAAAGGCCAAATAAAAAAAAGAGATGGCCCAAAAAAATAGAGAGGGGCTAAAAAAAAGGAAAGCCCCTCCAAAAATATGAGAAAAAAGAGAGAAGGGACAATGCTACTATCTTTTTCCACACTTGTGCTTCAAAGTAGCACCATGTTCTTCATGATAGAAAGTCTAATGTTTAGTCACTTTCACATACTAGTGGGAATTTTCATTATAGAACTTGGCTTGTATATTCCAACGATGGGCTTCCTCAAATGCCCTAGGTCTTCGTGAGCAAATAAGTTGGATGCACACCCACTACTTTCTTTTGTTGAGCTTTCATACATATTTAGCTCTAGTGCATCCGTTGCATGGCAATCCCTACTCACTCACGTTGATATCTATTGATGGGCATCTCCATAGCCCGTTGATACACCTAGTCGATGTGAGACTATCTTCCTCCTTTTTGTCTTCTCCACAACCACCTCTCTATTCCACATAGTGCTATGTCCATGGCTCACGCTCATGTATTGCGTGAAAGTTGAAAGGTTTGAAAGAATAGAGTATGAAAACAAGTGATTGGCTGAAACTGGGGTTGTGCATGATATGAATATTTCGTGTGATGAAGAGGGAGCATAGCCAGACTTTTTATTTTGTAGGGATAACTTTCTTTAGCCATAGTATTTTGAGAAGACATGATTGCTTTGTTAGTATGCTTGAAGTATTATTATTTCTTATGTCAATATAGACTTTTGTCTTGAATCTTTCAGATCTAAACATTCATGCCACAATTAAGAGAATTACATTTAAAAACTATATTGGTTAGCATTCCACATCAAAAATTATTTCTTTATCATTTACCTACTCGAGGACGAGCAGGAATTAAGCTTGGGGATGCTTGATACGTCTCCAACATATCTATAATTTTTTATTGTTCCATGCTATTATATTATCCTTCTAGGATGTCTTATGGGCTTTATTATACACTTTTATATGATTTTTGGGACTAACCTATTAACCCAGAGCCCAGTGCCAGTTTTTGTTTTTCTCCTGTTTTAGGGTTTTACAGAAAAGGAATATCAAACGTAGTCCAGTTGACGAGCCAATTTTTTATGATTTTTTCTAGACCAAAAGAAGCCCCCGAAGCAAAAGAGGTGGGCCAAGAGAGCCACGGGCTGCCCTCGAGGGTGGAGGGCGCGCCCTAGGAAGGGGGGCGCACCCCCCTATCTCGAGGACGGCCCGTAGCTCCCCTTTACTTGGCCCCGACTCCGAAAATTCCTATAAATACTGAAACCTCCAGAAAGAAACCTAGATCGGGAGTTCCGCCGCCGAAAGCCTCTGTAGCCACCGAAAACCAATCTACACCCGTTCTGGCAACCTGTCGGAGGGGGAATCCCTCTCCGGTGGCTATTTTCATCATCCCGGCGCTCTCCATGACGAGGAGGGAGTAGTCCACCCTCGGGGCTGAGGGTATGTACCAGTAGCTATGTGTTTGATCTCTCTCTCTCTCTCTCGTGTTCTTGAGATGGCACGATCTTGATGTATCGTGAGCTTTGCTATTCTAGTTGGATCTTATGATGCTTCTCCCCTCTACTCTCTTGTAATGGATTCAGTTTTCCATTTGAAGTTATCTTATCGGATTGAGTCTTTAAGGATTTGAGAACACTTGATGTATGTCTTGCCCGTGTTTATCTGTGGTGACAATGGGATATCATGTGATCCACTTGATGTATGTTTTGGTGATCAACTTGCGGGTTCCGTGACCTTGGGAATCTATGCATAGGGGTTGGCCCACGTTTTCGTCCTGACTCTCTGGTAGAAACTTCGGGGCACTCTTTGAAGTTCTATGTGTTGGTTGAATAGATGTTTCTGAGATTGTGTGATGCATATCGTATAACCATGCCCACGGATACTTGAGGTGACAATGGAGTATCTAGGTGACATTAGGGTTTTGGTTGATTTGTGTCTTAAGGTGTTATTCTAGTACAAACTCTATGATAGATTGAACGTTACTATGGACTCTTGAATAGATCGATCAGAAAGAATATCTTTGAGGTGGTTTCGTACCCTACCATAATCTCTTCGTTTGTTCTCCGCTATTAGTTACTTTGGATGACTCTTTGTTGCATGTTGAGGGCTAGTAATATGATCCAATTATGTTATCCTTGTTGAGAGAACTTGCACTAGTGAAAGTATGAACCCTAGGCCTTGTCTACTATCATTGCAACACCGTTTATGCTCACGTTTACCACTTGCTACCTTGTTGTTTTTATATTTTCTTATTACAAAAAACTATATGTACCATCCATATTGCACTTGTATCACCATCTCTTTGCTGAACTAGTGCACCTACACAATTTACCATTGTATTGGGTGTGTTGGGGACACAAGAGACTCTTTGTTATTTGGTTGCAGGGTTGCTTGAGAGAGACCATCTTCATCCTACGCCTCCCACGGATTGATAAACCTTAGGTCATCCACTTGAGGGAAATTTGCTACTGTCCTACAAACCTCTGTACTTGGAGGCCCAACAACATCTACAAGAAGAAGGGTTCGTAGTAGACATCAGTTGACCACTGAAAACAATTGGACACTTCCTGAACCAGCCCCTAAGCCAATTCTGAACAAAAGGGGTGTTCTGTTTCTCAGTCCTAAGGATATGCAAGAAGCAAAGAAATCTACAAAAGAAAAAGGTACTAAAGCTGAATATGTTAAGAATTTACCACCTATTGAAGAAATACATGGTCTTGATAACCCGACACAGGTAGTAAAGGTAAATTCTCTTTATAGATTTGATGAAGGTGATATTCCTCGTTATAAGTCTGCTAGCCAATGTTTAGATGAGTTTGACAACTTCATTGTTAAACAAGAAAACTTCAATGCTTATGTTGGTAGACAATTGCAACGTAATGCTTATATGATTGAACGCTTGAGTGATTATATGTCTAGAGTTAAAGGTGAACTAAAACTCATTAGTAAACATGCTTCTATGGTTACCACTCAAGTAGAACAAGTACTTAAAGCACAAAATGATTTGCTCAATGAATTAAATAGTAAGAAAAATGATAATGCTATTAGAGTTGTGACTGGAGGTGGTAAAATGACTCAAGAACCTCTGTATCCTGAAGGCCACCCTAAGAGAATTGAGCAAGATTCTCAGAGAGCTAATTTAGATGCACCTAGTTCTTCTAAGAAGAAGAAGAAGACAAATGATAGGACTTTGCATGCTTCTAGTGAACCTGTAGCTGACACACCTGAGAATCCCAATGATATCTCTATCTCTGATGCTGAAACACAATCTGGTAATGAACATGAACCTAGTGATAATGTTAATGATGATGTTCATGATGATGCTCAACCTAGCAATGATAATGATGTAGAGATTGAACCTGTTGTTGATCTTGATAACCCACAATCAAATAATCAACGTTATGATAAGAGAGACTTTGTTGCTAGGAAGCACGGTAAAGAAAGAGAACCATGGATTCAGAAACCCATGCCTTTTCCTCCTAAACCATCCAAGAAAAAGGATGATGAGGATTTTGAGCGCTTTGCTGAAATGATTAGACATATCTTTTTGCGTATGCGTTTGACTGATATGCTTAAAACAAATCCTTATGCTAAGTATATGAAAGATATTATCACAAATAAAAGAAAAATACCTGAAGTCGAAATTTCCACCATGATTGCCAATTATACTTTTAAAGGTGGAATACCAAAGAAACTAGGAGATCCAGGAGTACCAACTATACCTTGCTCCATTAAAAGAAACTATCTTAAAACTTTTTTATGTGATCTTGGAGCCGGTGTTAGTGTTATGCCTATGTCTTTATATCGTAGACTTGATTTGAATAAGTTGACACCTACTGAAATATCTTTGCAAATGGCCGATAAATCAACTGCTATACCTGTCGGTATTTGTGAGGATGTGCATGTTGTGGTTGCAAATGTTATTGTTCTAACGGACTTTGTTATCCTTGATATTCCCGAGGACGATAGTATGTCCATTATCCTTGGTAGACCCTTTTTGAATACTGCAGGGGCTGTTATTGATTGCAACAAAGGCAATTTCACTTTTCATGTTAATGGTAATGAGCATACGGTACACTTTCAGAGGAAACAACCTCAAGTCCATAGTATCAACTCTATTGGAAAATTTTCAACGATTACTATTGGAGGTTTTGAATTTCCTCTTCCTACCGTCAAGAAGAAATATGATATTCTTATTGTTGGGGACATGCATACCCCCATTGAGGTCACCTTGTGTTATTCAAGAATTCTCCGGTTTCATGTTACTCAGAAAGAGTTTGTTAACAAGACTTGATCAACCTTGTTAATGGATTCCTTTTGATGAGCATGAGATGGATGAATTTAGAAAGCACAACTCTCTGTACCCTCCTTTTACTTTCTGTTAATTAGATTAAATAAAGCAAAAATAGTATTTTCTGGCTGTTTTCAAAGTTATCCGTGCAATAAAAAATAACCCCGTAAATAGAAGTTCTCCAAATGCCCCGAAAATGAAATATGATTTTTTTCAGAATATTTAAGAATATTTGGCACTGAGAACACATCAGGGGGAGCCAGCACCTGGCCACGAGGGTACAGGGAGCGCCCCCTGCCTCATGGGCCCCATGTGGCCCCCCTCCACTTACTCCAGCACCCACACACTCCTTCTTCCTACCAAAAAAATCACCAACCAGCTCAAGCACGAGTTCTAGCTCATCTTGCTGCCATTTTCGATCTCCTTGCTCAAAGCTCCATTCACAAAACTGTTTGGGGAGACTATTCTTCGGTATGTGAACCTCCAATGGTCCAATTAGTTTTTGTTCTAGTGCTTTATTCATTGCAATTTTTGCTGCTTAGGTGACCCTGTTCTTGAGCTTCCATGTCAAATTTTTGTGGTTCCAAGTAGTTCTAATGGATGGTATAGTCTCTAGGCACTTGTGGGAGTAGTTGCTATCAATCTTGTTGAGTTTGGTCCAGTTTTATTTTGAGTCACTAAAATTTTGAGAAATGCTCGAGAAAAAATGCATAGGAAAATCTACCAAGGTGGTTCCTCAAGGAAGCAATGACCAAGGCTCGCGATACGTGAGTCGGACGATAAACTACCAAGGGAAGCTCAAGTGCAGCCCTGTGAATGGCCGTCAAAGGAATTTATGATCCGGGCAGGTATCAAGGAAGAATTTTACACATATGTGCGTAATGCGGATATTGAGGACTTCGAGTCAGATAAGTGCCCCCAATACCAGTACCTAACTGATACCTTTGTGATAAGGTTTAAATTTACATCTTCACGTAATTCTTCCACTATCTTGTTTGATCACTATGATAAATCTTATAATATGGACTTAGAAGATTTTAATGATGCTTGTAAACTCCCACAGTGGGGTTATGTTGGTGAACCTTGCAAATCTGAGTATAAGGACTTTCTAGCTAGTTCCACTCTGGGGGAGTCTAGAGAAGTCACCCAAGCTACCATAGGGAGCATTCATTTCCCTGCTATACATTATTTTGCTCTCTTCATTGGTAGATGCATTAACGGTAAGGATGAGGCTTGCCACATGTGCGTACCAGATCTTAGTGTCCTCAAAAGTGTGGTATTAGGTGATAGACAATATAATTTGGGGGCCATTGTTGCACGTAGGTTACATCTTAACGGTTTAAATGGGGATTTGTTTGGTGGAATTTATGCAACCCGCTTGGCCAATTATCTTCATGTACCCATACATGAGAATGATGCAAAGTTGCCTCCTGCTTTTCTAGATTATAATGCCATGATTCACCATCAGTTTGTTGAGAGGGATGAACAGTCCCTCCAGTATCGACTAATCTTTGATAGGCGTCACACTGTCTATATTGCTCTCCCTGCTCCTACTCTCCTTGACTTTCAGGCAAAAGGGAGATATACTATAACCAGGGAGGAGGCGAATGAGTATGAGGAGACAATGAGGGCAGCTCGTCTTCAGGAATCAGGATGCAGCTCGTCAGGTAGTAGCCGCTGGATCTCAGTACAACCCCAACTACGACTTTGGATATCCGTCAGGCCAATACTGGCCATAGACCAACTTAGGCCAAAAGCCTAAGCTTGGGGGGTACGTATTTCTCATCGACATTACATTCATGTTCACACACTTATTCTAGTAGTCGGTGCTCATACTTTTTCATTGTACTATCCATGCTAGTTTCATTTCTTTTCTTAGTCTTTTTCTTGTGTGTTAGAAAAACCTTAAGAAAAACAAAAAAATAGTTGTAGCTTTTTAGCTAGTTTACTTTTCATGCCCGTAGTAGTAGTAAATAAAAGAAAACCCAAAAAGATTTCTCGTTCTTCTTTTGCCTGTTGGGAGCTTTCCCGTGTAAATAGTTTCTTTTCCTTTCTTTGGGGTCAAGAGGAGAAGACCATGATGAAAATGCTTGGTGGCTCTCATATGCATTGTTGTTGATTTAATCATGAGCCATATTACTTTGTCTTCTCTCTTGTATAAAATGCTTGCAGATTCTAGCTTAGTCCAATGCACGTGCACTATTATTATTATCCACACTGTTCGGTCGTGCGAGTGTAAGGCAATAATGACGATATATGATGAATTGATTGAGATGAGAAAAGCTGGTATGAACTCGACCTCTCTTGTTTTTGTAAATGTGATAGTTCATCGTTCCTGATTCAGCCTATTATGAATGAAACATGCTTGCAATGACAATTAGAGATCATAACTGCTCATGCCATGCTTAATTAGCTTGAAGTCTATAATGGTTTACCTTGCGTGCCAACATGATATTAAAATGGTTGTGATGCGGTATGATAGGGTGGTATCCTCCTTTGAACGATTCAAGTGGTTTGACTTGGCACATGTTCACGCATGTAGTTGAAACAAAATCAACATAGCCTCTACGATATTTACGTTCATGGTGATTTATAGCCTCCTCATGCTTTGTAATGCCCCAGATGTAACACTTTCCCTATATGGCAATATATAAACTTTGGCTTCATCAATTCCATTCCGGGTTCTTCTTCTTTTCGGGTTTCGTCGTTTTATCATGTGTTTGTGCATTTCATCCATGTCATGTTGTCATGTGCATTGCATTGCTTTGTGTTGTCACTTGCATCCGGTCCCACTCGTCTCTTCCCGTTGTCCGTTTCGAGTTCCGACGCTCTTACACGTGCCCGTGGCATCCCCTCGTCCTTCTTTCGTGTGTGGCCGTGTAAAATTTCCGGAATGGCGTGAGACTTGTCGTGCGATGTTGTTTTGGTACGTGTAGGCCGCCTGTCAAGTTTCGTCGCGTTTGGAGTTCGTTTGGTACTCCAATGGTTAACCTAGTGGGCTAAAAGAACCTCTTCTTTGAGGCCCAAGAACCCCTCCACAATAGCCCACCAACCCAGCACAACCCTTCCCATCATCTCAGTCGTCGAATTGTGATCGCGTGGCCGAAAACCGCTCCCCATTTGGAGTCTCCTAGCTCCTTATGCCTATAAAAACGTACCATGTCCATTTTTTCGTCCAAAAACCTAGGTCCACCGCTCCCTCCGCCGCCGGACACGTCCGGACCAAGCCGGACGCGTCCGCCGCCGCCCCTCGGCCAATCGCGGCCTGCCATCTGTCCCGCCGCCGCTCCCCACCGCGTCTGCCCACGCGGCCCGCCGCGGGCCCGCCGCCGCCGCCGAACCGGGCCGCGTTCCTCCCGCGCCCCCGCGCGCCCCTCCGCCCTCCGCCTCCGCGCCGGGCCCGACGCCGGCCGCGCCCCGCCGCCACGAGCTCGCCGGCCGCACGCTGCCGGCCTCGCCCCCAGTCACCGCCGCCTTCGAAGCCCTCCGCCGCCGGCGCAAGGATCCGCCGCCCCGAGCCCCTAGCTCCTCCGGACCCTCGCCGCCGGGACCTCGCCGGCCTCCTCCGGTGCCGTCACCGGCCGGAGTAGCCGAGCGCGCTGCCGCCCCGCTTCCCGTCGGGGTCGAGGTGCCGCCGCCGCCTCCAGCTCGACGGGATCGGCCCGATCCTGATCCAGCCGCGTGGGCGAACCCTAACGGGTCCAGGCGCCCGTTCGCCCGCGACCCGCATTGACCCGCGACCCGATCCGCCTGCTAAGCCCGATCCGCGAGGAGGTAGCCATGTTGTTTTCTCTCTAAGTCTTTTAAGTTTTGTTGTCTGATGGCATTTTGTCAGGGCTGTATCTTTTTGTGTGCATGTCCGATTTGTGCATATGATATGTCAAAATGATCGTGGTGAAGTGCTCTACGTTTTGTTCCATTGTGTCATGCTTGTTGGAGTCCATCTAGATGTCTTAATCTTCGTGACAAGAGTGCTACATGTTATAAACTGCTGGTACTTGATATTTTCATGCCATGTTCGACATGTTATAACTTGGTGCATGTTTATCCAAATGAAGCAAATGATATGTCAAAATGTTCATCATGAGATGCTCTACATGTTGGTTGCTATAGCATGCATGTTAGAGTTCATTTTGCCATGTTTATCCCTGTTGCACAAGTGCATGTGGCTGTTAGGTTTTGTAACTTGTTACGAGATGCCTAGTTGAGGAGCTCGTTGCAATTGATGTGTTTGCCCCCATGTCACATGCTCATAAGTTTTAGATTCTCCCTCATGTGATCTTTGTTGTGGTGCAAACCATTTGCCATGTTATGCCTTGAGGTGACTTAAACATGCTCGCAAACATGCCATGCCAACTTAACTGTTTTAACACTTAGTGAAATTTCACTAAGTCTGGAATCTGTCTTATCCTGATGCTATGTTTGCTTGATGTTTGGGTGCATCTTGCACCGTTGCCATGCTTAACTTGTTTTGCTCATATCTTTTAGACCGTAGCTCCGAATTAAACAAACTTTATATGAAACTTGACTAGAATTTCGTGTAGATTATCATGGTGCATGCTAACTTGCTGTTTAACAACTTTAACTTAAGGTTTGTTCAGATCTGGACTAAGTTCAAACTATGCATATGAGGACTTACCGGATTTGTCTTAAGTAGTTTCCGGCCTCATTTAAACTTGTTGTTCTTATGTTGTTTCTCTGTGCTTCCTACTTTGCCATGTTTTGCATCCTATATAGATCTGTCTTGCATCCTACTTGCTTAAGCATATTGTCTTGTTCTTGAGATTGTTCTGGTGTGCTTCCTATGTTGTCATGTTATGCATCCTAAGTGCATCTGCAGCGCATCCTAAGTGCATCAAATGTGCATCCTATAGATTGTGCATTGCACCTTGTTTGATTTCGTGCCTCATGTGTTCTTGTGTTGAGTAGAGACGGAAGCCGAGCCCGAGTACGAGAACGAGGTTACTATCGAGGTTACTACCGAGGTTGAGAACGAGGAGCCCTCTTACGATCCCATCGACGACTCGACAGGCAAGATGACCTGACCCAGATATCATTACTATCTTTGCCTATTGCTAGAAGTCTCGCTCTTTAGCTTATTGCCTCGATGCCCATGTTTGTCTGTCAGCCTCCTATTGTAACCATGAATCTATCTAACCACCCAACCTATGCATACCTTTGATTGGCTACGTAGGCTTCGCTCAGCCCCTCTTATAGCATTGCTAGTTGCAGGAGAAGATTTGAAGATTCTTACTTCATGTTGAAGATTGATGGGATACCACACTATATAAACTCCTAAACTAAATCATCTATATATTGGTAATGGGTGGAAGGCTGAGCCTCTTGCTCGGTGTTTTGTTCCACTCATGCCGCCCTAGGAACCATATAAACTGATGTTATGTTCCTTGATTATGCGTTCCTCACACGGTTGGGGTTATGGGACCCCCTCGATAAACCGCTTAGCGCTAAGGCTTTTCCAGCAAGTCCCAACATTGGTACTCCATTTGCCTAACAACTATAAACTTGTCGAGGGAGTAATTAACCCGAGGATTTATTAATCAACCCCCCTGGGCCAGTGCTTGATTTGAGTGTTGGTCCAAACTAGAGCCACTTGCGGTGCCACCCAGTTCGCTGGGGTCTTCGGTTGCTGTACGTACTGCTCATCCGGTCGTGGCCTGAGACTAGATACGCGCGGCTACTGTCAGGGTGTCGGCACGCCGGGAGGATTTGCTGGATTAGTCTTACCTTAGTCGGAGTATCTTGAGCACGGGATTCGGAGAATACTCGGGCCTTCCCACCTTGGAGTTGCGACTCCGCGGATCATGGGCTTGTAATGGGCCAAGTTGGAACACCCTTGCAGGGTTTTGAACTTCCGAAAGCCATGCCCACGGTTATGTGGTAGATGGGAATTTGTTAATATCCGGTTGTAGAAAACTTGACACCATGTTCATAACACACCACCAGCATGAGTAATCGTGACGGTCATTTTCCGAAAGGGGTTCGGGAAGTGAACACGGTGGGGTTATGATTGACGTGCTTAGATAGGATCACTTAGTGATCACTTTGACGCTCGTGGCACTTCTCTTCTCGCTCTAAACACGTACGCTAGTGCTACTGCAGCTGCAACATTTTATCTTTCTTCAGCCTTGTTCCACACCCAAGGCTTAGATAGTTCTGCTACCCGGGAACGGGATTGTTGAGTCCTTCGTGGCTCACAGATTCTACACCACACCAGATGCAGGTACCATGGTGAACTACTCAGGTGACGGCACAGAGCTGTACTGGGAGTATGATGAAGAACGTAGCCGATACTATGTGCACTATCCCGATGATCAGTAGTGGTTTCTACTAGGGGCGATTCGAACCTGTGGCTTTATGTATGTTGGTATCTTTCATTTGGATCTTCGCCCGTAGTCGGGATGTGATGTTTTGGATGATGATTTGCTATGTAATGTATTGTGTGAAGTGGCGAGTGTAAGCCAACTATCTCTTTTACAATTTCATCCCTATTTTTACATGAGTCGTGCAAAGATACCGAACTTGAGATCATTCCAGAATGGGCTTATACCTTTAAGTCGTGCCTCGACACATAGGAGGTATAGTCCCATCCTGGGCATTACATGCTTGCATTCATTGTTGATTAATTTTAATGCATGTTCATGACTGTTGTCGCTCTCTAGCTGGTCGCTTCCCAGTCTCTTTCTAGCCTTCACTTGTACTAAGCGGGAATATTGCTTATGCATCCACTTCCATAAACCCCAAAGTTACACCATATGAGTCCACCATACCTTCCTATATGCGGTATCTACCTGCCGTTCCAAGTAAATTTGTATGTGCCAAACTCTAAACCTTCAAATGAAATTCTGTTTTGTATGCTCGAACAGCTCATGTATCAACTAGGGTTGTCTATATCTTCCATGCTAGGTGGGTTATTCTCACGATGAGTGGACTCCACTCATCATTCATGGGAAAATGGCTGGTAACCGGGATGCCCATTCCGATGCTCAAATCACAATAATTAAACAAAACTTCCCCAGGGTTGTTGCTGGTTTGGACGGTACCCGTTGTTTCGAGTCAGCCGTGGAGTGTGCTTGTTGGTGGTTGGGGGAGTATAAACTTTACCATTCCGTTTGGGAACCACCTATAATGTGTGTAGCATGGAAGATATCGAGATCTCTTGGTTGTTATGTTGATAATGAAAGTATACCGCTCAAAATATTATTCATCTCTATTTCAAAATCGAGCTCTCGCACCTCTTCAAATCCCTGTTTCCATCTGCGAAGGGCCTATTGTCGGGGGAAACTGTCCACCACGAGCACCTATGGGACCGGAGCCCCTTGTCGTTGCGGTGAGGGAGCGGAGGGAGCACAAAGAGCAGATCGAGGGGAGCACGCGGGCAGTTTACCCAGGTTCGGGCCGCGCGGACGCGTAAAACCCTACTCCTGCCTTGGTTTGTATTGAGTTTGTGAGCTCGGGAGCTTGAAGAACTAGCTACACCGAGTGAGTAAGCTATCTAGGCTTCGAACCCTTTCTACGTTGTGCATGGGCCTCCTTTTATAGCTCAAGGGGTCACCGACAGGTGTCAACGTAGAAGAAGGGCAAAAATGTAACTTTGGTGGTAGTTGTAACAGTGCGGGAACAGTACATGGGTAGTGGATGAACAGTGGTCATCACCTAACTTGACAGTGGGGGACAAGAGCATTAAATGCCCGTCGCCGTCGACCCCAAAAGCGCCCGCTCTTGCGTCTCCGTTCGCCACGGCGGTAGCCTCGTCACCGTGGAGTGCCACCGTGTCCCCCAGGCTGCACAGCCATCCGCCACGCGTCCCTGGAAGGGCCCCAGGGCGACGCGTGGGCCGATGAGCTGGAGCGCGGGTACATAGTGCAAACTTCCCCCGGCAAGTACCTTGTCGGGGTCTTGACCTTGTCGGGCCAGGAAGCTTGTCGCTCCCCGGGTCTTGCCGGGGCGCAGAGTGCGCCGAGGCTTGTCTTCTAGATACAGTCTTCTGGTCCTCCTGGCAAGCTCCTCTTGCCAGGGTCTTGTGTTAATGACATAGTCTTGAGCCTGGGACGGCCTTCCCGGCAAGCTCCACTTGCCGGGGCCTTGATCTTCTGTCTTGTATACTTTGTTTTTGAATGGCTTGAATAGGGACCAGAGAGGTCTCCGGCAAGCACGTGGTAGACCCTGCCGCGGGAAGCTGCTACTGCCCGTGCACAAGTTGGGGTACTAAGGTACCCCTATCTTAGTACACCGACAGGAGCCCCCGGGCCTGGGCCACACACGGTGCCGAGCGCTGTTGGGCCAGGCCCAAAACAGTGCACGGGCACGCACAGCCCGCGGCACGCCGAATCCCCTCCCCCTAACGGCACGCGTCGATTGCGGCGTCGTGGGGGAGATCGTGGCCACGTTCTTTAATGGGAAATGCGGAGCGTCCCCCACTTCCCCCTTAAAAGCGGAGGAAGCAGGGGTCGTTACCCTACTTCGTCTTCATTGCTTCTTCCTCCTCCAGAAATCCCCCTCTGCGCTCCGCCTCCTCATCTCCTCCGCCCTCTTCCGCATCCGCGGCGCCGTCGAGCTTCTCGTCCCTTCCTCCGCCGCCTTCGCCATGGCTCCGAAGGCCGAGAAGGCGAAAGCGGAGAAGACCAAGAGGGAGAAATCCGAGCAGGCGCCAAAGCTTGTCGCTCTGCGGAAGAGGAACGTCGTCTTCGCGCCAAGGCTCAGCGCGAGGGAGCTCTGGAACAAGTACTACCTGTTCTGGGCCAAGGAGACCAAGGCGCATCCCCGCACCAGAGTCTACCCGGCCGCCGCCAGAGATCTGTACCCCAGCGGGTATTTCTTCTTTGCTGTCTTCTTCCACTGCGGCCTATGTCCTCCATTCTCTGAATTTTTCTGCGATATCATGAACACCTACGGCCTTCATCTCTTAGACTTCACCCCTAACGCCATCCTTACGATGGCGGTTTTCGCACATCTGTGCGAAAACTACATACGGATCTATCCAAACGTAGCGCTCTTTAGGCATTTCTTCATGCCTAGAGCAGAGGCCGGCGCCCCCCTCTCCGGAGGGATCTCTTGGGTCTTCCGCTTGAACAAGAAGGAATCTTATCTGCAAGGGGAACTCCGCGGCAAGTGGGAAGAGTGGCGCGCGGATTGGTGCTGGGTAGTTGAGGACGAGCCGCAGCCTTTCACTGCGCCGTGCACAACAGCTATCGTGCGCGGCAGGGACTGGAGCGATTTGGCTCCGGATGACATCAAGCTCAACGTTGCCCTCGTTAGGATTCTTCGCCTCCGAGTAGCCAAATTGACCATCGGAGAAGTAGGAGCAGATTTCCTCCGCCGCCGCATCACTCCCCTACAAGAGAGGAAGAGGCCAGCATGGGAGTTTGGCAATGCGGCGGACATAATGAGGTTGCGCCCGGGGCTGAACTACAACTTCACGGCGCTGGAGCTGAAGGGGATGCTCCGGGAGCTTTTTAAGCACGACCCGGCCCACCCGGAGTGGTTTAGATCTCCCCGGGGAGTAGTACCACTATGCAACAGCACCGCCCGGGACGCATTGCGCGCAATGATGCCTGCTTGTGACTCTCACGGTGTCGACCCCACCTGGATAGTGCCGACGCCGGACGCCATCATGAGCTTCTTTGATAACTTGGTGGAGGTGCCGAAGAACTCCGAGGAGATCAAGGGTCTCACTCGGGACACCACGGAGCGGGATTTGGCCTATATTGCTTCCCGGGTTGAAGAGGCCGCCGCAGCCGCAGCAGCAGGAGACTTCGGATTCACTGTTGAGGAGGCAGAGGCGGAGGACGCATCGTGCCAGGCAGCGGAGGCAGAGATTCGGAGACTGCTCAAACTCCCGCCCGACGAGCTCGCCGGGGTCCCCTCTCTGAGGCATGCTGGGATCCCCGGGATTGTGAGCGAGGCCGCAGTAAGGGGCGAGGTTGTCGGAGGAAGTAGAGGTACCGGAGGGAGCGGAGCCACCGGAGGGAGCGGGCCCGCAGGGCAAGGTGCCGGATCCAGCGGGCCCGCCGGGGAGGAGGAGGAGGAAACCGAGGCCGAAGAGGATAGCGGTGGGTCTCTGGGACTTGATGACGACGCCTCATCGTCCTCGGAGAACTCCCCGCCTCGGGCCAGCCCCCAGCGATCACCGCTGAAGCGTCTCCGCAAGGCGCCTCCAGCGACAAGGACGCAGGCGCCCCGACAACAGCCTACTCGCCGGGCGACGCGCGCCACCAGAGCGAGCCAAGCCGCGACGGAGGCGCCCCGCGCACCAGCGCCAAGCGGAGGAGGATCTTCTCAGAGCGGGGCGGCCGCTCCGCCTGCTCCTCGGGCCTCGGCGTCGGCGGAGGCTGGGTCGTCGCAGCCCCCAGCCCCGGGGACCGCCAAGCGCCCGAGGGAGCCTTCTCCTCCCGCTCCTCGCGCCGGAGCGACTCAGGTGGAGTTCGACTTCTCCGCCCTGAGCGACGACGACGATGAGGAAGAGGAGTAAGCACTTGTGTCTTGTATTTTCTTCAATTCTGACTTGATTTCTTCTTGGTGATTCTAATCTTGTTCTTGCTTTGATTTCAGGACCCTGGCCCAGCGAGTGGCGAAGAAGGCCAAGGTTCCCGTGGTAGTGGTCGAGGACGACTCGCCCGTCGCGGCGACAGGGGACACGCCGGCGACGGACTTGCCGGACCCAACCGCAGCTCCGAGGAGCAGCCCCCAGCGCAGCCCCCAGCGTAAGTCTGGTTTTGAACTTCCTACTTGTCGGGCGCGTCTGAGGTTCCTGCTTGGTATTGATGTTTTGTTGTCTTGCTTGTCTTGTGCAAAAACGGAGCCGCAGCCGCAGGAGCGCCCGGAGACTACTCCCGAGGAGCCGCAGGCCCCGCCGTCCCCGCCAAGGACTACCTCTCCGGCGAGGGAGAGCGCTCCGCCAAGGGCGGGTACTCCGCCAAGGGCGAGTACCCCGCCAAGGGCGAGCAGCCCGGCGAGGGTGGCCACCCCGCCAAGGGTGAACTCCCCGGCGAGGGAGCCAGTTGCCGACGAAATCCGCGAAGGTAAGTCTTGCAACCTTGTCTTCTTGGACTTGTCTTTTTTTTGGATATTTGCTTGAACCTTTTCTTTTCTTTTTCTTCTTCTTCTAGATCCTCCCGCGTCGGACCGGATGGAGACCGAGGTCGTCGGCGAGGAAGGCGCACAGGGCGACGACGGCAACGCCCCTGTCGTCGAAGACATGGCAGGAGCCGGCGAGCCTGCGGCTGAGGAGACTGCCCCGACTGCAGACGCAGCGGCCGGGGAGGGGGACGGCGGCCGCACCGCCGGCCCGGAGGCGGCAGGAGCGTCTAGCGCTGCGCCGGCCGCCGATCCCTCCGCCGGCAAGGAGCAGTCGGGCTTCTACCTTGAGGCCCCCAATGGCGTCTTTATACAAGTGCCATGGGGGTCTTCGTCGCGAGCCCCCGAGGAGGGAGAGACCTTCGATGGAGAGGTCCTCGCCTCCGCGGGGTTGAAGATCGTTGAAGCGCCCGGCGAGAGTGACGAGCCCGAGGAGGAGAAGCTGCTTCACCGGCTCCTGGCCCTTTACCGGGCCAGGCAGGCGAAGCTGGACTCCCGAGAAGCCCTCGCCGCCAAGGCTGGAGCAGAACTGGAAAAGCGTGCCGCTGATCTCCGCGCCGCCAACCAAGCGGCCCTCCGTGACTTGGCGGAGGAGCGCGAGAGGCTTGCCGGAGAGCAGCAGGAGTTTCTTCTGGAGAAGGCTGAAGCCGAGGAGCAGCAGCGGCTGGTCGGTGAAGAGCTGTCCCGGCAAGAAGGAGAGCTCACCCAGCGGAAGGTCGACCTCGACGCCCACGAGGAAGACCTTACCGCCCGGGAGCAGGCCCTTGGCGGGGAGTTGAAGGAGGCGAAAGCGGCCGCAGCCGCCGCGGAAACCGCCAAGAAGGACCTTGAGGCTAAAGTGGCGCAGCTGGAGGAGTTCCTGAAGGCGAGCACGGAGAGGGTCACCGCGCTCAACATGGAGCGCGAGAAGGACGCCCACACCAACTCTGAACTCCAGGTACGCCTCTCCAAGCAAGGCGACGAGCTCAAGGCCGCCAAGGACTCAATCGCTGATCTGGAGCTGAAGGTCTCCACGCTGAAAGACTCCCTCGACGTCGTCCGGGACCGCGAAACCAAGCTGAAGGACGAACTCCGCAAGGAGCGAGGCCTGGTGGAGAGCGCCGCCACTTCTGCTAACAACTTCCGCCGGACCGTCGAGGTATGGACTGAAGATCTGGTGGCTTCTGCTGCTAACATCGACAAGGAGCTGATGGCGCTGAGGGTGGAACACCTCATATATTCTCCGGATCCAAATCTCCCACACAGCGCCAAGCTCAGTCTCTTCTTCAGAGGGATCGCGCCGGCACTCGCAAATCTGCAGCGGAAGCTCCCCGCGCAGCTGGCCGAGGAGTCACGCCAGCTCTGCGCGGGGACCCTGGAGCGCGTCTTGACCAAGATTGTCTACCGCAATCCAGGTATAAATCTCGTCAACGTCCTCCGCAGCTTGCCGGCCGACGCGGATCAGGAGGCACTGAAGGCGCAGGTCACCCACATCATCGCCAAGGTGAACAAGATCTCCAGGCGTGAAGGCGATCGCGTAGACTAGGCCTCTTTCTTCTTATTTCTTTTGTTGCTGCAAAGTGTGCCATGGACATGAACCTATCAGTCATTGCGACAAGTTATCTATGTAATATATTTATCTTATTTCTGATCAATTGATGCAGTGTTATCTCCCTTATTTTTGGTCCTTTACTTTGTATGCTTTTTACCCTACGCTTTTAGGGAACTTGCCGGCAAGGGACCCTTGCCGCGAGCGCTGAGTGCTGGACTCTGAGCAGCCTGCTGGCAAAGGCCTTGCCGGCAAGCAACCTTGCCGCAGCTAGTCGCAACGCACTTAGCTTGCTGAGCGAACTCGAAAACGAAGTAAGGGCGTGACACTTGTCGCAGCTCACTTAAACCGTTGAGCGTACTCGAAAACAAGATAAGGGTGCGGCTAGCCACGGGTAGGTTCCTCCGCGCACAGGTTTTCCATACAAAGTGTGGTTGTTCAAGGAAGATAACTAAAACTTAAAAATTTGAACTGCTCAAATTCTGGTAACTTAGCTTTCATAATCTGTTCGTTCTCCGGTAAGCTTTTCTTTCTTGAACAGCACTTGGTTCGTCCTCCACCTCCTTCCCCCCCCGGCAAACTTGTGCGCGAGGAACATTCTTCCTGCTTAAGAGGGAAAGAAAAAAGGAGAAGAGGAAACAAGTATAGGGTTTCTCGGCATGGTAATGCTTACCGGATATGCGTGTTGCACAAAATGCCAAATAATGCATGCAAATAACAAAGAAAAGCACGAGAATGGCAAATAGTGCGAAAACACAAAGCTTTACTGATGCACGGGATCTGCGCCCGGCTTTGTACAAAGGATTACATGCAACAGCGGCAAGACTCGTACAAAAGGTGGTTGCCGGAGCGGATCACGGCAACCGCGCCTTATGGGTGAAACTTTCGAAGATGCTCTATGTTCCAGGAGTTGCTCACCGGTAAGCCTTCTTCGGTCTCAAGGCGGACAGCGCCGGGCCTTGTGACTTGTCTCACCCGATAAGGGCCTTCCCACTTCGGCGTCAACTTGTTGGAATTCTTGGCGGACTGAACACGCCGAAGAACAAGGTCGCCTTCCTCGAGACTCCTGACCTTGACCTTGCGGCTATGGTAGCGACGCAAGGCCTGCTGGTATCGAGCAGCTCGTACAGCAGCCTGGAGACGTTCCTCCTCGAGGAGCAATGCATCATCTTGTCGCAGTTGCTCTTGCTCGAGCTCATCATAAGCGAGCACTCGAGGAGATCCGTACACGAGTTCCGTGGGGAGAACTGCCTCTGCCTAGACAAGGGCAAAGGGTGTCTGTCCGGTGGCTCGACTTGGTGTCGTTCTGATTGACCAAAGAGCCGCCGGTAGCTCCTCTATCCAGTTTCTTCCGCACTTGCGCAGCCTGTCGAAGGTCCTCGTCTTGAGCCCACGCAGCACTTCAGCATTGGCCCTCTCCGCTTGACCATTGTTCCTCGGGTGAGCAACAGAAGCGAAGCAGACCTTGGCGCCAAGGTCTTGGACGTATTGCATGAAGGTGCGACTAGTGAACTGCGTACCGTTGTCGGTGATGATCCTGTTAGGGATTCCGAAACGGCAAACAATTGCTCTGAAGAACCTGACCGCTGACTGTGCTGTCACCTTTCTCACCGGTTCCACTTCCGGCCACTTTGTGAACTTGTCGATTGCAACGTACAAGTACTCAAAGCCCCCGACAGCACGGGGGAAGGGGCCGAGGATATCGAGCCCCCAGACTGAGAAGGGCCAGGATAAAGGGATCGTCTGGAGAGCTTGAGCTGGCTGATGAATTTGTTTGGCATGGAACTGGCACGCTTCACACTTGGTTACTTGTGCAGTTGCATCTTGGAGGGCTTCTTGCCAAAAGAACCCTTGCCGGAATACCTTCCCGGCAAGTGCCCTTGCGCCAATGTGGTGGCCACATATGCCTCCATGTATTTCTGCCAACAGCTTCTGTCCATCTTCTCTGGAAATGCACTTCAACCTGACACCATTGAGCCTTCTTCTGTACAGTTCATTGTCCACGAACTGGTACATACTTGACTGCCTAGTTATCTTCTCTATCTCTGCTGGGTCGTCGGGAAGTTCTCCAGTTTGCAGAAAACGGACGATCTGCTGCGCCCATGCCGGAGCCCGAGGCTCAACGGCAAGGACTAAAGGCATGAGGGCCGCTGCGGGAACCTCAGCTTCTACGGCAAGAACCTCTGGTTCTGCTGGAGCTGATGGTCCCCCGGCAAGCCTGCCGGGGCAAGGCTTGTCGGGAACGCTTGCTTCAACTGTACAGACCCTTGGGTCTGCAGGAGCAAACTGTTCCTCAGCGTTCTGGTTGTTGATCTTGGGGACCTTGGCGGCGGCTTCAGGAAGATCCGCCGGCAAGTAGTCGCCGGAGACCAACTTTCTCTTCTTGGCCTGCCCCATTGATGGTGTAACGGATGGCTGAGTCAGCTTGAGCAGGAAGGTCCCCGGTTCCACACGTAACTTCATTGCAGCACACTTTGAAAGGCCATCTGCTATATCATTCTGAGCTCTCGGGACGTGCTCCATCTGCAGACCTTCAAAGTGCTCTTCAAGCTTCCTCACTTCATCTACATAAGCTTCCATCAAAGGGCTCTGATAACTCTTGTTGACTTGTCGGACCACCAACTGAGAATCTCCCCGCACAATTAGCTTCCTAATCCCAAGTTCAGCTGCAATTCTGAGGCCGGCAAGCAGACCCTCATATTCTGCAGTGTTGTTTGTCGCTTGTTCCCTGGGAAAGTGCATCTGGATAACATACTTGAGGTGTTCTCCGGTGGGTGCTATGAGTAGCACACCGGCTCCAGCGCCTTGCAGCGAGAAGGCACCATCAAAGTACATCACCCATTCGCTTGTCGCTTCTTGTACGGGTACACTTGTCTCTGGAACTTCTTCATCGGGCGTTGGGGTCCATTCAGCTATAAATTCTGCCAAAGCTCTACTCTGTATAGTTGAAGTACTTTCAAACTTGAGACCAAAGCTCGACAGTTCCAGTGCCCACTCGACGATTCTGCCTGTTGCTTCTGGATTCTGCAATATCCTCTTCAACGGAAAGCGAGTGACCACTGTTATCTCGTGTGCTTGGAAGTAATGGCGCAGCTTTCTCGAGGCCATGAGGAGGCCGAAAAGCAACTTCTGCACGCCGGAGTATCTTGATCTAGCCCCCTGCAAGAGGGAACTCACAAAATACACCGGCCGCTGCACCATCTTCTTCCGCACCTCTCCTTGCACCTGTGCAGAGTTGTCCTTGTCGGGGCCAGAGCTTGTCGGAGCAGCCCCTACTTGTCGCTGGATTCGCTTGCCGGCGGCGTAGACTCCTCATCGGCCTCCCTCTCCGCTACTAACGCAGCACTAACCACTTGATTGGTTGCTGCTAGGTATAGCAGCAACTTCTCTTGTGGCCTAGGTGCGACAAGTATTGAAGTGGAGGATAGGTATCCTTTCAAGTCTTGCAGCGCTGCCTCCGCTTCCGGAGTCCATTTCATAGGACCGGCCTTCTTCAAAATCTTGAAGAAAGGCAGGGCGCGCTCTGCAGACTTTGAAATGAACCTACTGAGGGCAGCCACACAACCTGCAAGCCTCCTTACGTCCTTGACGCGCTTCGGGGCTTCGATCTGCTCGATGGCTTTAATCTTGTCGGGATTAGCTTCAATCCCCCTCTGAGACACAAAGAACCCGAGAAGCTTGCCGGAGGGGACTCCAAAAACGCACTTCTCGGGGTTCAACTTGAGCTGGATCTTGTGCAGATTTGCAAAAGTTTCTTCCAAATCTTGGATCAGGGTATCCTTGCTCTTGCTTTTCACCACTATGTCATCCATGTAAGCTTCTACATTTCTGTGGATCTGTGGCTCAAAAGCAGTGTGCACCACCCTTGCAAATGTCGAGCATGCATTCTTCAATCCGAAAGGCATGCGAATGAAGCAATATGTGCCACATGGAGTAATGAATGCAGTCTTCTCTTCATCTTCCTCGGCCATAAAAATCTGGTGGTAGCCCGAATATGCATCAAGAAAGGAGAGCAACTCACATCCAGCAGTGGAGTCAACAATATGGTCAATGCGCGGTAAGTGAAATGGATCCTTGGACATGCTTTATTCACATCGGTGAAGTCCATACACAGTCTCCACTTCCCGTTGGCCTTACGCATGACAACTGGATTCGCTAACCACGTCGGATGGATCACGCCTCTAACCAGGCCCGCTGCTTCTAGCTTCTTGATTTCTTCGGCAATGAATTATTGGCACTCCACGGCTTGCTTTCTGACCTTCTGCTTGACGGGCCGCGCATGAGGGCAAACTGCAAGCTTGTGCTCAATTACCTTCCTGGGAACGCCGGGGATGTCAGATGGTTGCCATGCAAACACATCGACATTCGCCCGCAGGAAGGCAACGAGCGCGCTTTCCTTTTGCTATCAAGTGTAGCACTGATGGTGAAGGTACCACCAGTGCCGTCCTCCTTGGCGGACACCTTCTTGGTTGCCGGTGGAGCGGCCATTCCTTTCTTGCACTTGCCGGTGGAGCTCGATGGAACGTCCTCGACGGCAGCGCAGCACTCCGAAGAGGTGCGTTTGCCGGAGTGGGCCCCAGAGCACTTGCCGGACTTGGTCTTGGTCTTCTTCCCCTCGGGAGCTTCAGCGGCAAGTGTGTTGCTCTCCGCTGCGGCCGCTGCATCCCGGTAGATCTTGTCGGCGCAGATAAGCGCGTCCTTCTTGTCGCCATGGACGGAGATGACGCTTATCGGCCCCGGCATCTTGAGTATATTGTAGGCGTAGTGGGAAGCCGCCATGAACTTGGCGAGGGCAGGACGTCCAAGTATCCCATTGTATGGCAATGGGATATCGGCAACATCGAAGGTTATCCTCTCCGTCCTGAAGTTGAGCTCCCCGCCAAAGGTCACCGGCAGAGTGATCTTCCCCTTGGGCTTGCTCCTTCCCGGGTTTATTCCTTGGAACGAACCGGTCTCTTCGAGCTCGCCATCTGGGATCTGGAGTTTCTTGATCACAGCTGAGGAGATCAAGTTCAGCCCGGCCCCGCCGTCAACCAACATTTTGGTGACCTTGAGGTTGCGGATGGTGGGTGAGACCAGCATCGGCAAGCACCCGACCGCAGTGGTGCGGTCAGGGTGATCCTCAAGATCAGAAATGATGGGCGTGCTGGACCACTTCAGCAGCCTGCGCGACTCAACGGGCGGCTCTGCTGCGTTTACTTCCCGCACCCACTGCTTGAGTTGGCGGTGGGAAGTGTGCAGATAGGCGCCCCCGTCGACGCACAGTACTTTTGTGGCCTTCTGGAACTCCTGCTCGCTGTTATCGCCTTCCTCCATGTCGTCGTCGTCGTCTTCCTCTTCGTCCTTGTCGCGGCCTCGGGGAGGTCGATCACCTTGCCGCTGCTTGGCCTTGCCGCGGCGTCCTCCCCGGCCGTTGAAAGGCCGCTTCTTGCTCGGCTCTCCTCCGCCACCCTGAGCCTTCTCCTTGTCGCGCCGCTCGTATTCAGCCTTCTGCTGCCCTACGAGGTATTCGACACGTTTGCAGTTGGAAAGGTCGTGGCCCTTGGTGCGGTGGATCTTGCAATATTGCTTGTCGAAGCCGTCTGGCTTGTCGGCTGCCGCTACAGGGGCATGCTCCTTGCCGGAGCCGCCAGCCTGCGTTGTCTTGGCGGGAGCCTCCTTGCCGGACTTCTCGACGGCAAGCACTTCCTTGTTCTTCTTTCTTTTATTGTTCCGCCGCCGGCTCTTCTTTGCCGGGGCGGCATCTTCGCTGTCGCTTCCCCCTGCGCCAGCATCCTCCCCGGCGAGTCTCCTCCCCTCTTCGGCGCGCGCGCACTTGTCAGCCAGAGCGTAGAGCTCGCTGACGTCCCGGATCTTCGTCATGGCCATCTCCTCCCGCATGCGACGGTTACGCACGTTCTGGTGGAACGCACTGATAACCGCGGCGGGGTGGACGTCGGGAATGTTGTGCTGCACGCGGCTGAAGCGTTGGATGTACTTGCGCAGAGGTTCTCCTTCCTTCTGGGCCAGAATGTGGAGATCACTCTCCTGGCCGTGGGGTTTGTGGCCGCCCGTGAAGGCGCCAACAAATTGGTGGCACAGGTCCGCCCACGAAGAAATAGAGCCTTCCGGCAAGTGCATAAGCCAAGAACGAACGATCGGCTTAAGCACCAGCGGGAAGTAGTTCGCCAGTACCTTCTCGTCGCGCCCCCCGGCAGCCTGCACCGCGATGGTGTAGATACTGAGGAACTCCGAGGGGTGCGTCTTGCCGTCGTACTTCTCGGGTACGTCGGGCTTGAAGTTTTTCATACTGGGCCACTGGACACGCCGCAGCTCGCGGGTGAACGCAGGGCAACCTGCCGCGTACGGCAAGTCGCCTGGTTCACCGGGCGCGTGCGCGTCGACAGCGGTCCCAGCACGCTGATCCGATTACCGCCGGGCTTCTCGCCGGCGCTCGATCGTTGTTCGAGCATCTTCTTGCCGCCGATCGTCAAGGACTTGGCGCTGGTCCCGACGAGCCCGCGGATCCGACGACGCCGTGGAGTCGTCGTCGACGTTAATCCGGCGGGGAGGCGTCTTCTGCTTCCGCAGCGGGGAGTGCACGGTGGTTGCACCCCCGGCGGTCTTGTCGCTGTCGGCCTTCGTCTTCTCGACTTGCCGTGGCCGCGAGGTCGCCGGCTGCTGCGGTGTGTCATTGTTGGCGAAGGCGATCAGGCCCTGGATGGTTGCCCTCCAGTCTTCGGCCTTGTCTGCCGCTGGAGGGAAGTCGAGGAGCAGCTGCGCTCTTGCGAGTGCTTCTGCTGGAGAGGAGGGGAGCGGTGGCGAGCGGTGCGAGGAGCGAGATATGCTCGGACTTCTAACAGGGTTAGAAGGAGCAGGGTCTCGCCCCGGCGACCGCGCCTTGCCTGCGCCAGGACGATGGCCTGGAGCATCCCGCGATCCTCCGGCTTGCCCTTGCCCCAGCAAGCGGATGGTACTTCTTGTACCACGGCACTGCTGGGTAGTCGTCTGCTGAGATGGACGTGGCGCGTCTACGGACACCGAGGCCTTGGATTTGGTCCGGTCGTCCGCCTTGTCCTTGGATTTGGCGGTGCCGTGAGTTTCCTCACCGGCGACCACCCTTCCGCCGGCGTCTCCTCCACCCACCGTTGGCTCTGGTGGCGGTGGAACAGACGCAGACGGGCCTGCGACCTCCGAAGCCTTCTTCTTCGGGGCCATGTGGTTGTTGCTGATGAAGTTCGAGAGGTTGATGAAGAATGCGCCCGCGTGAACGCCGGATCAGATTCGCACAACCTCGACGCCCCTACCTGGCGCGCCAAAGATGTCGGGGGAAACTGTCCACCACGAGCACCTATGGGACCGGAGCCCCTTGTCGTTGCGGTGAGGGAGCGGAGGGAGCACAAAGAGCAGATCGAGGGGAGCACGCGGGTAGTTTACCCAGGTTCGGGCCGCGCGGACGCGTAAAACCCTACTCCTGCCTTGGTTTGTATTGACTTTGTGAGCTCGGGAGCTTGAAGAACTAGCTACACCGAGTGAGTAAGCTATCTAGGCTTCGAACCCTTTCTACGTTGTGCATGGGCCTCCTTTTATAGCTCAAGGGGTCACCGACAGGTGTCAACGTAGAAGAAGGGCAAAAATGTAACTTTGGTGGTAGTTGTAACAGTGCGGGAACAGTACATGGGTAGTGGATGAACAGTGGTCATCACCTAACTTGACAGTGGGGGACAAGAGCATTAAATGCCCGTCGCCGTCGACCCCAAAAGCGCCCGCCCTTGCGTCTCCGTTCGCCACGGCGGTAGCCTCATCACCGTGGAGTGCCACCGTGTCCCCCAGGCTGCACAGCCATCCGCCACGCGTCCCTGGAAGGGCCCCAGGGCGACGCGTGGGCCGATGAGCTGGAGCGTGGGTACATAGTGCAAACTTCCCCCGGCAAGTACCTTGCCTGGGTCTTGACCTTGTCGGGCCGGGAAGCTTGTCGCTCCCCGGGTCTTGCCGGGGCGCAGAGTGCGCCGAGGCTTGTCTTCTAGATACAGTCTTCTGGTCCTCCTGGCAAGCTCCTCTTGCCAGGGTCTTGTGTTAATGACATAGTCTTGAGCCTGGGACGGCCTTCCCGGCAAGCTCCACTTGCCGGGGCCTTGATCTTCTGTCTTGTATACTTTGTTTTTGAATGGCTTGAATAGGGACCAGAGAGGTCTCCGGCAAGCACGTGGTAGACCCTGCCGCGGGAAGCTGCTACTGCCCGTGCACAAGTTGGGGTACTAAGGTACCCCTATCTTAGTACACCGACACCTATCTATTTACTTTTATGTTGAGTCATCATCCTCTTATTTAAGAGCACCAATTGGAGAGCACCGCTGTCATTTGCATGTATTGCTATTAATTTACATTGAGTATGA
The DNA here is from genome assembly GCA_902687465.1 of Secale cereale. Lineage (NCBI taxonomy): Eukaryota > Viridiplantae > Streptophyta > Magnoliopsida > Poales > Poaceae > Secale > Secale cereale. The sequence continues at coordinate 571,388,686 of LR738715.1, read as the reverse complement.
TTGTGACTGGATCTCTTTTACCATGAATTACAATGTCTAGTCAGTCCTTGATCTTCAAAGGTGCTCTGCATTTATATTTTGCGGTCTCAGAAAGGGCTAGCGAGATACCATCTTGTTATATCATATTATGATTGTTTTGAGAAAGTGTTGCCATCCGAGGTTTATTATTATTGCTCGCTAGTTGATTATGCCATTGATATGAGTAGACATGAGACCTGAAAGTTATTGTGAATGTGGTTAGTTCATAATCTTTGCTGAAAACTTGAATGTTGGCCTTACATATTTGTAACAACAAGAGCAAACAGAGTTTGTCAAAGTTTTTCTTTATCACTTTCAGTTTATCAGCTGAATTGCTTGAGGACAAGCAAAGGTTTAAGCTTGGGGGAGTTGATACATCTCCAACGTATCTACTTTCCCAAACACTTTTTCCCTTGTTTTGGACTCTAACTTGCATGATTTGAATGAAACTAACCCGAACTGACGTTGTTTTCAGCAAAACTGTCGGTGTTATTTTTGTGCAGAAATAAAAGTTCTCAGAATGACCTGAAAATCAAATGAGATTTATTTTAGAATATACATAAAATATCTGCGGAAAGAACCAGATAAGGGGGCCCACACCCTGTCCACGAGGGTGGGGGCGCCCCCTGGGCGCGCCCTCCTGCCTCGTGGGCCCCTGAGGCTCCACCGACATCACCCCCGACTCCATATATTCACTTTCGGGGAGAAAAAAATCACAGAGAAGGAATTATCGCGTTTTACGATACGGAGCCGTCGCTAAGCCCTAATCTCTCTTGGGAGGGTTGATCTGGAGTCCGTTCGGGGCTCCGGAGAGTGGAGATCGTCGCTGTAATGCCCAGGATGGGACTATACCTCCTACGTGTCGAGGCACGACTTAAAGGTATAAGCCCATCCTAGAATGATCTCAAGTTTGGTATCTTTGCACAACTCATGTAAAAGAGGGATTAAATTGCAAAAGGGGATAGTTGGCTTACACTCGCCACTTCACACAATACAATACATAAGCAATACATCATTCAAAACATCACAACCCGACTACGGGTGAAGATCCAAAAGAAAGATACCAAACAACATAAAGCCACAGGTCAAGATCGAATCCTAGTAGAAACCACTACTGATCGTCGAAACGTCACAAGCAAACGGCCACACTCTTCATCGAGCTCCCAGTGAAGTACTTGAACCAGCTTCTGCATCAAACTCGGCTGAACCTGCATCTGGTGTGGTGAAGTAACTGTGAGCCACAGAGGACTCAGCAATCCCGTTCCCGGGTAACAAGACTATTTAAGCCTTGGGTGTGGACAAGGCTAAAGAAAGAACAAGAGGTTAAGGAACAACAAGAGTCTGCAGCAGCAACTAGCACTAACTTACGTAATAGAGAGCGAGAAGAGAAGTGCCTCGGTCGAAAGATGATCACGAAGTGATCCTAACTAAAGCCGGTCAAGCATAACCCCACCGTGTTCAACTCCCGAATCCCTATTCGGAAATTGACAGTCACGGTACACACGCTGGTAGTGTATTAGAACATTGTGTCAAGTTTTCTACAACCGGAATTAACAAGCTCCCATCTGCCACATAACCGCGGGCACGGCTTTCGAAAGTTCAAACCCTGCAGGGGTGTTCCAACTTGACCCATTACAAGCCCACGATCCGCGGAGTCGCAACTCCAAAGTGGGAAGACCCGAGTATTCTCGGAATCCCGTGCTCAAGTTAAACAGAACTAAGGTAAGGCTAATCCAGCAAATCCTCCCGGCGTGTCGACACCCTGATAGGTAGCTGCGCGTATCTAGTCTCAGGACACGACCGGATGGGTGATCCCACGGGTTTTTACCAGACCTTGAGTTTCCTCGAGGTGGCCCCGCGTAACCCCCGTTTCGGACCAACGCTCATGTGGAGCACTGGCCCGGGGTTGTAGAATTAAAATAAAAGAGGGTTTGCAAGGCCCTTATGCAAGTTTTATTAGTTTGTTATTAGGCAAATAGTACCAATGTTGGGATTTGCTGGAAAAGACTTAGCACTTAGCGGTTTATCAAGGGGGTCCCATACACCCCAACCGTGTTAGGAACGCATAATCAAGGAACATAACACCGGTTTATACGGTTCCTAACGGCATGAGTGGAACAAATCACCAAGCAAAAGGCTTAGCCTTCCACCCTTGCCAGTATATAGATGATTCCATTTTAAGCATTTACATAGTGTGATATAACCCAACCAAACTTCAACATGAAGCAAGCATCTTCAATCTTCACCTGCAACTAGCAATGCTATAAGAGGGGCTGAGCGAAGCGTACTTAGCCAAGCAACGGTTTGCATAGGTAGGGTGGTTAAACATGGCAATGGTTACAAGTAGGAGGCTGACAAGAAGAACATGGGCATCGAGGCAAAGCTATAGATCGAGACTACTAGCAATAGGCAAAGATAGTAATGGTATCCGGGTTCGGTCATCTTGCCTGGGATTCCACAAGGGAGAAGAACGGTTCCATGAAGTAGACGAAGCAACAAGACGAGCGAAACCTCACAACTCCGGAACGAAACCGAAGCTATCAAGAAAGCAACCGGAAAGAAAGAAACAACACGGTAAACATACAAGCATAAACATGGCATACGATGCACAAACAAGTATGATGCATGTCCGGTTTAATTATGGATGGCATGGCAAAATGCACAAACAACACCACAAGTTAAGTGGAGATCAATATGCAACGAGTTGCATATTGATGAAACACCACATTTAATTATTTAGTTGACTCACATTTAATTACAAGACAAGGTTAATTGTTTTTAATGTGGCAAGAGGTGAAGCATAATAAAACTACACTAACTAGGCAATTTAAATGAGGCCGGAAATAACAACAACATATCCGGAAAATCCCCATGAGCATGTTTAATAATTATAAGCAAACAACAATTTACACATATTAATGTTGTTAACATGATGCGGATGACATGATCAAATTTATGCAAAATTATTAAAAGGGTTGACATGAAGAGTTATGAAGCATTGTCACCGTGGTGAAAGGAAAAGGTGCCACGGCAACGATCCGAAATGATGCAAAGGCAACAACTCGGTTCCGGTAACTCGTTGAGAGGCCGGTGCAAAAGATAGATGGCGTGGGTGAGTCAACCGAGATGAAAGAGGTGGGGCGATCCCGTTACCGGGTTCCCACGAGTCGGTGACGAGGCAACCGAGGAACATGACAAAAGGGACGAAACGGGCACGAAGCACACACGGGGAACATTTCATACAACACAACAAGCATCCACGGGTCATCGACGGGGTTATACCTTCGGAACAAACGTTTCGAGGTGGTTCGAGAGCGTAGAGGAAGAAGTCGTTCCGTTCGTCGAGGAAGAAGGCGTAGTAGTGGAAGTAGTGGTACACGAGTCGTGGTGCACGGGGCGACGGTAGTGGTACATGCCGTAGAGGGAAGTAGTTGTTCACGGGTCTTCGGCGACGGTAGTGGAACACGTTGGCGTTCGTCGTGTAGGTGTACTCGGTCGTAGATGTACTTGTCGTTCACGTGGCGGTAGTCGAACTTGACATAACCGAAGGGGTACTTGGCGGGTCGGTCGTCGTGGTACTTGGGGGTTCTCGATCTCGCGACGGTAGTGGTACTTGATCCGAGTAGTCGTTCGTTCGTAGTCGTTCATGTCATCGATGTCGGGGTACTTGGTCGTATCGTCGTGTAGCCGTACTCGTCACGGTTCGTAGACGTTTGGGTTTTCCGTAGAGGAACTTGATGCATCCCCGGTTTTTTTCCGGTCTCCACTTGGCCAACGAACAGTGCCTGGACACTTGCAACAGCACACGGCAAGACAAAACAAGAAAAAACAAAACGCACAGGAACAGAACAAAAAGGGCACGGGCGCCGGGCAGAGCTTGAGGAGGCGCTGGACGGGCGAACTGGCGAAGGGACCTGCGGTCTTGCTGGAGGTGAGGCAGCAGCAGCAGCATGCACGGGCGGTCCGACCGAAGGGCGCGGTGGCTCGGCGCGTTCTGGAGGCGCACCGGGGCGCTGGGCTCAGGGAGGACGAAGAGGAGGGACGCGGGGCGGGGCAGCCATGGCGAAGAGACGCCAGCTGCGAGGAAGAAGGCCAGGCGCTGTCGCCTGGAGCGTGCTCCTGCCCGGCAGACGGGGCGCGCGAGGTGAGAAGGTGGTGCGGGAGGCCAGGGCTCCTGGCCGGCGACAGGAGGGACCGGGCGCTGCGGTAGGGGTGCGGGTCGCTGCGGTAGGGGTGGCGCTGGGGCGTCGATCGAAGGAGGGAGGAGGCAGAGGTACTTGGCGCTGGGGGAAGGAGTTGGAGGACGGGCAGCCGCGGGCGCGCGAAGGGGATCGAAGCAGCAGGGTTCGGCGCTCGGGAGGAGGGAGTAGAGAGATCAAGAGAGTTCTGGGGTCGGGGAAGAAAGAGAGCCTCGAGGGAGAGAGGGGAGAACGAGGCAGAGCGGGGGTCGATGCGGGAGGTGAGTGCGGCGGCGGCTGGAAGGAACGGAGGAGGAGAGGAGCGAACGATTAGGGTAGGAGCGCCGGGTGGGCCAGGAGAGAATGGGCCGGCTGCTGGGCCAAAGGGGAGGAGGAGAAGGGGCTGTGGGTTGGCTGGAGTGGGCCTAGAGGCCTGGGAAGGCAGGCTGGGCTGCTCCTTTTTATTTCCCTTTTTGCATAAAACAAAAGAGAGGATAAAAGAAAGAAGATGGAGGTTAGGGCAAAACTAGCACATGGAATTAATTATCTCGGGCTCGTAAAAATGAGCACGACCGGAGAAAAATACAAAAGGCCAGATCAGAAAAATAATTCAAACATATTTGAATTTAATTCAAATAGGTTTGAACTAAGACGTGATTAATGAAGTGTCCAAAATGTTCAAATTTTTGGAGGAACCTCGAAACAAGGGAAAAGAATTATTGGCAAGGTTTTTGACGATGAAACTTGAAGTGAAAGGCATGGGGAAAATTATGCAAGTGTGTTGGGTTAATTCCAACGAATGGAATAATTATTAATATAGCTCCATAATTATTGAGAGGCTTTTATATGTTATAAAGAGAAGACATCTTCCCTCGATTTAAATGGACCGAAGGTCCACACGATTTATTTAGGTTGAGATGCAAAAATAAAATATGACATGATGGCATGATGACATGATGCAATGCAAAAATAAATAACACAAGCTCAAAAGAAACACACGGGCAACCCGGAACATCTGGAACTTCGAGAATCTTCTGGAATCTTCTGGGACGTCGGTCTTCGGGCGTCACAACTCTCCCACACTAACAGAGGATCTCGACCCGAGATCCTAGAGATATCACCGGGTAAAAACGAAAAGCAGGAGGTAAAACATAGTTGCTTCTTTGACAGACGAGTGAAACCACAAGCCTTGAGAGGTTGAACAAATTAAAAGAAGAATACAAAGGAGATGAACGAAGTTGAGAGCACTCCATTAGAAAAGAGGAACAAGGAGCATTATGAGAACCTTGAAGGTTGAAAGACATGAAACAAGAGCTCACGGACCAAAAGAATATGAAACTGCAAGGTATAGCCAAGGAATAAGAATGACAGAATTCGGACAGCACTCCGACTGAAAATGGAAGGAATTAACATGAACTTGAGGAGATGGAATGATACTTGATGAAATGAACAACATATTGCCTCCGAAACAATTGAAAGAATGGCACAAGCGGTAAGAAAAGATTCAGACAGCACTCCGGTTAAAAGACAGGCAAAACTAGATAAATGACGGAACTTGAATGAAGAATACAACACTCCGGTTAAATTATAAGCAAGGGAAAGAACATGATCTCGATAAAATGATATGATGGTTTGGAGATAGCAACATCACAAAACCTCCGGAATGAAAGAATAGAATATAGGTCAAAGAAAAGAAAAGAATGGAGAAGAAAAAGACAACTTCTCCCAGGAATGCATTTGAAAGAGCCTCCTTACGAGAAGGGTTGAACGGAGTTGTTGGAAATTCAACAACGAAAGAATAAGCTTGATGTGGGCTTATGGAAAACATCTCAAAATTATGAGGTGACAACCAACCACTAATGGAAAACAATTGATTGTATTAATATCAACAAGGAGATGAAAAACTTATCTCACCGGAATGATAAATGAAGAACTTGGGTTATTTATAAGCACCATAATAGCAAAATCCTTAGGGAAAAGCTTTTAGGTGAAATACAACCCAAGATTACTCCAACAAATAATTGAAGGGGTTGAAAAGGATCTCCTGAACAAAGAAAATGATGGGTTTAAATATCTCATTCCTGACAACTTGTGAATTATGAAACATGAAGGAATTGTCAAGAATGACATAACACCATCTGAAAAGATAAGGAGCAAGAATTGACTTGGAAAGCATGATGAAGAATGCTTGAGCTCCAACAAGAATCTTGAAGAAAACTTCAAGGATGAATTAAAACACGATGAACCACAATGAAGAACTCCGGTAATGAAAGCATGAGAAGTGGAAGATGAAAAGAATGAGATTCAAGGCCTGCGGTGAATTAGATGGAGCTTGGAATGATGTAATAGAAATAACTTGGAGCTCCGGAAAACAAGATGAAGAATTTGAAACCTAGAATTTATTCCTCATGAATAAACTCTAACAAAGGGATTAATCCACTTGGATGAAATAAGAATAAGAATTATGTTATGCATATCCTTCACCAATTTAAATTGATGACAACCAAAGGATTTGGCATACTACTTATTCTCGTTGGAAAGAATTAAAGAGAGATCTAGCACAAGCTTGGGTAATTCCTCAATGAACCACCGGTAGGATTGTGAAAAAGAACAATTGAATTGAAACGATAACAACGGAAAAGTAAACTTGAAAGAACCACCGTAAGAATATGGAGACGAACGAAGAGGCATCAATGAAGAATATGTGGAGGTTGAAGTTGAAAACTGAGAACGAAGAAATATTCTGAAATGATGGCCTTCGGAGGATCACAAAGAAAAGAATTCAAGAAATGCTTCGGGTGGTTAGAAAGAATTCCTCACAATCTAAAACAATTATGAGGATGGCATGAAGCTAGAACCACGAATCTTCAAGAAGACGGGCCAATATTTAAGAGAAACACTTCTTCGGTCTTCAAATGCTGAGAATGAAGACGAGAAATGCCATAAGAATTGTTGAGCACTCCGAAATGAAGAATAAAAGGTTGAAACAACGAAGAAAAGAATTGAAAGCGATCTTGGAGGAGGCATGTGACTGATGGGAATCATTCTTACGTCACACTTTGAAAAGAATTTGAGTATAACTCCGGAAAAGAAGAGTCAGGTAAGATCCTGGGAAAAGACGTGTGGGTTAGGGCCCACTCAAAGAAATCACCGTTGGAAAAAGATTGCTAAAGAGATATTGCACCGGTTGAATTTAATGGCTTGAATAAGATAACAATTTCAAAAAAATAGCTTGAATGGATTAAGAATGGAATTATGAATCTTCAGCACTCCGGATATGGATAGCAAGAGGAGAGTGATTAATTGGTGCACCAGAATAAGAAAGCATTGTGAAATGAGGAAAAAGGATGAGATCAACACCGAAATCTTGACTTACATCCACCGGCAGAATAAACGAGAAAGGAGAAAAGATGAACTTGAAGCTCTCGAGCATCTTCACGATAAATCACCGGATAAGAACATTGAAGGAAAAGAATGAAGAAATATCACATGAATAAAATGGATACTTCATTAGAGAATTTCTGTCTCCGAGATGAAGAAGGGTGGGAGGGCGGGGAAAACAAAGACAACTTGGGATGAATGAAACAGACAAATCGTTAGATTTCTCATCGGCGTCCGTATGGAATAACTTGAAGAGAAGGCACACCGGTTGAAAAAGAATTAACATGAAGATCTTGATGATCAAGAAGGACTAGCACTCCCATAGAAATATGAGAATACCGATTAAGAAAGGTATGGAATCAACACTTGACATCGAAGCAACTCGAATACCAGAATCAAAACAAGAACAAGGATAGATATTGCAGCAACAGAATCTTCACAATATCATTCGAACAGAGGGTTGAATGAATGAATTCCGCAGTTATATCAACTTGTCGAGAAGCCACTTGGAGAACAAAAATAAATAAATAAAGGAACAAAGAACAGATAGAACAAATACAAGATAGAAGCTTCGTTCGACATTTTCGTGCTGAAAGCTCATGGAACGTGTTACAAAAGGGTTTTGCAATCCCCGGATCAGCATAGCCAAGGATCCTTTAAGATGCAACTCCCGATCAGAACAAGTCCATAAAACCACTTCACTCAATGTAGAACCCCAAACTTCATATCGAGCATCCGTTGGAAGAATGCCTAGAACTACTAGATGAACCCACCTATAGATTTCCGAAAGTTTCCAGTTATGCAATCAGGTGTTGGGGATACACGGGAAGCACCGCGCAATCAACTCTAAACCTACATCCAGGTGTATCCATCCTTCAACACATAACCAGTCTTTCTCGGAAACTGTTTACCTCGGACCTTCGAAAAGCATCCACTATAACAAGCTATGGCAATACTCTCGAACTACCTCCCCAGTACTGGGTGATGTCGGGGTTATCTTGCCACTGGTCGTATAGGAGAGATTTTCGATGTCGGCCGTCTTAAGTATTTAGTACTGCCGCGATATGCTTGTGTCAAAGATACCCCGAAGCTCAACTCCTCGGTAACAGGAGGCATCGAGAACAATATCCTTGTCACAAGAACATCGAAACAATCCCAGAATACTCGCGGGATCCTAAAAAAAATTTGGTGCAATTTTTGAAGATAGGAGAGACAAGAGTAGTCGTCAGGAGTCCTCACCAGAGAGAAAACGGATGAGAAGCAAAGAAATCCTACTCTCCGATATAATATAGGACTCAAAACATTTTTAGTGTGTGCCTAGACTCAACCGTCAACGATTCGATCAATCAGTGGGGGCTTCTAGGTCGGAGAAGGCTCTGAATACCAACTTGTAATGCCCAGGATGGGACTATACCTCCTACGTGTCGAGGCACGACTTAAAGGTATAAGCCCATCCTAGAATGATCTCAAGTTTGGTATCTTTGCACAACTCATGTAAAAGAGGGATTAAATTGCAAAAGGGGATAGTTGGCTTACACTCGCCACTTCACACAAGACAATACATAAGCAATACATCATTCAAAACATCACAACCCGACTACGGGTGAAGATCCAAAAGAAAGATACCAAACAACATAAAGCCACAGGTCAGGATCGAATCCTAGTAGAAACCACTACTGATCGTCGAAACGTCACAAGCAAACGGCCACACTCTTCATCGAGCTCCCAGTGAAGTACTTGAACCAGCTTCTGCATCAAACTCGGCTGAACCTGCATCTGGTGTGGTGAAGTAACTGTGAGCCACAGAGGACTCAGCAATCCCGTTCCCGGGTAACAAGACTATTTAAGCCTTGGGTGTGGACAAGGCTAAAGAAAGAACAAGAGGTGAAGGAACAACAAGAGTTTGCAGCAGCAACTAGCACTAACTTACGTAATAGAGAGCGAGAAGAGAAGTGCCTCGGTCGAAAGATGATCACGAAGTGATCCTAACTAAAGCCAGTCAAGCATAACCCCACTGTGTTCAACTCCCGAATCCCTATTCGGAAATTGACAGTCACGGTACACATGCTGGTAGTGTATTAGAACATTGTGTCAAGTTTTCTACAACCGGAATTAACAAGCTCCCATCTGCCACATAACCGTGGGCACGGCTTTCGAAAGTTCAAACCCTGCAGGGGTGTTCCAACTTGACCCATTACAAGCCCACGATCCGCGGAGTCGCAACTCCAAAGTGGGAAGACCCGAGTATTCTCGGAATCCCGTGCTCAAGTTAAACCGAACTAAGGTAAGGCTAATCCAGCAAATCCTCCCGGCGTGTCGACACCCTGATAGGTAGCCGCGCGTATCTAGTCTCAGGACACGACCGGATGGGTGATCCCACGGGTTTTTACCAGACCTTGAGTTTCCTCGAGGTGGCCCCGCATAACCCCCGTTTCGGGCCAACACTCATGTGGAGCACTGGCCCGGGGTTGTAGAATTAAAATAAAAGAGGGTTTGCAAGGCCCTTATGCAAGTTTTATTAGTTTGTTATTAGGCAAATAGTACCAATGTTGGGATTTGCTGGAAAAGACTTAGCACTTAGCGGTTTATCAAGGGGGTCCCATACACCCCAACCGTGTTAGGAACGCATAATCAAGGAACATAACACCGGTTTATATGGTTCCTAACGGCATGAGTGGAACAAATCACCAAGCAAAAGGCTTAGCCTTCCACCCTTGCCAGTATATAGATGATTTCATTTTAAGCATTTATATAGTGTGATATAACCCAACCAAACTTCAACATGAAGCAAGCATCTTCAATCTTCACCTGCAACTAGCAATGCTATAAGAGGGGCTGAGCGAAGCGTACTTAGCCAAGCAACGGTTTGCATAGGTAGGGTGGTTATACATGGCAATGGTTACAAGTAGGAGGCTGACAAGAAGAACATGGGCATCGAGGCAAAGCTATAGATCGAGACTACTAGCAATAGGCAAAGATAGTAATGGTATCCGGGTTCGGTCATCTTGCCTGGGATTCCACAAGGGAGAAGAACGGTTCCATGAAGTAGACGAAGCAACAAGACGAGCGAAACCTCACAACTCCGGAACGAAACCGAAGCTATCAAGAAAGCAACCGGAAAGAAAGAAACAACACGGTAAACATACAAGCATAAACATGGCATACGATGCACAAACAAGTATGATGCATGTCTGGTTTAATTATGCATGGCATGGCAAAAAGCACAAACAACACCACAAGTTAAGTGGAGATCAATATGCAACGAGTTGCATATTGATGAAACACCACATTTAATTATTTAGTTGACTCACATTTAATTACAAGACAAGGTTAATTGTTTTTAACGTGGCAAGAGGTGAAGCATAATAAAACTACACTAACTAGGCAATTTAAATGAGGCCGGAAATAACAACAACATATCCGGAAAATCCCCATGAGCATGTTTAATAATTAGAAGCAAACAACAATTTACACATATTAATGTTGTTAACATGATGCGGATGACATGATCAAATTTATGCAAAATTATTAAAAGGGTTGACATGATGAGTTATGAAGCATTGTCACCGTGGTGAAAGGAAAAGGTGCCACGGCAACGATCCGAAATGATGCAAAGGCAACAACTCGGTTCCGGTAACTCGTTGAGAGTCCAGTGCAAAAGATAGATGGCGTGGGTGAGTCAAACGAGATGAAAGAGGTGGGGCGATCCCGTTACCGGGTTCCCACGAGTCGGTGACGAGGCAACCGAGGAACATGACAAAAGGGACGAAACGGGCACGAGGCACACACGGGAAACATTTCATACAACACAACAAGCATCCACGAGTCATCGACGGGGTTATACCTTCGGAACAAACGTTTCGAGGTGGTTCGAGAGCGTAGAGGAAGAAGTCGTTCCGTTCGTCGAGGAAGAAGGCGTAGTAGTGGAAGTAGTGGTACACGAGTCGTGGTGCACGGGGCGACGGTAGTGGTACATGTCGTAGAGGGAAGTAGTTGTTCACGGGTCTTCGGCGACGGTAGTGGAACACGTTGGCGTTCGTCGTGTAGGTGTACTCGGTCGTAGATGTACTTGTCGTTCACGTGGCGGTAGTCGAACTTGACATAACCGAAGGGGTACTTGGCGGGTCGGTCGTCGTGGTACTTGGGGGTTCTCGATCTCGCGACGGTAGTGGTACTTGATCCGAGTAGTCGTTCGTTCGTAGTCGTTCATGTCATCGATGTCGGGGTACTTGGTCGTATCGTCGTGTAGCCGTACTCATCACGGTTCGTAGACGTTCGGGTTTTCCGTAGAGGAACTTGATGCATCCCCGGTTTTTTTCCGGTCTCCACTTGGCCAACGAACGGTGCCTGGACACTTGCAACAGCACACGGCAAGACAAAACAAAACAAAAAACAAAACGCACAGGAACAGAACAAAAAGGGCACGGGCGCCGGGCAGAGCTTGAGGAGGCGCTGGACGGGCGAACTGGAGAAGGGACCTGCGGTCTTGCTGGAGGTGAGGCAGCAGCAGCAGCATGCACGGGCGGTCCGGCCGAAGGCCGCGGTGGCTCGGCGCGTTCTGGAGGCGCACCGGGGCGCTGGGCTCAGGGAGGACGAAGAGGAGGGACGCGGCGCGGGGCAGCCATGGCGAAGAGACGCCAGCTGCGAGGAAGAAGGCCAGGCGCTGTCGCCTGGAGCGTGCTCCTGCCCGGCAGACGGGGCGCGCGAGGTGAGAAGGTGGCGCGGGAGGCGAGGGCTCCTGGCCGGCGACAGGAGGGACCGGGCGCTGCGGTAGGGGTGCGGGTCGCTGCGGTAGGGGTGGCGCTGGGGCGTCGATCGAAGGAGGGAGGAGGCAGAGGTACTTGGCGCTGGGGGAAGGAGTTGGAGGACGGGCGGCCGCGGGCGCGCGAAGGGGATCGAAGCAGGAGGGTTCGGCGCTCAGGAGGAGGGAGTAGAGAGATCGAAAGGGTTCTGGGGTCGGGGAAGAAAGAGAGCCTCGAGGGAGAGAGGGGAGAACGAGGCAGAGCGGGGGTCGATGCGGGAGGTGAGTGCGGCGGCGGCTGGAAGGAACGGAGGAGGAGAGGAGCGAACGATTAGGGTAGGAGCGCCGGGTGGGCCAGGAGAGAATGGGCCGGCTGCTGGGCCAAAGGGGAGGAGGAGAAGGGGCTGTGAGTTGGCTGGAGTGGGCCTAGAGGCCTGGGAAGGCAGGCTGGGCTGCTCCTTTTTATTTCCCTTTTTGCATAAAACAAAAGAGAGGATAAAAGAAAGAAGATGGAGGTTAGGGCAAAACTAGCACATGGAATTAATTATCTCGGGCTCGTAAAAATGAGCACGACCGGAGAAAAATACAAAAGGCCAGATCGGAAAAATAATTCAAATATATTTGAATTTAATTCAAATAGGTTTGAACTAAGACGTGATTAATGAAGTGTCCAAAATGTTCAAATTTTTGGAGGAACCTCGAAACAAGGGAAAAGAATTATTGGCAAGGTTTTTGACGATGAAACTTGAAGTGAAAGGCATGGGGAAAATTATGCAAGTGTGTTGGGTTAATTCCAACGAATGGAATAATTATTAATATAGCTCCATAATTATTGAGAGGCTTTTATATGTTATAAAGAGAAGACATCTTCGCTCGATTTAAATGGACCGAAGGTCCACACGATTTATTTAGGTTGAGATGCAAAAATAAAATATGACATGATGGCATGATGACATGATGCAATGCAAAAATAAATAACACAAGCTCAAAAGAAACACACGGGCAACCCGGAACATCTGGAACTTCGAGAATCTTCTGGAATCTTCTGGGACGTCGGTCTTCGGGCGTCACAGTCGCCGTCGTCATCATCAACCTTCCTCCATCAGCAATTCCATGATGCTCACCGCCGTGCGTGAGTAATCCCATCGTAGGCTTGCCGGACGGGGATGGGTTGGATGAGATTTACCATGTAATCGAGTTAGTTTTGTTAGGGTTTGATCCCTAGTATCCACTATGTTCTAAGATTGATGTTGCTATGACTTTGCCATGCTTAATGCTTGTCACTACGGCCCAAGTGCCATGATTTCAGATCTGAACCTATTATGTTTTCATGAATATATGTGTGTTCTTGATCCTATCTTGCAAGTCAGTAGTCACCTACTATGTGTTATGATCCGGCAACCCCGAAGTGACAATAATCGGGACCACTCCCGGTGATGACCGTAGTTTGAGGAGTTCATGTATTCACTATGTGTTAATGCTTTGGTCCAGTACTCTATTAAAAGGAGGCCTTAATATCCCTTAGTTTCCAATAGGACCCCGCTGCCACCGGAGGGTAGGACAAAAGATGTCATGCAAGTTCTTTTCCATAAGCACGTATGACTATATTCGGAATGCATGCCTACATTACATTGATGAATTGGAGCTAGTTCTGTGTCACCCTATGTTATGAGGAATCGATCCGACATAATTATCCATCACTGATCCTATGCCTACGGGCTTTTCACATATTGTTTATTGCTTATTTACTTTTCCGTTGTTGCTGTTACAATCACAACAAAACTATTATCGCTACCTTTGCCACTGCTACCGTTACTTCCATATTACTTTGCTACTAAATACTTTGTTGCGGATATTAAGTCTTCCAGGTGTGGTTGAATTGACAACTCAACTGCTAATACTTGAGAGTATTCTTTGGCTCCCCTTGTGTCGAATCAATAAATTTGGGTTGAATACTTTACCCTCGAAAACTGTTGCGATCCTCTATACTTGTGGGTTATCAAGACTATTTTCTGGCGCCGTTGCCGGGGAGCATAGCTATATTCTTTAAGTCACATGTGAAGATGAAGTTTGCTCCATGTTGGAACATGGATATCTTGGAATATCACAATATCTATTACTTTAATTAATGCACATATATACTTGGTAATGGGTGGAAGGCTTGGCCTTTTGCTCGGTGTTTTGTTCCACTCCTGCCACCTTAAGAACCGATAAACCCGTGTTATGTTCCTTGAGTTTGCGTTCCTAACATGGTTGGGGGTTATGGGACCCCCTTGACAGTTCGCTTTGAATAAAACTCCTCCAGTAAGGCCCAACATTGGTTTTGCCATTTGCCCAACATAATAAACATGTTAATAAATTTGATGCATAGGGAGTTAGCGCTACCCGAGGTTCGTTTCAACATAATATAGGGGGGCAGTGCTGATGGTGTTGGTCCCAAACTAGAGCCACTTGCGGTGCCACCCAATTATCTGGGATCTTCGGTTGATGTACGTACTGCTCATCCGGTCGTGGCCTGAGACGAGATACGCGCAGCTACTATCAGGGTGTCGGCATGCCGGGAGGTCTTGTTAGACTTGTTTTACCATTGTCGAAATGTATTGTGCATCGGGATTCCGAGTCTGATCGAGTTGTCCCTAAGATAAGAGGTTTCACCTCTGCTGATAGTGAGAGCTTGTGGTGGGCTAAGTTGGGACACCCCTGCAGGGTTATGATCTTGCAAAAGCCGTGCCCGCGGTTATTTGGCAGATTGGAATTTGTTAATATCCGGTTGTAGAAAACTTGATAGAGGATCCGAAATAAAATACACCAACCACGTGAGTAACTGTGACAGTTTCTTTTCAATTTGAGAAGAGAACACGATGGGGTTATGGTTGACTCATAGGTAGTTCTAGATAACTTATTGATCATTACTAGTTTGCGACCGTTTGCGTAGATGCTCTTCTTATTCTTGTACTCGTAAGTTAGCCACCATGCAATGCTTAGTCGCTGCTGCAACCTAACCACTTAACCTCTCCATACCCATTAAGCTTTGCTAGTCTTGATACCCATGGTTATGAGATTGATGAGTCCCCGTGGCTCGCCGTTACTACAACACCAGTTGCAGGTATAGGTTTCCGGTGACTTGACATGACAGCAATGTTTACTTGTGTTGAAGTTCTTCTTCTTCTTTGTCAGTATTGGGATAGGTTCCTGGTCGGCAGCCTAGGATGGCAGGACGGATGTCGTCGTGTTTTATGTGTTTTCATCCGTAGTTGGATGTCTTGTGTATGATGTGTTGTATTCTTGTGGCATTGTATGACTTGTATGTATCCCCATCTATTTATGTAATGGTACGATGTAATGATATCCATCTTGCTAAGCGCCCGGAATGCGGTTGTGCCCCAATCACGAGTTTATCACGTGGTCGGGATAGAATCGCATCTTGGGCGTGACATCCACCAAGATGTATGTGACATGGAAGAGTAACCCATGATCCTAATCGATTGTGCATTTGCATTCAAAAGCAAATATTAAATAATGCACAAATTTAGGGGGAGCTCTTGCTTATCACATACTTCTCAAAGCGACGATATATTTCATTCTTATTATCTTTTGTCGAAGCTTTGATCTATATGTTGTCATCAATTACCAAAAGGGGGGAGAATGAAAGTGCAACTAATCCCTGGGTGGTTTTGATAATTAATAACAACATATAGCTCATTGAACTAATATCCTTTCAAGATAAATATTTCAGATAGTTCAATGGTTGGCATGGCATAGATTAGAAATGTGGACACCTCAAAAAGCTAAGGACAAAGTTTGGCAAAAAGCTCAAGACTCTATAGTTTCATTTTAGTGATCCAAGATCGCATTGAGTCCATAGGAAAAGCCAATACTATTAAAAGGGGATGAGGTGTTGCTTAATGATCTACTTGCTCAAGTGCTTAGTAATGTGCTCCAAATCCCTCAACCACTTTCTCATTTCCACATATGTCCCAAACCTAAAAGTCAAACTCAGCCCCACCGATTTGATCTATCCGGTGCCACCGAGTTCACATGGCATAGCCACTTCCACAAACACTAATCAGTTCAGTCTCGCCGATAGGGATCTCGGTCTGACCGAGATGGGAATGCAAACTCTCTGTTTCCTCTTTGTAACATTTCGGTCTAACTGAGATGAGAGAATCGGTCCCACCGAGTTAGCATTGCAAACTCTCAGTTTCCTCTTCGTAACGTTTTGGTCCCACCGAGATGAGCGAATCGGTCCCATCGAGTTTGCCTGACCAACACTCTGTTAGCCTATTACCAAAATCGGTCTCACCGAGTTTGTGTAATCGGTCAAACCAATTTGAGGTTTTGCCCTAAGCCTGACGCATCGGTCTCACCGAGTTGATACTGTCGGTCCCACCGAAATGTCTAATGTTCACATTTTGAACTGCTTCGGTCTGACCGAGTTGGGTCAAATGTGTGTAACGGCTAGATTTTGTGTGGAGGCTATATATACCCTGTCGGGGGAAACTGTCCTCCCACGAGCACCTATGGGACCGGAGCCCCTTCTACGTTGCGGTAAGGGAGCGGAGGGAGCACGGAGAGCAGATCGAGGGGCACACGCGGGCAGTTTTACCCAGGTTCGGGCCGCGCGGACGCGTAAAACCCTACTCCTGCTTAGGTTGGATTGAGTTCTTGAGCTCGGGAGCTTGAAGATCTACAGTACTAGCTACACCGAGCGAGAGAGTTGTCTAGGTTTCGAACCTCCCCTACGTTGTGCATGGACCTCCTTTTATAGCTCAAAGGGGTCACCGACAGGTGTCAACGTAGAGGAGGGTAAAAGTGTAAATTTGGTGGTAGTTGCAACAGTGCATGAACAGTATATGAACAGTGGTCTTCACCTAACTTTGACAGTGGGGGACAAGGGCATTAAATGCCCGTCGCCGTCGCCTCCAAAAGCGTCCGCCCATGCTTCTCCGTTCGCCACGGCGGTAGCCTCGTCACCGTGGCTTGCCACCGTGTGCCCCAGGCTGCACAGCCGTCTGCCACGTGCCCCTGGAAGGGCCCCAGGGCGACGCGTGGGCAGATGAGCTGGAGCGCGGGCACACGGCGTAGGTTTCCCCGGCAAGCACCTTGCCGGGGTCGTGATCTTGCCGGGCCCGGAAACTTGTCGCTCCCCGGGTCCTGCCGGGGCGCATGATGCGCTGAGACATCTCTTGAGGTATGTGTTCTTTGGCCTTCCTGGCAAGCTCCTCTTGCCAGGGTCTTGTGCTAAAGTAATAACCTTGAGCCTGGTGCGGCCTTCCCGGCAAGCTCCTCTTGCCGGGGCCTTGATCTTCTGACTTGTATACTTTGTTCTTGAATGGCTTCATAGGAACCAGAATGGTTCTTGGCGAGCACGTGGTAAGCCCTGCCACGGGAAGCTGCTACTGCCCGTGCACAAGCTGGGGTACTAAGGTACCCCTATCTTAGTACACCGACAGGAGCCCCCGGGCCTGGGTCACACACGGTGCCGAGCGCTGTTGGGCCAGGCCCAAGACAGTGCACGGGCACACGCGGCCCACGGCAAGCCGTATCCCCTTCTGTATCCGCCGCATCCCTCCCCAACGGCACGCGTCGATTGCGGCGTCGTGGGAGAGATCGTGGCCTGTTCTTTAATGGGAAATGCGGAACGTCCCCCACTTCCCCCTTAAAAGCAGAGGAAGCAGGGGCAGTTCCCTCCATCGTTTTCATTGTGCCTTGATTCTCCAGAAACCCCCATCGCCCTCTGCCTCCCAAAGGTCAACAGAGAGCCCAGCCCCTCCCTTCCTCCGCCATCTCCCGCATCCGCGGCACCGTCGACCTCCTCGCCTCTTTCCTCGCCGCCCCCGCCATGGCTCCGAAGAGCGACAAGGCGAAGAGTGACAAGGCCAAGAAGGAGAAGTCCGAGCAGGCGGCGAAGCTGGCAGCCCTGCGGAGGAAGTGCGTGGTCTTCGCGCCGAGGCTTGGCGCGAGGGAGCTGCGGGACAAATACTATTTGTTCTGGGTGAGGGAGACCAAAGCTCATCCCCGCACTAGAGTCCTCCCCACCGTCGCCGTCGACATGTTCCCCGGCGGGTACTTTTACTTTGCCGCATTCTTCCATTGTGGTCTGTGCCCTCCGTACTCGGAGTTCTTTTGTGATGTAATGAATACGTACGGCCTCCACCTCCTAGATTTCACCCCAACGCCATCCTTACGATGGCCGTTTTCGCACATCTGTGCGAAAACTATGTTGGGGTTCATCCAAATGTAGCTCTTTTCCGCCACTTCTTCACGCCTAGAGTAGAGTCCGGTTCTCCCCTCTCCGGCGGCATCTCCTGGATCTTCAGGCTGAACAAGAAGGAGGCGTACTTGAAGGGAGAGCTCCGCGGCAAGTGGGAGGAGTGAAGAGCTGATTAGTGCTGGGTGCTGGAAGCTGAGCCTGAGCCCTTTACCTCGCCGCGCAAGACTGCCATAGTGCGCGGCAAGGATTGGAGTGAATTGGCCCCGGAGGACAGTAAGCTTCAGATCGCCCTCATTAGGATCCTTCGTCTCCGGGCCGCCAATCTGACTGTTGGAGAAGTTGGAGCAGATTTCCTCCGCCGCCGCATCGCCCCTCTACAAGAAAGGAAGAGGCCCGCCTGGGAATTCGGCAATGCGGCAGATTGCATGAGGCTGCGCCCTGGATTGAACTACAATTTCACCGTCTTGGAGTTGAAGGGGATTGTCCGGGAGCTCTTCAAGCATGACCCCGCCCACCCGGAGTGGTTCAAACCTTCCCGGGGAGTGGTGCCGCTGTGCAACAGCACTGCCCGCGATTCCATACGCGCGATGATGCCCGAGTGCGACTCCCATGGCGTCGTCCCCACTTGGCTGGAGCCTCCAGCGGAGACCGTGCAGACCTTCTTCGACAACTTTGTCGAGAAGCCCCGCAACGCCAAGGAGAAGAAGGGCCTCACCCAGGATACTACTGACCAGGATGTAGCTTACATTGCCTCCAGGATGGAGGAGGCCGCCGCAGCTGCGACTGCGGGCGAATTTGGATACACTGTGGACGATGCAGAGGCCGCGGACGCAGTGAGTCAAGCAGAGGAGGCGGAAATCCTCAAGCTGCTGAAGATTGCGCCCGAGGAGTTTGCCGGGGAGCCTTCCGTGAAGCTTGCCGGGACGAGCGAGGTTGCTGGGGGGAGCGAGGCCGCCGGGCATGGCACTGAGTCCAGCGGGCCTGCCGAGGAGCAGGAGGACGCCGAGCCTGGAGATTCCGATGAAGACTCTGGTGGATCTCTGAATCTTGACGACGATGCCTCCTCATCCTCGGAGAACTCTCCGCCTCCGCCAAGCCCTCCGCAGCAACCGAAGAAGCGCCTCCGCAAGGCAGCTGAGACGGTGAGGCCACAGGCGCCTCGACAGCAGCCGACGCGCCGTGCGACGCGAGCCACCAAGACGAGCGAAGTCGTCAAAGAGGCGCCCCGTGCTCGAGCGCCAAGCGGAGGGGGATCTTCCCGGAGCGGAACGGGTGCTCCTTCTGCCCCTCGGCCCTCGGCGACGACGGGAGCTGGGTCTTCACAGCCCACAGCCCCGGAGCCCGCCAAGCGCCCGAGGGAGTCTTCTCCTCCAGCTCCTCGCGCGGGAGCACACCAGGCGGAGTTTGACTTCTCCGCCCTCAGCTCCGACGAAGAGGAAGAGGAGTAAGTACTTGCAATTCTTTTAGTTTCTTTGATTTTGTCTTGATTTTCCTTGCTTGGTTCTGATCTTGATCTTGTTTTAGCTTCCAGGACCTTGACCCAGCGGATGGCGAAGAGGGCCAAGGTCCCTGTGGTCGAGATTGAAGACGACGGGCCCGCCGCAGCGACAGGAGACGCACCAGCGGCAGACTTGCCGGATCAGCCTGCTGCTCCGAGGAGCAGCCCCCAGCGTAAGTCTGGTATCCATTTTTCTGTTTGACGGGCGCGCTCGAGGTTATCGCTTGTACTGACGTTTTGTTGTTTCGTGCAGGGGTGGAGCCGCAGCCGCGGGAGCACCAGGAGGTTGCCCCCGACGAGCTACTTGCCCCACCCTCCCCGCCAAGGAGGAGCTCCTCGGCAAGGGAGAACGCTCCGCCAAGGACGGGCACTCCGCCAAGGGCGGGTACCCCGCCAAGGGCGAGCAGCCCGACAAGGGTGAGCACCCCGCCAAGGGAGGGCGCAGGCGGCCCTCCGCCAGCAGGGGCCACTACTCCGCCGCCAAGGGAGAATTCCCCGGCGAGGGACCCCGTCGTCGAAGAAGTCCGCGAAGGTAACCCTTGTGACTTCTTCTTCTCGAATTCTTCTTTTTGGATATTTGCTTGACGATCTTTCTTTTCTTTTTCTTCTACTAGATCATCCCGCCCCGGAGCCGATGGAGACGGAGGCCACCGCCGAGGAGGGTGTGCACGGCGACGGCGGCGACGCCACTACTGCTGACGAGCCAGCCGCCGAGGAGACCGCCCCGACCGCCGACGCTGCGGCTGGGGAAGGGACCGGCGACCACACTGCTGGCCCGGAGGCTACAGGAGCGTCGGACGCCGCCACGGCCGCCGACCCCTCCGCCTCCACGGAGCGGTCGGGTGTCTACCTGGAGGCCGCCAACGGGGTCTTCATTCAAGTCCCGTGGGCGTCCTCGTCTCGAGCACCCGCGGAGGGAGAGACCTTTGACGGAGAGGTTCTCGCCTCCGCTGGATTGAAGATTGTTGAAACGCCCGGCAGCAGCGACGAGCCCGAAGAGGAGAGACTCCTTCATCGGCTCCTGGCTTTGTACCGGGCCAGGCAGGCGAAGTTGGAGTCTCGGGAGGCTCTCGCCGCCAAGGCTGGAGCTGAATTGGAGAAGCGCGCCGCCAATCAGGCGGCCCTTCGGAGCTTGGCGGAGGAGCATGAAGAGCTTGCCGGGGCGCAGCAAGCATTTATCCTTGAGAAAGCCGAGGCCGAGGAGCAGCAACGATTGGTCGCCGAGGAGCTGTCTCGGCGGGAAGGAGTACTCAACCAGCGGAAAGTCGACCTCGACGCCCACGAGGACGACCTCGCCGCCCGGGAGCTGGCCATTGGCGGGGCTCTGAAGGAGGCGAGGAATGCCGCAGCCACCACAGAGACCGCCAAGAAGGACCTGGAGGCCAAGGTGGCGCAGATGGAGCTGTACCTGAAGGCGAGCGAGGAGAGGGTCACTGCGCTCAACGTGGAGCGGGAGAAAGATGCCCACACCAACTCTGAGCTGCAGGTACGTCTCTCCGAGAAGGGCAAAGAGCTCACTGACGCCAGGAACTCCATCGCTGACTTAGAACTGAAGGTTTCCACCTTGACTGACTCGCTCGACGCCGCCCGGGACCGCGAGACGAAGCTGAAGGACGAACTCCGCAAGGAAAGGGCCTTGGTGGAGAGCGTCGCCGTCTCGCAGAACAACTTCAACCGGGCAGTGGAGCAGTGGACTGATGAGCTGGTCACCTCCGCTGCCAATATTGACATGGAGATGATGGCATTGAGGGCGGAGCATCTCGTGTACTCCCCGGACGAGAGTCTCCCCCACAGCGCCAAGTTGAGTCTGTTCTTCAGGGGAATTGCGCCGGCGCTTGCGCGGCTGCGGGAGAAGATCCCTGTGCAGCTGGCCGACGAGGCGCGTCGGCTCTGCATGGGCACCATGGAACGGGTCTTATCGAAGATCGTCTACCGCAACCCCGGCATCAACCTCGTCAATGTCCTCCGCTCCTTGCCGCCCAAAGCTGACCAGGAGGCGTTGAAGGCGCAAGTTGCCCACATCGTCGCCAAGGTGGGCAAGATCACGAGGCGTGAAGGCGACCGCGTAGATTAGATTCCCTTCTTTCTGCTTCCTTTGCCGCTGCAAGGCATGTTACGGACAAGAATCTGTTAGTATTGCGGCAAGTCATCTTTGTAATATACAATCTTATTTTGAGCAACCAATGCAGTGTTATCTCCCTTGCTTTGGTCCCTTCACTTTGTATGCATTCCACCCTACATTTTTAGGGAACTCGCCGGCAAAGGACCCTTGCCGCGAGCGCTGAGTGCTAGACTCTTAGCAGCCTGCTGGCAATACCTTTGCCGGCAAGAAACCTTGCCGCAGCTAGCCGCAGCACACTTAGATCACTGAGCGAACTCGAAAACGAAGTAAGGGCGCGACACTTGTCGCAGCTCACTTAAGTCGTTGAGCATGCTCGAAACAAAGTAAGGGTGCGGCTAACCACGGGTAGGTTCCTCCGCGCACGGGTTTTCCATACAAAGTGTGGTTGTTCAAGGAAGACAACTAAACAATTTGAAAAATTTGAATTACTCAAACTTTGGTAACTTAGCTTTCATAGATTGTTTGCTCCCCGACAAGGCTTCTCTTTCTTGAACAGTACTTGGTTCATGCCTCCATCCCCTTCCCCCCCGGCAAACTTGTGCGCGAGGAATACTCCTTCTGCTTAAGAGGGAAAGAAAAAGAGGAGGAAAACAAGTATAGGGCCTCATGGCTTGCTAGTGCTTACCGGGGATGTGCGTTGCACAAGGTGTCAGATGATGCATGCAAATAACAAAGAAAATCATGGAAATGACAAATAGTGCGAAGCACAAAAGCTTTACTGATGCACGGGGTCTGCGCCCGGCTTTGTACATAGGTTTACATGCAACGGCGGCAATACTTGTACAAAAGGTGGTTGCCGGAGCGGATCACGGCAACCGCGCCTTATGGGTGAAACTTGCGAAGATGCTCTATGTTCCAGGAGTTGCTCACCGGTAAGCCTTCTTCGGTCTCAAGGCGGACAGCGCCGGGCCTTGTGACTTGTCTCACCCGATAAGGGCCTTCCCACTTCGGCGTCAACTTGTTGGAATTCTTGGCGGACTGAACACGCTGAAGAACAAGGTCGCCTTCCTCGAGACTCCTGGCCTTGACCTTGCGGCTATGATAGCGACGCAAGGCTTGCTGGTATCGAGCAGCTCGTACAGCAGCCTAGAGACGTTCCTCCTCGAGGAGCAATGCATCATCTTTCCGCGGTTGCTCTTGCTCGAGCTCGTCATAAGCGAGCACTCGAGGAGATCCGTATACGAGTTCCGTGGGGAGAACTGCCTCTGCTCCATAGACAAGAGCAAAGGGTGTCTGTCCGGTGGCTCGATTTGGTGTCGTCCTGATTGACCAAAGAGCCGCCGGCAAGTCCTCTATCCAGTTTCGTCCGCACTTGTGCAGCCTGTCGAAGGTTCTTGTCTTGAGTCCGCGCAGCACTTCAACATTGGCCCTCTCCACTTGACCATTGCTCCTCGGGTGAGCAACAGAAGCGAAGCAGACCTTGGCGCCAAGGGATTCCGAAACGGCAAACAATCGATCTGAAGAACCTGACTGCTGACTGTGCTGTCACCTTTCTCACTGGTTACACTTCTGGCCACTTTGTGAACTTGTCGATTGCTACGTACAAGTACTCAAAGCCCCCGACTACGCGGGGAAAGGGGCCGAGAATATCGAGCCCCCGGACCGAGAAGGGCCAGGACAAAGAGATCGTCTGGAGAGCTTGAGCTGGCTGGTGAATTTGCTTGGCATAGAACTGGCACGCTTCACACTTGGTTACTTGTGCAGTTGCATCTTGGAGGGCTTCTGGCCAGAAAAACCCTTGCCGGAACGCCTTCCCGGCAAGTGCCCTTGCGCCAATGTGGTGGCCACATATTCCTCCATGTATCTCTGCCAACAGCTTCTGTCCATCTTCCCTAGAAATGCACTTCAACCTGACACCGTTGAGTCTTCTTCTGTACAGTTCATTGCCAACGAACTGGTACATACTCGACTGCCTGGTTATTTTCTCTATCTCTTCTGGCTCGTCGGGAAGTTCTCCAGTTTGCAGAAAACGGACAATTTGCTGTGCCCATGCTTGAGCCTGAGGCTCAACAACAAGGACTAAAGGCATGAGGGCTGCTGCGGGAACCTCAGCTTCTACGGCAAGAACATGCGGCTCTGCCGGAGCTGATGGTCCCCCGGCAAGCCTGCCGGGGCAAGGCTTGTCGGGAACGCCTGCTTCAACTGTACAGACCCTTGGATCTGCAGGAGCAAACTGTTCCTCAGCATCTTGGCTGTTGATCTTGGGGACCTTGGCGGCGGCTTCTGGAAGATCCGCCGGCAAGTAGTCACCGGAGACCAACTTCCTCTTCTTGTTTTGCCCAACTGATGGTGTAACGGATGGCTGAGTTAACTTGAGCACGAAGGTCCCTGGTTCCACAGGTAACTTCATTGCAGCACACTTTGAGAGGCCATCTGCAATATCATTCTGAGCTCTTGGGACGTGCTCCATTTGCAGACCTTCAAAGTGCTCTTCAAGCTTCCTCACTTCATCAACATAAGCTTCCATCAAAGGGCTCTGGTAACTCTTATTCACTTGTCGGACCACCAACTGTGAATCTCCCCGCACAATCAACTTCTTGATCCCAAGCTCGGCCGCAATTCTGAGGCCGGCAAGCAAACCCTCATACTCAGCAGTATTGTTTGTCGCTTGCTCCTTGGGAAAGTGCATCTGGACAACATACTTGAGGTGCTCTCCGGTGGGCGCTATGAGTACCACGCCGGCACCGGCACCTTGCAGCGAGAAAGCACCATCAAAGTACATTATCCACTCGTTGCTTGCTTCTTGGACGGGGACGCTCGTCTCTGGGACTTCTTCATCTGGCGTTGGGGTCCATTCTGCTATGAATTCTGCCAAAGCTCTGCTTTGTATGGTTGAATTACTCTCAAACTTGAGACCAAAGCTTGACAGCTCTAGTGCCCACTCAACGATCCTGCCTGTTGCTTCGGGATTTTGCAATATCCTCTTCAACGGAAAGCGAGTGACCACCATTATCTCGTGTGCTTGGAAGTAATGGCGCAGCTTCCTTGAGGCCATGAGGAGGCCGAAAAGCAGATTCTGCACCCCAGAGTATCTTGAT
This sequence comes from Secale cereale, assembly GCA_902687465.1. Classification (NCBI taxonomy): domain Eukaryota; kingdom Viridiplantae; phylum Streptophyta; class Magnoliopsida; order Poales; family Poaceae; genus Secale; species Secale cereale. The sequence goes on along the minus strand of LR738715.1, from coordinate 571,363,496 downwards.
CTAGCCCCCTGCAGAAGGGAACTTACGAAATACACTGGGCGCTGCACCATCTTCCTTCGCACTTCTCCTAGCTCCTGCGCAGACTTGTCCTTGTCGGGGCCAGAGCTTGTCGGGGAAGCCCCCTGCTTGTCGCTGGATTCGCTTGTCGGGGATGTGGGTTCCTCATTCGCCTCCCTCTCCGCTACTAACGCAGCACTAACCACTTGATTGGTTGCCGCTAGGTACAGCAGCAACTTCTCTAGTGGCCTAGGTGCGACAAGTATCGGAGTGGAGGACAGGTATCCTTTCAAGTCTTGCAGCGCTGCCTCCGCTTCCGGAGTCCATTTCATGGGACCTGCCTTTTTCAAAATTTTGAAGAAAGGCAGGGCGCGCTCTGCAGACTTTGAAATGAACCTGCTGAGGGCAGCCACACAACCAGCAAGTCTTCTTACGTCCTTGACGCGCCTCGGGGCTTCAATCTGCTCGATGGCTTTTATCTTGTCGGGATTGGCTTCAATCCCCCTCTGGGACACAAAGAACCCGAGAAGCTTGCCGGAGGGAACTCCGAACACGCACTTCTCGGGGTTCAGCTTGAGTTGGATCCTGCGCAGGTTCTCAAAGGTTTCTTCCAAGTCTTGGATCAGGGTATCCTTGCTCTTGCTCTTGACCACTATGTCATCCATGTAGGCTTCTACATTTCTGTGTATCTGTGGCTCAAAAGCAGTGTGCACCACCCTTGCAAATGTCGAGCCTGCATTCTTCAATCCAAAGGGCATGAGTATGAAGCAATATGTGCCGCATGGAGTAATGAATGCAGTCTTTTCTTCATCTTCCTTGGCCATGAATATCTGGTGGTAACCTGAGTACGCATCAAGGAAGGAAAGCAACTCACATCCGGCGGTGGAGTCAACAATTTGGTCGATGCGCGGCAAGGGAAAGGGATCCTTGGGACAAGCTTTGTTCACGTCGGTGAAATCTATACAAAGTCTCCACTTTCCATTAGCCTTTCGCACAACAACTGGATTGGCCAACCACGTGGGATGTATTACGCCTCTAACCAGGCCTGCTGCTTCCAACTTCTTTATCTCTTCGGCGATGAATTCTTGGCGCTCCACGGCTTGCTTCCTGACCTTCTGCTTGACGGTCCGCGCATGAGGACAAACAGCAAGCTTGTGCTCAATTACCTTCCTGGGAACGCCGGGGATGTCGGACGGTTTCCACGCAAACACGTCGACATTCGCCCGCAGGAAGGCAACAAGCGCGCTTTCCTATTTGGGGTCGAGTGTAGCACTGATGGTGAAGGTACCACCAGTGCCGTCCTCCTTGGCGGACACCTTCTTGGTTGCCGGTGGAGCTGCCATTCCTTTCTTGCACTTGCCGGTGGAGCTCGATGGCGCGTCCTCGACGGCAGCGCAGCACTCCGAGGAGGTGCGTTTGCCGGAGTGGGCTCCAGAGCTCTTGCCGGACTTGGTCTTGTTCTTCCCCCTGGGAGCTTCAGCGGCAAGTGTGTTGCTCTCTGCTGCGGCTGCTACATCCCGGTAGATCTTGTCGGCGCAGATAAGCGCGTCCTTCTTGTCGCCGGGGACAGAGATGACGCTTATCGGCCCCGGCATCTTGAGTACGTTGTATGCATAGTGGGAAGCTGCCATGAATTTGGCGAGGGCAGGACGACCAAGTATCCCATTGTATGGCAATGGGATATCAGTAACATCAAATGTGATCCTCTCCGTCCTGAAATTGAGCTCTCCGCCAAAGGTCACTGGCAGCGTGATCTTCCCCTTCGGCTTGCTCCTTCCCGGGTTGATCCCTTGGAACGACCCGGTTTCCTCGAGCTCGCCGTCTGGGATATGTAGCTTCTTGATCACAGCTGAGGAGATCAAGTTGAGGCCGGCCCCGCCGCCAACCAACATCTTGGTGACCTTGAGGTTGCGGATAGTTGGCGAAACCAACATCGGCAAGCACCCGACCGCGGTTGTGCGGTCAGGGTGATCCTCAAGGTCGAAGATGATGGGCGTGCCGGACCATTTCAGGAGCCTGCGCGACTCGACGGGTGGCTCAGCTGCATTCACTTCCCGCACCCATTGCTTGAGTTGGCGGTGGGAAGTGTGCAGAAAAGCACCTCCATCAACGCACAGGACTTTTGTGGCCTTCTGGAACTCCTGCTCGCTGTTGTCTCCTTCTTCCATGTCATCATCGTCGTCTTCATCCTCATCCTTGTCGCGGCCCCGGGGAGGTCTGTCACCTTGCCGCTGCTTGGCCTTGCCGCGGCGTCCTCCCCGGCCATTGAACGGTCGCTTCTTGGTGGGTTCTCCTCCGCCTCCTTGGGCCTTCTCCTTGTCACATCGCTCGTATTCAGCCTTCTGCTGCTCTACGAGGTACTCCACTCTTTTGCAGTTCTGGAGATCGTGGCCCTTGGTGCGGTGGATCTTACAGTACTGCTTGTCGGAGCCGTCCTGCTTGTCGGCTGCCGCTCCAGGGGCGGGCTCCTTGCCGGAACCGCCAGCCTGTGCCTTCTTGGCGGGAGCCTCCTTGCCGGACTGCTCGACAACCAGCACCTCCTTGCTCTTCTTCTTTCTGTTATTCCGCCGCCGGTTTTTCCTTGCCGGGGCGGCATCCTCGCTGTCGCTTCCTCCTGCGCCAGTATCCTCTCCGGGGAGTCTCCTCCCCTCTTCAGCGCGCGCGCACTTGTCAGCCAGAGCGTAGAGCTCGCTGACATCCCGGATCTTGGTCATGGCCATCTCCTCCCTCATCCGGCAGTTACGCACGTTCTGGTGAAACGCGCTGATAACCGCGGCAGGGTGGACGTCGGGAATGTTGTGCTGGACGCGGCTGAATCTTTGGATGTATTTGCGCAGGGACTCTCCCTCCTTCTGGGCGAGGATGTGGAGATTGCTCTCCTGGCCGTGGGGTTTGTGGCCACCCGTGAAGGCGCCGACAAACTGGTGGCACAGATCCGCCCATGAAGAGATGGAGTTGTCCGGCAAGTGCATAAGCCAAGACCGGACGTTTGGCTTAAGCACTAGCGGGAAATAGTTGGCTAAGATCTTCTCGTCGCGCCCCCCCGGCAGCCTGCACCGCAATGGTGTAGATGCTGAGGAACTCCGAGGGTTGTGTCTTGCCGTCGTACTTCTCAGGTACGTCGGGCTTGAAATTCTTCATGCTGGGCCACTGGACTTGCCGCAGCTCTCGGGTGAACGCAGGGCAGCCTGCCGCATACGGCAAGTCGCCTGGTTCACCGGGCGCGTGCATGCCAACAGCGGTCCCAGCGCGCTGATCAGATTGTCTTCTGGCTTCTCGTCGACGCTCGATACAGGTCCGAGCGTCCTCCTGTCGCCTGTCGTCGAGGACTTGGCGTTGATCGCGGCGAGCCCGCGGATCCGACGACGCCGTGGAGTCGTCGTCGACGTTGATCCGGCGGGGCGGCGTTTTCTGCTTCCGCGGCGGGGAGTGCACGGTAGTTGCACCCCCGGCGGTCTTGTCGCCATCGGCCTTCGCTTGGTCGACTTGCCGCGGCCGTGAAGTTGCTGGCTGCTGCGGTGCATCGTTGTTGGCGAAGGCGATGAGGCTCTGGATCGTCGCCCTCCAGTCTTCGGCCTTGTCCGCCGCTGGAGGGAAATCAAGGAGCAGCTGAGCCCTGGCCAGGGCTTCTGCTGGAGAGAAGGGAAACGGTGGCGAACGGTGCGAGGAGCGGGACATGCTCGGACTTCTAACTGCGTTAGAAGGAGCATGTTCCCGTCCCGGCGACCGCGCCTTGCTCGTGCCGGGGCGGTGGCCTTGAGCGTCTCGTGATTCGCCGGCTTGGCCACGTCCCAGCAAGCGTATGGTACCTCCTGAGAAGGACATGGTGCGTGCACGGACACCGAGGCCTTGGAGTTCGCCCGGTCGTCCGTCTTGTCCTTGGACTTGGCGGCGCCGTGAGTCTCCTCACCGGCGGTCACCCTTCCGCCGGCGTCTACCCCACCAACCATTGGTTCTGACGGTGGCGGGATCGACGCAGACGGGCCTCCGACCTCTGAAGCCTTCTTCTTCGGAGGCATGTTGATGATGTCGATGAGGTTGATGAAGCTGGTGAAGTTGCTGAAGGTTGCGCCCGCGTGAGCGCCGGATCAGGTTCGCACAACCTCGACGCCCCCTACCTGGCGCGCCAAAGATGTCAGGGGAAACTGTCCTCCCACAAGCACCTATGGGACCGGAGCCCCTTCTACGTTGCGGTAAGGGAGCGGAGGGAGCACGGAGAGCAGATCGAGGGGCACACGCGGGCAGTTTTACCCAGGTTCGGGCCGCGCGGACGCGTAAAACCCTACTCCTGCTTAGGTTGGATTGAGTTCTTGAGCTCGGGAGCTTGAAGATCTACAGTACTAGCTACACCGAGCGAGAGAGTTGTCTAGGTTTCGAACCTCCCCTACGTTGTGCATGGGCCTCCTTTTATAGCTCAAAGGGGTCACCAACAGGTGTCAACGTAAAGGAGGGTAAAAGTGTAAATTTGGTGGTAGTTGCAACAGTGCATGAACAGTATATGAACAGTGGTCTTCACCTAACTTTGACAGTGGGGGACAAGGGCATTAAATGCCCGTCGCCGTCGCCTCCAAAAGTGTCCGTCCATGCTTCTCCGTTCGCCACGGCGGTAGCCTCGTCACCGTGGCTTGCCACCGTGTGCCCCAGGCTGCACAGCCGTCTGCCACGTGCCCCTGGAAGGGCCCCAGGGCGACGCGTGGGCAGATGAGCTGGAGCGCGGGCACACGGCGTAGGTTTCCCCGGCAAGCACCTTGCCGGGGTCGTGATCTTGCCGGGCCCGGAAGCTTGTCGCTCCCCGGGTCCTGCCGGGGCGCATGATGCGCTGAGACATCTCTTGAGGTATGTGTTCTTTGGCCTTCCTGGCAAGCTCCTCTTGCCAGGGTCTTGTGCTAAAGTGATAACCTTGAGCCTGGTGCGGCCTTCCCGGCAAGCTCCTCTTGCCGGGGCCTTGATCTTCTGACTTGTATACTTTGTTCTTGAATGGCTTCATAGGGACCAGAACGGTTCATGGCGAGCACGTGGTAAGCCCTGCCACGGGAAGCTGCTACTGCCCGTGCACAAGTTGGGGTACTAAGGTACCCCTATCTTAGTACACCGACATACCCCTCCACCCCTTCTCCATCAGTGAGAGAGCCATCAGAACGTGCCTACACTTCCACAATTCATTTTCTGAGAGAGAACCACCTGCTCATGTGTTGAGACCAAGATATTCCAATCCAGCCACAAGAATCTTGATCTCTAGCCTTCCCCGAGTTGCTTTCCACTCAAATCATATTTCCACCATATCCAAATCTGTGAGAGAGAGTTGAGTGTTGGGGAGACTATCACTTGAAGGACAAGAGCAAGGAGTTCATCATCAACACACCATTTATTACCTTTTAGATAGTGGTGTCTCCTAGATTGGTTAGGTGTCCCTTGGGAGCCTCCGACAAGATTATAGAGTTGAACCAAGGAGTTTGTAAGGGCAAGGATATCACCTACTTCGTGAAGATCTACCCTAGTGAGGCAAGTCCTTCGTGGGCGATGGCCATGGTGGGATAGACAAGGTTGCTTCTTCATGGACCCTTTGTGGGTGGAGCCCTCCGTGGACTCGCGCAGCCGTTACCCTTCGTGGGTTGAAGTCTCCATCAAAGTGGATGTACGATAGCACCACCTATTGGAACAACGCCAAAAACATCCATGTCTCCAATTGTGTTTGCACTCTCCAACCCCTCCCTTTACCTTCATACGCAATGATTTACTTTCCGATGCCACAACTCTAGAATTGCATGTGCAGGAAGATTGCTTGACTTGTGCAAAATTTCTAAAAACTGTCAAAACTTAAAATTGGGAAAAGGCTAAGTTTTTATTTTAAGTAGTCTAATCACCCCCCCCCCCTCTAGACATACTTTCGATCCTACACCTTTGGAGATACCTGTAGAGCATCTTTATGATCACCCAGTTACGTTGTGGCGTTTGATAGCACACAAGCTATTCCTCCGGTATCCGGGAGTTGCATGATCTCATAGTCGAAGGAATATGTATTTGACATTAAGAAAGCAATAGCAATAAACTGAACGATCATATGCTAAGCTAACGGATGGGTCTTGTCCATCACATCATTCTCCTAATGATGTGATCCCGTTATCAAATGAGACCTCACGTCTGTGGTTAGGAAATTTCAAGGAGCTAGTCTAGTAGAGGCTCACTAGGGACACGGTAATTGTTTATGTATTCACACATGTATTAAAGTTTCCGGTCAATACAATTCTAGCATGAATAATAAACCGTTATCATGATTAAGGAAATATAATAATGACCATTTTAGTATTTCCTCTAGGGCATATTTCCATCAATACGGGCCTCCTACAGGCCTTACAATAAATGGGCCTCTTTCGGGCCTTACGACCCATGGGCCTCTTGTAGGTCATAGGATCTGGGTCGTACCGATCGTGGACCAAAGTGGAAATGCAATTTAGGCCGTAAACATGCCAGAAATTGTACCGAATGTCTGTGGGCTCAAGTCATAATGGGTTAGTAATAGGCCGTAACACAGCACATGCTTAATTCTATTGACAGTCATAACGGATCATTAACGGGGACGTGGAGTAATTGTGCATGAGCTCAAATGAGCCTGATATCCAGTTCGTTCGATATCTCATCTAGATCTAAGCAATTTCTTTATACGGGCGTTGGTGGGCTGCTACAAAATGCGCACTATGGAGATATACATACATCGCAGTGGTGGGTGGTGGGCCATGTTGGCACATTAAAATAGCATTCTTAAATGGGCAAGCATACGTCCGTTCGTCGACGACGAGGTGAGCCATGGATCAGAATCAGCCAGCTCGTCTGATCCATCGGGAAGTTCGCTTTCAATTCGGTGGGTATAGGCGGAAATTGTATGCACGGTCCAGTATCTTCTCTGCCTAGAGCGGTGCTCATTTGGAAACTCGGGCCTGCAGCATAGAGAAAAGGAGCAGCGGCGGCGAGGCACCATGGATTTCTTGATGCATCCAATCGATGGGCATGTAGATCCTCACTTGTCTGGCAATTTTGTCGCAAATCTTAGGCGGTTGGCTATGGTGACTGAAACGATTTTGTCTAGGGTGGATTAGATCCACTCTCCTTGCAGAAGTAGGCGAGAGCTTGGTGCCCGTCCCTGTGCTGCAAGCACCATCGGGAGGCGCTATGGTGGAGGAGTAGGAGGTGGCGGAGTAGCAACACGTGGTGGACAACACGGACCCTCAGATTTTCGTGGCCAAGGAGGCGGCGACGGATAGGAGGGAGAGCTCGCCTCTGACGTCGGAGCTGTCAATTGGGAAGATGAATCCGCGGGTGGTGCCTGTGTGGAACAAGAGGTTAGTGCTGGAATTGTTCTTGCTGTGAGTAATCTAGAGATATTATAGAAAAGTTGGGAGGAGTGAATAAATCTTGCCATTAAAACAACTAGGTATTTGCAGTCAATAAGTAGAATCATGCTTACTGAACCCAGAGAGTTGAACTGAGAGAATGTTACTTACTGAATTCAGGCACTTAAAATGTGAGTTGGCTGCGTTAGAACAACTAGCTTATTGCTAGAATTATTCTTGCTGTCAGTAAACTAGGGATTTACAGAAAAGTTTGGATGAGTGGATAAATCATGGCTTTAGAACAAGTATGGATTTGCAGTCTGTCGGATTACGGGCTCCGCAAACCCAAAGAAGTTCGAATGCAGGGGCGTGAAAAAGGATCTCTCCCGCTCACATCTACCTAGCGCCACGCCCTCGCCCGGTGGTGAGATTCGAGCAAGCAACAAGTAAAAGCACACACGAGTTTACCCAGGTTCAGGCCACCTTGCGGTGTAAAACCCTACGTCCTGCTTGAGTGGAGTAGCCTCAGGAGGGCTTGAGTATGAACAAGTACAGTGGTTCTTGAGCTCAGGAGGAGAGCTCAAGAGGGTCAGGAGGCAAGTGTTCTTGCTCCTTGAAGCGAAGGTGGGGGTTCGCGATGAGGTCAATCCAGCCCCCCCACAGTGGAAACCCTAGCTACTTATATAGGCGGTCAGGGTCCCCGAAATGTTTAGGCGGGAAGGGATCTCACAACGGCCATTTTGAGCGGGAACACAAGGACGTTCCTATCCTGACAAAAGCGGTCCTCGCCTGCAAAGAGATCAGACGATGACGCGGTGGTGGGCTCGTTGGTGACATCCTCCCTATCGTCCTTGCGATCTTCGGTCTTGTTGCACCGATGGGGAAACCTTTGTATCGCCCCTCGGGAACCCGCGCCTGCGTTGTCTCCTTTGCAACAAAACGGCAAATGCGCTGCTGGCACGCGTTGGCGCGGTGCGTCACTGCTCGCGTCACTGCCTCCTCCTGAGGCAGGCTTGGCCTTGAGTTCTCCACCCCTCCGGAGCAGCCTAGCCAAGGTCGCTCCTGAGAGGGTCTTGGTGTCGTTCTCCTCGCGAGGCTTAGCCCCCTCGCGAGGGTCTTGAGCAGCTGGTCGATCAGCTGGGCCGTACCAGGCCGTAGTAGGAGCGCGTCGCGGGCCGCAGGCAGGCAAGTATGGGTACCCTGGCTCCCAGGACGCCGACACAGTCAATAAACAGAATCATGCTTACTGAACCCAGACAGTTTAATTGAGAAAATACTACTTACTGAATTCAGGCACTTAATATGTGAGTTGGTTGCGTTTGCAGGCTGAGGATAGGTGCTGCAGCACCGAGCAGACCACCCTGCCCAACTCGCGTTAGTGCGATTATTATTAGTTGCAGTTATTTTGTAGTTTCTGCATTCTAAAAATATTGATTACATATGCAGGGTAAAGTTGGTGTTAAGAACACAAGGTCTTGCCGTTGCAAATGCCAGACGCTGGGTGGTACATCACAAAGCATTGTGAGAGCCACAACCATTCCCTTTCACCGAACTTTGGCGAGATGGTGCATTGGCCATGGCACAAGCATATATATTTGATAAAGCAGTTGCGGCAAAATAATGTCAACCTTGCAAATGTGTATGGTATCATAGGGAACTTCTTTGGATCAATGGAGAATGTGCCATTCACCAAAAGGCTTTGCGCAATCTCCGTGGGAAGATAAATAGGTAGCAGGTCAATGATGATGGAGGTGTTTGCAGAAATTGGGGCCAAGTATCCGCATTTCACATACAAAGTTCAGGCTGACAATGAGGGTGGGATTAACAACCTGATGTGGGCAAGTGGAAACAGCAGGCTACAGTACACATTTTTCAGGGATGTGATAACATTTGACACCATGTACAAGACTAACTTCTATGAATTGATGTTCATGCTATTGTTGGTGTTAATAGTCATTTCCGGAGTACCATCCTAGCAGAGGTGCTTCTTTGTGATGAGACAACTGAGAGTTCTGAATGGTTTTCTTAGAATTTCTTAGAGTGATGGGCCGCGCTCCTCCGTTGACTATACTTACTGGTAAGTTCTTGCTTTCCTGGTGTGTAGGCACGTTACTGATAGCGTAATTAGGTAATGATGGCCATTCAATTTCTGTGGTTTGCAGGCCTTATTCAGGCTATGGAGCTGGTTATCAAAGAGCATTATGCCAGACACCACATGCTGGCGCTGCAAGTGTCACGTGCTCAAGAACGCAAAGTAAACGTTGGGCCCTCTGTACACCAAGAAGAGTGAATTCAAAGTCGAGTCCCATGAGGTGGTGAACAACATGCTCATGGTAGATGGGTGGGTGAATGGGTGGGTGATGCTGCTGGATGAATATAAGGTATGGACACGCCCATACATGACTCAACTTCTGGAGATCAGAAAGAAATGGACAAAGCTGTATTTCGAAGGTGTTTTATGTGCAATGATGAGCACATAAAGGAGTAAAAGTGTGAACCATATGCTAAAGAATTATGTGCCTCCATGGTGTCTAATGGATATGTTTGTGCGGAAGTATATGACGCTTCTGTTCGACAGACTCGGGAGAGAACTATGAGGAGAAGAGAACAAGAATTTGTTATTTCAGTTTGGAAAATATAGAGTACTGAGCATGGTACTAATGGTTACAACTGGTTCCTTATTTAGGGGAGATCTTTGATGAGGGTGCTTTGACAGGTATGATACTGAAAAAAGTAGTATCGTGTCTTACGGTTCATATTAAGTTTGTGGTAGAGACGAGAACACAATTCTCCCAATCATGTCGCTGACATAGGTATTGTGTCGATCGAAGATGGAGTTGTTGGGAGAAATGTGGCTGCCGGAAACAGTAATTGTCGCTGGCAGGCAAAATTTTTAGGTTAGTCAACAGTGGTATAAATTTGTCAATTGAAATGTGCTTGAAATACATACTTAAATAAATGTGTTTCGCATGACGGGGGTACGTTGGTGGTGCCTCCGAGGCAGGGAACATGGGTTCTGCCAAAGTAGTCTTGGAGACGGTAGGGGAATAAGAAGTCAGAAAGAGGCAGCAAAAGGCGGAGGAGAGTGAGGTTCTCGAACATTGTTGAAATGATTTGTCGATTGGAAACCTCAGAAACCGAAGACACTTCAAATGGTAATCACAACATGGCAAGTGAGGATGATGACCTTTGTGCGCGTCGTGCAGGTAATATAAAATTGAGTGCCCGTGAAAAGAGTATGTGTTATCGATATGTACAACCCATTGACAAGAAATTTGCTTCATCATCAGGAAGTGACAAGGAGCAAGGTTATAATAGAGTGGTGGCACTAGAAAGGGTGGTGACAGAGTCCAGAAGGGTGGGTGAACCAAAGATGAGCATCTCAGATGTCTAGCGGTGGTGCCGGTGCATGTCACGGTGTCTACCAGCTTGGATTAGTCAAGGGCTATTTGTTTTGAAAAAATTGTCCTTTTCTTTTGTACAGGTGGAGGTGATGCTGCTGCACTTGGTTCTGGAATTGGCATGGAAGGAGGGGCAGCTAATGGTGGAACTAATTTTTGTGGGAGGATTCTGCGTCATGACTGTGAGCCTGGATACACATTCAGGTGTTCTTCATGTTAGTGGAATTGTTGAATGTTTGAGAGTAGTATATAGTGCCTATCAGGGCGGACGTACGGATAACTTGTGTCGACCACAATGTAAGGAGTTGGAGGTAGACCAAGCCAAGGAGGATGTTGTGACAATGCAAATGTTGAAGGTGCATAAATTTGTCAGAATGAATTATTCGGGAGGGAAAGGGTTGCCATAAATTTTTCATTGCCAAGATAGTGTTGCAGGTAAGCTACAGTGGCAAAACTTTTGGATTGCTACTGTAGTGATTGAGTGACACTGCCATGGCCGAGGTTTTTCCAACGTAGTGGATGCTCAGACAGTAGACATGTGTGAGATGGACATGAAACAAAATTGCCACATCAAGGGGGTGTTTTTTGACTGACCTGCACATTATTGCTTAAAATTATTACATGGAAAATAGATTCTGTATATTGGAGATTGTGGGTGGTGCTGCTTAATTACTTGTAACTTAATTTTTTGTGGCGACAGTGCATCTTGAACAAGATGAGGTGGTCATTGTTTCTGATCTGGCACTTTGCGCGAAAATGTCCTCCTGCACCAAGCTCAAATGCAACCTCATGAACACAAAAATGAAAAAATAGTTAAAAAAATCAAATGTTTTGGCAACAAGCATTGATGAATTTATACATACGTGTAACCTTTTGTGAGGAAAAGATTCCTATTTGCTTTGAAAAAAGCAAAATCATTACTTCAAAATGCTTTTAAAAATAGTCTTTTTGAAGCTTTGTTTTTTCAGAACATTTAGGTATGTTTTTCTTCGGCGATTTTTGTATGTGTGTAAACAATTATTTAATTTTTTTTGCAAATAAAATTGGATTTTTAATAAATAATACTTTTACTGGTCATGACAGAGGAGAAACTCCATGCGCAATTGAGGAAGAAATAATAATGGGAGGGGACGAGGCGAATGAATCTTGCAGAGGAAGGTTGGTTGGTGGATTGATGGCTGCAAATAAATGGGTGGGTTTGGACAACATTTCCGTCTGTGCATGTCATCTGAGCACCGTCTGATACGTCAAGCATGAGACGTCGACCGTCACATTAAGTCTGGTTGGTGGGTGCCCGTCAAAAAAAAGTCTGGTTGGTGGGTGGGCCATGGTCTGTAAAAAAAATTGCATATACTACTTCGAATGCATAGGCATATATGTGGAGTGGTGGGAATCTTGGCGCTAGTGGACGTGGGAAATAAGGAGCACATATGAGCCCGAGCTCATAATAGCACTTCCCTGTTAACGGGCCGTAATACATGATGGGATAAATAAGGCCCAATTTTTTGACAGGCCACAGACGGGCGACTGTGACCACGGACTAAATTTGGCCCATCAAGGGAACAAGCCAGTAACGGACCGTATGTAATCAAGAGCTGGAAATGAGCCCAAGAATAAATGGGCCCATAGAAGACTCAGAGATAGTATGGGATGGAAGCGGCCAAATTGGGTAATGGGCCTTCAATGGGTACAAAGCAACTTACTGTTCATTATGGGAAAGTTTCACCATGGGCCATTAAAGGGCCCAAAGATACAAAAATGCCTCATATGGGCCGAAAGACGTCATGGGCCATGCATGGGCTGAAAGTGACAACGGACAGGAATTATATTGCACGGCCCACATGACGCTACTGGGCCGAATTTGGAAAGGCCATAATGGGCCGTGAGTTAATGGGCCGTGAATGGGATATACGTGAGTAGGTCGTTAACATGCTTTCGATGGGCCGACTCATTAAGTTTTGACCAAGTCAAATGGGTTGGCCTTTTTAACCTAAATGGGCCATTGTTGGACCGTGACACGTGTCGATGTACCATAGGTGCCTCCTGTCCATTGGAAGGTTGACACATGTCCAATTGTGGAGCTGACACGTGGTTCCTTCGGCCAATGAGAATTTTACACGTGGAAAATCGCCATTGGTCGTGGCTGTTAATGGTTTATCAGATCCAAAACCAGACCCGATATCTTAATGGAGACCCGTTATGGTGGATGCCACGTGCGGTCACCTTGACAAAAGCACTTCCATGACGCTCCATTTATCGTCATGGAAGTGGACACTTCCGTGATGATAATTTTAGTATTGTCATGGAACACTTCTACGACAGCACAGGTATGACTATGTTGATTCTGTCATAAAATCGTCATGGATGTACAAGCATGGTAGAAATCATGACCTACTACGACAAACACGTATCATCCCAGGAGTGTTTTTTGTAGTGATACTTTTTTATTGTCTCATGCCAATATTCTACAACTTTCATATACTTTTAGCAACATTTTATATTATTTTTGGGACTAACATATTGATTGAGTGCCCAGTGTCAGTTCCTGTTTTTTGCATGTTTTTGTTTTGCAGAATATCCATAGCAAACGAAGTCCAAACGTGAAAAATAAATGTGGAGATTTGGCATATATGTGATTTTTGCAAAGAAGAATCAACGCAAAACGGTGCCCGAGGGGGGCACAAGGCAACAGGGCGGGCCCAAGGGGGTAGGGCGCGCCATGGTGCCTTGTGACTTGATACGTCCATTTTGCATCATGTTTTCATACTATTATTTACAATGTTTTTATCCATAATAATGCTTTTTGGAGTAATTCTAATGCATTTTCTCTCATAATTTGCAAGGTACACACCAAGAGGGAGAATTCTGGAAGCTGGAAATTTGGACCTGAAAGAGCTATGTCAGACCACCTATTCTGCACAACTCTGAAACTCCATGAGGATTTTTATGGAATATTTAAGAAATATTGGATTCAATAAACACCAGAGGGGGCCACCAGGTGGGCACAACCCAACTGGGCGCGCCAGGCCCCCCTGGCGCGCCCTGGTGTATTGTGGCCTCCTCAGCCCACCTCCGCTGCCCATCTTCTGGTATATAAACGATGATGACCTAGAAAAAATCAGAAAAATACTTTCGGGATGGAACGGCACCTCGAGGCGGAACTTGGGCAGGAGCACTTTTTCCCTCCGGCGGAGCGATTCCGCCGGGGGAACTTCCCTCCCAGAGGGGGAAATCATCGTCATCATCATCACCAACTACTCTCCCATCTTGGGGAGGGCAATCTCCATCAACATCTTCACCAGGACCATCTCATCTCAAACCGTAATTCATCTATTGTATTCAATCTTGTTACAGGAACTATAGATTGTTGGTAGAGGGTGAGTAGTAGTGTTGATTACATCTTGTAGTTGATTACTATATGGTTTATTTGGTGGAATATTATATGTTCAAATCCATTATGCATATTAATACCCCTCTGATCTTGAGCATGTTCATCACGTGTGAGTAGTTACCTTTGTTCTTGACATCACGGGAGAAATCATGTTGCAAGTAATCATGTGAATTTGATACATGTTCGATATTTTGATAGTATGTATGTTGTGATTCCCTTAGTGGTGTCATGTGAACGTCTACTACATGACACTTCACCATATTTGGGCCTAAGGGAATGCATTGTGAAGTAGTAAATAGATGGTGGGTTGCGAGAGTGACAGAAACTTAAACCCAGTTTATGCACTATTCCGTAAGGGACAGATTGGATCCTAGAGTTTAATGTTATGGTTAGAATTTATTCTTAATACTTTTCTCGTAGTTGCGGATGCTTGCGGGAGGGTTAATCATAAGTAGGAGGTTTGTTCAAGTAAGAACAACACCTAAGCACCGGTCCACCCACATATTAAATTATCAAAGTAGCGAACACAAATCAAACCAATATGATGAAAGTGACCAGATGAAATTCCCGTGTACCCTCAAAAAAGCTTTGCTTATTATAAGAGACCGTTTTGGCCTGTCCTTTGTCTCAAAAGGATTGGGCTACCTTGTTGCATACTTGTTACAATTATCGTTACTTACTCGTTACAATTTACCTTGCTATCAAACTACTCGCTACTTACAATTTCAGCACTTGCAGACACTACCTTACTGAAAACTACTTGTCATTTCCTTCTGCTCCTAGTTGGGTTTGACACTCTTACTTATCGAAAAGAGCTACAATTGATCCCCTATACTTGTGGGTCATCATGACTCCCTCATAAGTCAGTTGACGCCCTTCTTATGCTGCAAGAAAGAAAATTTCCAGAGGAAAATCCTCTTAAAACTTCATACCAATCGGAGTTACGGATCTTCGGGAATATAAGAAATGGTGAAGAGGTCAGAAACAGACACAAAACAGAAGAGAGAGAGAGAGAGAGAGAGAGAGAGAGAGAGAGAGAGAGAGAGAGAGAGAGAGAGAGAGAGAGAGAGAGAGAGAGAGATCCAACCTCGGAGGGGCTCCTTCCCTACGAAAGCCATGGAGACCAAGGACCAAAGGGGAAATCCTCCTCCCATCTAGGGGAGGCCAAGGAAGACAAAGAATAAGGAGGGGGACTCTCTCCCCCTTTCTCCCGGTGGCGCCGGGACGCCACCTGGGCAATCATCGTGTGACGGCGATCTACACCAACAACTCCCTCATCTTATCAACACCTCCATCACCTTCCCTCATCTATATGCAGCGGTCCGGTCTCCCACAACCTGTTGTACCCCCTACTTGAACATGGTGCTTTATGCTTCATATTATTATACAATGATGTGTTGCCTTCCTATGATGTTTGAGTAGATTTTTGTTGTTGTAAGTGCATCTAGTGCCACCCCTAGTGTTTTTGGGGTATTGACGACAAACCTAGTTGAGGGACTAATGTGTTTGTGAGAATTGCAGGATAACACAGTTAGTAGTCCCTCATTGATTCGGTTAACCTACCGGAGATGACCCCTAAAAATGTATGAAGACATTGATATCAGTGGTGGTATATGAAGATAATCGTATTGAAGACTATGACATGAGAAGACATTGTGTGAAGACTATGGAGAGCGAAGACGTAGATGTTTCGTTATTTCCTTTTCTTCTTTGTTGAGTCATAGGAACCACCGTACTGTTATGTGGGGTCCAAGTGAACTAAGTCAGAGTGACTGAAGTGATGCTCAACCAAATCCTATGTCTTCGAGCGAAGACTATGAGAGGAAATCTTATCCAGAGGCGGATGAGTCAGCTTTACTTGGAGCTCAAGTAAAGTTGTCGTGTTTGTTTGAAATCTGACCGTTGGAACACGTGTCAGTTCCTTAGTGACCCATGGTCACTTCGGACAAATCAGGTCGGGTTGCCCAGTGGCTATAAATAGCCCACCCCTACACCATAAATTGGTGGCTGCTCAGAGTTATTTCACGGCTTTTGTCGTTTGAGAGCAACCCACCTCCGAAGCATTTGAGAGAGATAAATCCTTGCGAGGACAAAGCCCAAACACCCAGAGCCAAAGAGTGTTAGGCATCACTGAAGTCTTTCTGTCTATGTGACCTGAAGACTTATTACACTTGAGGACTGTGTTTCCTCCAGCCGGTTAGGTGTCGCGTTCTGAGCATCCAAGAGTCATTGTGGATTGCCGGTGAACGAAGTCTGTGAAGGTTTGGAAGTCTACCTTGAAGACTTACCAGAGTGATTGGGCGAGGACTAGGTGTCCTTAGCTCAAGGGGAACAAGGTGAAGACGCGGTCTTCTGAGTTAAATCTCAGGCTCCCTAACCAGACGTACAGTTGTCACAGCAACTGGAACTGGTCTAACAAATCACTACCTTCCCCGAGCTACTGGTTCTATCCTTTCCTTCCCTTTACTTACTGCTCTATGTTGTGAAGATATTGCATGTTTGCCTTATCTGATTGTCTTCACTGAGTATCTGATGTCTACACACGCTTCTATTCTTGTAGACTATGTTGGGCCTCCAAGCGCAGAGGTTTGTAGGACAGCAACAATTTCCCTCAAGTGGATGACCTAAGGTTTATCGAACTTAGGGAAGTAGAGGTTGAAGATGGTCTCTCTCAAGCAACCCTGCAACTAAGATACAAGAAGTCTCTCGTGTCCCCAACACACCTAATACAACTAGGAGTTGTATAGGTGCACTAGTTCGGCGAAGAGATGGTAAAATATGGATGATAGGAGTGGCAAAGAAAAGTAATATAAATCTGTAATAAAAAAAGTGCAGCAAGCAAACAAGTGGTAAACGTGAGCACAAATGGTATTGCAATGGTGGAAACAAGGCCTAGGCTTCATACTTTCACTAGTGGCAACTCCCAACAACATTAACATAGTCTAATCACATGATATTTCCCATAAAACATGCAATGGAGACGCACTCGGAGGTCATTCCTTGGTGGTCAAGAGAGGACGAGAATTATGTAGGGCTACAAAAGCACACCTCAAAGTTCATAGTTCTCAATCTATGGATTTCCCAATGTCACCGCGGCCATCCAAAGAGAGTACCACAATCACCACAACATATCTCTAGGATAGTCAAAGACAAGCACCAAGAGACTCTCAATCTTCAATCAACACACAAAAGAGGAAATCACTCATGAAAATATTCTTCTAATCCATGTCCAATAGACCGCTGTCACCTTGGTCTCGGGGATTATACTAGATAAAGACAAGTGAGTACATCAATTCAATACATAGAGGAAGGGGAAATATCATGGGATCACCCTAGATTTAACATAGCCTATGATCACAACCAAGATCACATCATGGGAGAGAGAATTGACCACATAGCTACTGGTAGAAACCTCGGCCCCGAGGAGGAACTACTCCCGCATCATGGAGGGAGGAAGCAACGTCGATGGAGATGAATCCGTGGGCACTTCCCCGTCCTGGCAGGATGCCGGCACAGGAATTTTGGTCCCCCGAAACTTGGTGGCGATGGCGGCGGAGATCGGAATTGCTTCTGGAGAAAAGGGTTCTGGAATCAGGGTTTCCGCGACGGGAGAATAAATAGGAGGCCAAGTAGGGCACCAGAGGAGGTGGGAGCCCCCAGGCGGCCCCCCGGTGCGGCCAGGGGTGGGGCCGCGCCATCAGGGCGCCTGGGGCCCCTCTGGGCCCCCTCTGGCCCCACTTCTGGCGCATGGAAGCTTCTGGAGCGCTGATTTTTTATATATTTTTCCCGGAATTTTTCTGGCAGTTTGAGTAATGGGAAAACCTGAAATACAAAAACAGCAGAAAACAGAAACTGGGACTGGGGTGCACTGAGTTAATAGGTTAGTCCAAATATGATCAAAAGTGTATGAAAGTGTATCAAAAGCATAGCAATATCACCCAAAACATGCATGGAGCAAGCAAAAATTATAGATATGTTTGGGACGTATCAACATCCCCAAGCTTAATTCCTGCTCGTCCTCGAGTAGGTAAATGATAACAAGCACAATTTCTGTGGTGACATGCTACGAAAGAGTCTTTCACAATCACATGACAAATGCTTATTGAGATAATGAATCTTTTGTAATTAAGTTGCCTCATGAGAATATCACAAAGAACTGAAAGTTTACAATATGATACTGAAACACCCAATAGATTTGTAGTGAGCATGGTGTGCAAACATGACAAAGTGATACCTCGCTTGCCCCTTTAGTGAAGCAAAACATAAATGCAGGGGCACCTCCGAAGTTTAAGTGATGACTAGATACAATGATTTCAGAATAAGCGATATCACAATCATGCAGAAGACAATGGTACTTTGGGACAATGCACATTATACTCAGAATGACAATCATGCTCTCAATAGTTGGTGCTTTGAAGAAAGAAGGTGGAGACTCTCGAACCGTGGATTTTGATGGCAAGGTTGAAAACCCGTGGCTGGAAGCAAAGACTAAACAAGTACCAGAGCTCGTGGTTTTAAAAACAGAGATAAAAAGCTTTTGGGAGGTGCATAATTCGTCGACGAATGCTAGTAGACAACCTAATCACTTCTTATGCTAGACATGTTTCAAGGAACGGCTCCCGCACGGGGACGATCACATCCCCTTAATCTCCTTTGTTTATTACTGCCAAAGTTTTCTGATTTCTCATGAACAAAGCGTGAAGGAGGGTTTGTTTGTTGTATTAACTTTTATGAGCCGGGCGCACTCATGTCAGTTCCTCCTCGTATTAGGGGTTTGCAGATTAGACATGCAATCCCGGGATAAAACATGTCCAACACAAGAAGATCATGAATTACCTACTACTTCCTCATGAGCTAAAACAGAGGCACAAAACAAGAGTAAATTTGAATAATTTTGAGATGGTACAAGAAAGTCTTCGTTAGGAATGGCAAGTAAATACCATATATAGGAAGGTATGGTGGACTCATATGGCATAACTGGTTTCAAGGATTTTGGATGCACAAGCAGTCAGTCCGCTTAGTACAGGTGAAGGCTAGCAAAAGACTGGGAGTGACCAACTAAGAGAGCAATGACGGCCATAATCATGCAGAGCGACAAAGCAACATTGAATCGGGCATGGAAGTTATATCACTACTCAGAAATTAAAGATCATCAAGGCTTGATAGACTTTCTTTATAGTCTTAAATATGCATGAGCATATGCCAAGTCAATCAAAATAAATTCTTGGAGGAAGATATCACTAAACCATACCACATCATAGGCAAACAAATCATGCTGGTACTTCAATAACACATTAAGAACCCCCAGCTATTTGAGACTAACCATAAGAAAACATGAACTACTAAGCACCATTATGCACATAGCATTTTTATCATAGACATATCAACCAGTGCCACAGAAGCCAACTCTCTTAACAAGATAAGCATGATAACTCAAGAGAGTTCCAGAAGCAACAACCTAAACAAAAGCTCTTAAAAAGATAAGCATGAAAACTAAGAGCTAAGCATGACAGCAGCTATGAAAAGATAAAGAACACACACAAGAAGATACGCATGCAAGCCTATGTTGTGTTCTACAGTGGAGTGGAGCGTGTTTCTCTCCCAAACAATGAAGGCTAGAATCCAACTTGTTAAGAACAGCAAGTAAAACTAAATAAACTAAAAAGAAAAGAGCAAGACGCTCCAAGCATAGCACATAACGCATGAAGTGATAAATATAGTGGAACGAAGGACGAACTGATAATTGTTGATGGAGAAGGGGATGCACGGGGGCATCCCCAAGCTTAGATGCTTGAGTCTCCTTGGATATTTCTTGGGGGTGCATGGGGGCATCCCCAAGATTGAGCGTTTGACACTCCTGAATCTTCTTTTATCATCTTCCCTCGCATACTTGAAAACTCCCTTCATACATAACTCATCATAATCTGATTAGAGAGGTTAGTACCCACAATAAAATAATTTTTCTCTACTAGAAACAAAGATATTCTTGAAGGTCTACTGTTTCTCAAGATCGCCAAAAAGTTTTTGCAAAGAAAAGGCAAGCTTAAGGTCTGCAAAACGAAGAAAAGGCAAAACAGGGCAGAATCTGTGAAAAACAGACCAACAGGTAGTAAATAATTTTTTTGGGGTACTTCTGCAACTCAAATCAAAAAACTCAGAACGGACGCTCGAAAGCCAATTGTATAGAGCATGCTGTCAAAAAAATTCAGATCAAAAAGATGATCTGGTGATTTTATTCGAATTTTTCTTTCCAATGACAGAATCTGTTTTCTGGACAGCATGTCACAACTTTTGAACTTTCTTGCAATCAGAGGCTAAAATTGGCACAAAGCTGAAAAGTAAAGATACAATGATGTTGCTACAGTAGTAACAAACATCAAGACCACTAAAAACTGAAAGCAAAGATAACAAGGGTTGTCTCCCTAGAGCTCTTTCTTTATAGCCATAAAGATAGGCTTAAGACTTTAATGATGCTCTCGTAGGAATAAGAGTTGAAGAACAAAAGAGAGCATCAAGAAGCAAATACCAAACACATTTAAGCCTAACATGCTTCCTATGCATAGGAATATTGCAATAGAATAATTCATTGAAGCACAAAGCAATAAGCATAGGAAGACAAAAACAAGTGCAGCTTCAAAACCTTCAACATAAAGAGAGGGAACTTGATATTATTGAAATATCTATAAGCATATGTTCCCTTCTCATAATAATTTTCAGTGGGATCACGAATAAACTCAACAATATAAGCATCACATAAAGCATTGTTACCATGATCCACATGCAAAAAGGTACTCTTACTCTCCACATAAGCATAATCTTTCTCATTGGTAATAGTGGGAGTAGGACTATCATAAACAACTTGAACACTATAGATTAATTGTGTATTACGAAGATGGTGTTCAATAAGGGAGTAATTCCCTCCATGATTATGACAAGTTTCATAAGGATAATTTCTCCTTATGTCATAGGTACCTTTATAATCACTATAGACTGGAGTTATAACATCATCATAGTAGAGAAGAGCATTATCATTGCTAGCAACTATATTTGTAAACATGTTGTCTTTATTCTTACTAGCAAAAGAATTATCAATTATCACATCACTAGTGGGTAAAGGATTTGCAATCCTATCATCCCCAAGCTTAGAGCTTTCCATATCATCACTTTCAGAGTTGGTACCAAAAAGATTTTCAAGATCATAAGTAGCATTATCATCATTTTCCCAATCACAATAAGTAACATGCATATCATAATCAAAATCATCTTCAATAGTACCTACGGACGTATCATCAAGATGATAATTAAGGCAATAAACTTCACCTTCTTCTTTAAACTTACAACCGTTAGGATAAAAGTTGATGGGAGGAATATGCTCAGGCCAGGTTGATACCCATTCTTCTTCCTTCTTGCTCCTCTTCCTCCTCCTCTTCTTTTTCTTCTTCTTCACCTTAGGAGGGAGTGGTTGGAGATGAAGCTTCTCCACATATCCTGGTTTATCATTAGAAACAATAGGGGAAACTTGGGAGAAACTCTCCTTTTTATTAGCAGAAATATAAGAGGCATTTTTATACTTTGGTAAAGTTCCCTCCTTTCTAATCTTACTTATGTAATCATTTTGATGGCAATTAACAACACAATAGAGATGGCAATTTTGCAAAGTGTTTTTTATTCCTATGGCATTAACATCTAGCCAAGAAGTCTTTTCTGATAACTCTTCACACATCAAGAATAACATAAGCTCATCATAAAGATCAGGGGTGATCATGTTATCACACAACTGGTTAACAGTTATGTTTTGAAAGTGCATGCATTGAAAATTAAAGTGACCCTCTATACAGCAAAGTTCACAAGTAAAAGGATAAAGGTCACACAATTCTATAGCAATTTCATTTAAATCTTTGACCCAAGTGATTGTTCTTTCATGCTTATGTTGCTTACAATACTTCTCTTCTTCAATCATAGGCCTTTCACAAGGTCTATCCACTCCACAAAAATTAACATGCTTATATAAAACTTCATTTTTAGGAATTGGATCATGCATGTTGCAATCATCATGAATAATTTTATTTTATTTGCAAATCTCTTTAAAAGGTTCATGATGCTTGATCCAATCCTCCTTAGGCATATTAAGATGTGAAGCAAAAGATTTGAGGAAATCAACAAGGAGTTGAGAATCAAGCCCAAACTTAGCACTAAACTTATTAAAACTTGTAGTTTCAACAAAGGACTTAATGCAATCATACTCATAAATTATACCTGACTCTTTACCTTTGTCGATCTCCCAATCTTCAGTGTTGCATTGAATTCTTTCAAGGAGTTCCCATTTAGCATCAATCTTTTCGTTTGTGAAAGAACCCATAGAGGAAGCATCGAGCAAATCTTTATCCTGTCGAGAGAGCCTCGCATAGAAATTAGTAATAATCATATCTTTGGGGAGCCCATGGTTAGGACATTTTAGCATTAATGTTTTCAGTCTCCCCCAAGCTTGAGCTATGCTCTCTCCGTCATGAGGGTAGAAATTATAAACATAATTCCTATTCTCATGGACTTCATGAAGAGGATAAAACTTGGAGTAAAAGAGAGACTGGATCTCTTCCCAATCCAGCAGGTGAGAGTCATCTAGTAGCCTATACCATTCCAATGCTTTTCCTTTCAATGACAAGGCAAATAATTTCCTCATGACTCCATCTCTTGTCAAACCTGAAATCTTAAACAACTCACAAAGTTCTGTAAGTTTCAACAAATGAATACTAGGATTGACTGTCCCATCATAACAATCATTCCTAATTATTTCAATTATCCCAAGTGGTATTTGGAACGGGATACATTCAGTAGGTGGAGGAAACTTCTCTACCACGGGTGTGGTAAAGCGGCCTTCCCCAAGCAGCGAACTAAGAGTGCGGTTTTCCATAAACATAACTAGTGAAACTAAAAACAAGAAACGAAAAGATTTAATTGCAAGATCTAAAGATATACCTTCAAACACTTACTTCCCCGGCAACGGCGCCAGAAATAGCTTGATGTCTACACACGCTTCTATTCTTGTAGACTATGTTGGGCCTCCAAGCGCAGAGGTTTGTAGGACAGCAGCAATTTCCCTCAAGTGGATGACCTAAGGTTTATCGAACTCAGGGAAGTAGAGGTTGAAGATGGTCTCTCTCAAGCAACCCTGCAACTAAGATACAAGAAGTCTCTCGTGTCCCCAACACACCTAATACAACTAGGAGTTGTATAGGTGCACTAGTTCGGCGAAGAGATGGTAAAATATGGATGATAGGAGTGGCAAAGCAAAGTAATATAAATCTGTAATAAAAAAAGTGCAGCAAGCAAACAAGTGGTAAACGTGAGCACAAATGGTATTCCAATGGTGGAAACAAGGCTTAGGCTTCAAACTTTCACTAGTGGCAACTCCCAACAACATTAACATAGTCTAATCACATGATATTTCCCATAAAACATGCAATGGAGACGCACTCGGAGGTCATTCCTTTGTGGTCAAGAGAGGACGAGAATTATGTAGGGCTACAAAAGCACACCTCAAAGTTCGTAGTTCTCAATCTATGGATTTCCCAATGTCACCGCGGCCATCCAAAGAGAGTACCACAATCACCACAACATATCTCCAAGATAGTCAAAGACAAGCACCAAGAGACTCTCAATCTTCAATCAACACACAAAAGAGGAAATCACTCATGAAAATATTCTTTTAATCCATGTCCAATAGACCGCTGTCACCTTGGTCTCGGGGATTATACTAGATAAAGACAAGTGAGTACATCAATTCAATACAAAGAGGAAGGGGAAATATCATGGGATCACCCTAGATTTAACATAGCCTATGATCACAACGAAGATCACATCATGGGAGAGAGAATTGACCACATAGCTACTGGTAGAAACCTCGGCCCCGAGGAGGAACTACTCCCGCATCATGGAGGGAGGAAGCAACGTCGATAGAGATGAATCCGGGGGCACTTCCCCGTCCCGGCAGGATGCCGACACAGGAATTATGGTCCCCCGAAACTTGGTGGCGATGGCGGCGGAGATCGGAATTGCTTCTGGAGAAAAGGGTTCTGGAATCAGGGTTTCCGCGATGGGAGAATAAATAGGAGGCCAAGTAGGGCACCAGAGGAGGTGGGAGCCCCCTAGGCGGCCCCCCGGCGCGGCCAGGGGTGGGGCCGCGCCATCAGGGCGCCTGGGGCCCCTCTAGCCCCACTTCTGGCGCATGGAAGCTTCTGGAGCGCTGATTTTTTATATATTTTTCCCGGAATTTTTCTGGCAGTTTGAGTAATGGGAAAACCTGAAATACAAAAACAGCAGAAAACAGAAACTGGCACTGGGGTGCACTGAGTTAATAGGTTAGTCCAAATATGATCAAAAGTGTATGAAAGTGTATCAAAAGCATAGCAATATCACCCAAAACATACATGGAGCAAGCAGAAATTATAGATACGTTTGGGACGTATCAGTATCTACTTGTTATGATTGGCTTCATTCCTTCTTCCTTTGTGATCACTACTGCCTAGTTGCTATTAGTCTTCATGCTTTCACTTCATTGAATACATGACTATGGCTTATCTAGTGTAGTCCACTTTCCGCTGCATACTAATAGGCTTGAGTTTATCGTTTGTCTTTGAAACTACCATGTTTTGAAGCATTTCATAAAAATCGCCTATTCACCCCCCCTCTAGTCGATATACTGCACTTTCAATTGGTATTAGAGCAAGGTACTCCCTTGTTCTGTGTGATTCGGTTTAACCACCTGGAGTTTTAGCTATGCTGACTGCAGGGATAATCAAAGTTTCCGCTGCGTGCCCCGTCTTCGATGGCACCGAATATCCCTACTGGAAGAACAAGATGCGCATGCATCTTGAAGCCATTGACGTGGATCTCTGGTTTGTCGTCAAGAACGGCGTTCCCAAGACTGGTGAAGGCATCACCCCTGCTGATGTGAAGAGGCTCGTTCAATTGGACTCAACGGCCAAGAACATCATCTGTGGTCATCTGACCAAAGGACAGTACGGTCGTGTAAGTGCTCTGGACACATCAAAGGAAGTTTGGGACTGGCTCTCAAAGGTTAATGAAGGAGTTTCTACCCAGAGAGATCAAAGGATCAGCGTCCTTTGCAATCTCTTCAATCGCTTCAAGAGACATGACAATGAGAATGTCCAGCACACTTTTGATCGTCTCACTGACATCACAAATGAGCTTCAAGCACTTGGCGCCACTGAGATTACCAAGCATGAAATCGTCAAGACCCTTATGAGATCACTCGACAGCTCATTTGATATCCTTGCACTGATGATTCAAGAATGCCCTGACTTCAAGACTCTCGATCCGTCTAATATACTTGAGAGAGTCAACACACATGAGTTCCAGCTATCTGAGAAGCGTGACATCTATGGTCCCAACTATGGCCGATCTCGTGCCTTAAAGGAAAAAGTTGTTTCCTCATGTGAAGAAGAATCTGACTGCAGTTCTGATGATCCTGAAGACATTGGAAAGGAGCTTGCCATGCTTGTGAATAAGTTCCAGAAATTCACTAGGAAGAAAGGCTTCAGAAAGTCTTCAAGATCCAGCTCAAGAAATGATGAAGCTTCTACTCATGACTACAAGAAGAGAACATGTCATAAGTGCAAGAAACCTGGTCACTACATCTTTGAGTGTCCTCAGTGGGACAACGAGAAGAATAAAAAGAAGAGCAAGGAATATGATTCTGATGACAAGAAAAAGAAGAAATACTCAAAGTATTCTTCAAAGTATTCATCACACAAGAAGAATTCATCTGGCAAGGCTCGCCCTTTTTTTGGCAAGGAGATGGATTCTGAGGAAGAGTCTGCTTCTGAAGAGGCAGAGGTGGAGTCGGAGGAAGAGTCTGATGTTGGTGCTGCAAGTCTGGCTTTAGCCACTGCCTACGTGGGCAAGTCTATCTTCAACATTGAAGACAATGGCCCCGTCCCCAACAATGATGATGAGGACGACGACTTTGCATCCACCTTCTGCTTCATGGCACGCGGTGCCAAGGTAAAATCACGCGATGCTTACTTTCAAACATCTACTGAAGATGACTCTGATTGTAAATCAAAACCTAGCTACAAAACACTTGCTAAAATTGCCACTGAACAGCAGAAAGCCATGGTACATATTCAAAAGCTGTTAGACAAAAGCGATGACCTGTTGGACGCGGAAATGACCCGTTCTCAGTCCTTAATTGAAGACATAAAAAATCTTCATGTCAAGTACAAGGAACTTTAAGGTCTTTATGAATCGCTCTCAAAAACTCATGAAAAGCTTTCCCACGATTACATTCAAAGGAAATGAGAACTTGAGAAATTGAAAGCGGTTCATGAAGATCTTCAAAAGGAGAATGAGTCACTCCGCGCACAACTGATCAGCTCCACTCACGAAGAGTTTGAACCACCATGTCTAAAATGCATTGAACGTGATAATGCTACATCTGTTGCTGAATGCTCTACTGCTGCCACTGTTGCAATATCTTCAACTATTGATGTGGTAACTAACCCCTCTGCTGAGGAAACCACTACTATTGCTGATGAAAATGCTAGGTTGAAGACTTTGCTTGAAACAGGGATGTACAAAAGCCTCAAAGGGCATCCGACTCTATGTGATGTCCTCAAAAAGCAGATACTGAACCAAAACCCTAGGAAAGAGGGTGTTGGGTTCGACAGGAAAATGAATGTTGATGGTTCATACCGGAAGCCTGAGCAGTATCCCAAAACCACATGGGTTGCTGCAAAGGAACCTATAGTGGATCCATCTACCTTATCTGGCTTCACTTGTGCTAATCCTGTTATCATTGATGAATCCTTTGATGCAAACTATAAACTATTTAAGAATCAAAATGGTGAAGTGTTTGTCAGGTATATTGGTACTAACTGCAGGAATGGACCACCTATGAAGAAGATCTAGGTACCCAAAGGTTGTCTTGAGAAGCTTTCAGCAAATACTATCATGACACCTCCTGGGATGAAGACAAATCCCAGACCAAAGGCTTCATATGGTCCTAAGGCTTCATACAGACAAAGGACTCATCTGAGTCACCCTAACGTGAATGTTTTGCAGGGAAACCGTACTCAGACCCATGAATATGAGCGTGTTTCTTCAAACCGCTATGTTCATAAATCCAAGAATTTTTCTGCCTATTCTTATGACTATTATTCTCCTCCTGCAAGACTATTTGCTAGGGCCCCAAAGCCAAAATTCTCAGATGTTGCTCTTAGACTCATTGCTTCTAAGCCACCCCTGAAAATGTGGGTGGTTAAGAAGAACTAACTTTCTCTTGCAGGGAAAGGTCTCCAACCTATAATCAAAGGCTTCTGATGCTATTGCTGGGGACCTAAAACACTTGTAGGGCACAAGATCAAATGCCCAAAATGACTTACTGCTCATACTATTCATAAATCACTTGCTGAACATCTCATCAGTCCTAACCTTCATCTAAGCTTTCATAATCCACTTATGCATCAAATGTTTATGCTTCACTATGGCTTTTGGTGAAGCCTATCCTCCTAACTGCATTGTAGGGGGAGACACCAAAGTCTTCAGAATGGATTATGGATAGCGGATGCACAAATCATATGACTGGTGATCGAAATATTCTCATGGACTCAACTTTACGTCCATCCAACAAGAGTCACATCACATTTGCTGATACTGGTAAAAGCAAAGTGTTGGGTCTAGGTAGAGTTGCAATCTCAAGAGATCAGCACATGGATAAAGTCATGCTTGTTGAATCTCTTGGCTTCAACTTAATGTCTGTCTCAATGCTTTGTGACTTAAACATGATTGTGATCTTTGGTAAATTTTGTTGCATTGTACTAATGGAATCTGACAAGTCTTTAGTATTTGAAGGATATAGAAAAGGTGATATGTATATGGTAGATTTCTTAGCTGGACCGCAGATGGCCGTATGTCTACTAGCAAAAGCTTCATAGTGCTGGCTCTGGCATCGAATGCTAGGACATGCTGGCATGAGGAACTTGCACACTCTCGCAAAGAAGAAGCATGTCATAGGCATCGAGGAAGTCAAGTTCAACAAAGATCATCTATGTGGTGCCTGTGAAGCTGGGAAGATGACTAGAGCCAAGCACCCCTCGAAGACAATCATGACGACATCTATTCCCTTCAGCTGCTCCACATGGACTTATTTGGCCCTACTCACTACTCCACATTCTCTACCACAGCCTGTCTCTATGGCTTTGTCATTGTTGATGATTACTCAAGATACACATGGGTGCACATAATACTCTACAAGACTGAAGTGCAAGATGTCTTCAGACGCTTCGCCAACTGTGCCATGAACAAGTATGGCATCAAGATCAAACATATCAGAAGTGACAATGGCACTGAATTCAAGAACACTGGCCTCGATCTTTATCTGGATGAGATGGGAATCACTCATGAATTCTCAGCCCCATATACACCTCAGCAAAATGGGATCGTTGAGCGCAAGAACAGAACTCTAATTGAGATGGCTCGAACGATGCTCGATGAGTACAAAACACCAAGAAGATTCTGGACCGAAGCTATTGATACTGCATGCCATATCATCAACTGTGTTTATCTTCACAAGCTTCTGAAGAAAACATCCTATGAACTCCTCACTGGAAAGAAGCCAAATGTAAGCTACTTCAGAGTATTTGGAGCTAAGTGCTGGATCAAGGATCCTCATCATAAGTCAAAATTTGCACCCAAAGCTCATGAAGGCTTCATGCTCGGATATGGAAAGGACTCACACTCCTACAGAGTCTTCAACATTTTTCTCTATAAAATTGTTGAAACTGTGGATGTGAGGTTTGATGAGTCAAATGGATCACAAAGAGAGTCCCTACCAAATGTGCTAGATGAAGCATCACCAAATGAATCTATCAAGCTAATGGGAACTGGTAAGATCATGCCTTCTGAAGCACAACCTGACGAGGAACTCATCATCACTGCTCCAAATCAACCTGACGACAATGTGCAGTCTGAAGACAATACTCCTGATGAAGATAATGCATAGCAAGAGCAAAATCTTCGTCCAGCTCATCCTCGTGTTGCAAATGAAGTACAAGTTGAGAAGATAATTGATAGCATAAATGCTCCTGGTCCACTCACTCGCTCAAGAGCAACACAGCTTGCAAATTTCTGTGGGCATTTTGCTTTTGTCTCAATATCTAAACCTAAGAAAGTTGCTGAAGCTTTTATGGAGCCTGAATGGATTCAAGCAATGCAAGAAGAGCTTCAACAGTTTGAGCTGAACAATGTGTGGGAACTTGTCAAGCGCCCTGATCCTGGAAAGCACAACATAATAGGCACAAAATGGATCTATCGCAACAAGCAAGATGAGCATGGTCAAGTGGTCAGAAACAAAGCTCGTCTCGTTGCTCAAGGATACACTCAAGTTGAAGGGATTGACTTCGATGAAACATTTGCTCATGTGGCTAGGCTTGAAGCTATTCGTATACTGCTAGCCTATGCAAATCATCACAACATACTTCTATATCAAATGGATGTAAAGAGTGCCTTTCTCAATGGGAGAATTGAAGAGGAAGTGTATGTTGCGCAACCACCTGACTTTGAAGACCCAAAACGTCCTGATATGGTATACAAGCTCAACAAGGCACTGTATGGCCTCAAACAAGCGCCTCGTGCTTGGTATGACACTCTCAAAGACTTCCTGAAGAGCAAAGGCTTCAAACCTGGATCCCTAGACACCACACTCTTCACGAAGACATATGATAATGAGCTATTTGTCTTCCAAATCTATGTGGATGACATTATCTTCGGCTGCACGGACAAGAAATACAGTGATGAGTTTGGTCACATGATGCAAGAACAATATCAAATGTCCATGATGGGTGAGCTGAAGTTCTTCCTTGGTCTTCAAATTAGTCAGCAAAGCAACGGCATCTTCATATCTCAAGAGAAGTACCTTAAAGACTGCCTGGAGAAGTTTGGAATGCAAGACCGCAAAGGGTACTCGACGCCAATGCCTGCTAAACATCATCTGGGTCCCGACGCCAATGGTAAAGAGTTCGATCAACAAGTATACTGCTCCATGATTGGTTCTTTACTTTATTTATGTGAATCTAGGCCAGATATTATGCTTAGTGTTTGCATGTGTGCTCGATATCAAGCGGCACCAAAGGAGTCGCATCACTTAGCTGTGAAGCGAATACTTCGATATTTGGCTTACACCCCAACACTAGGATTATGGTATCCAAAGGGCTCAGAGTTTGATCTAGTAGGATTTTTAGATGCTGATTATGCTGGTGACAAAGTTGATCGCAAGTCCACATCAGGCACATGTCACTTTCTAGGACGATCACTTGTCTGTTGGTCTTCAAAGAAGCAGAACTATGTATCACTCGCCACTGCTGAATCTGAATACATTGCTGCTGGATCTTGCTGTGCTCAGCTTCTCTGGATGAAGCAAACACTCAAGGACTATGGAGTCCATCTGAAGCATGTGCCACTCTACTGTGATAATGAAAGCGCCATCAAGATTGCCAACAACCCAGTTCAACACTCGAAGACAAAGCACATTGAAATTCGTCATCACTTTCTCAGAGATCATGTTATGAAGGAAGATATTGATATCATACACGTCAACACTGAAGAGCAACTGGCAGATATCTTCACAAAGCCCTTGGATGATAAAAGGTTTTGCAAGTTGCGGTGTGAGCTACATATCTTAGAATCCTCAAATGTCCTGTAATCAGGCACACATCCTAACACTTATGCATATTGATGACTTAGATGTGCAACACACGAAGTAAAGTATATATTCAATCAATGAAGACTTACATTCTAAGTGTGAATACATTAACATGGAATTTTACTTCGGAGCGCCACGATAATTGTGCGCCGTGTCTGGGTCTAATACTTCCTATACGGTGGGTAACGCCACCACCAAATTCTTGTTTGAAGCGTTTCTCGTGGCGTTACATTTGCAAAGTCTTCGCACTTGGTTTGTCTTCATATAGGACATATATATATATATATATATATATATATATATATATATATAATTATGTTCTGTCCTCAACAGCATTCACTTATAGCTATGTCTTCATATTTGAATCTTTTGGACTAAGTGAATGTGATCGGACCCTAACCTCTCTATACTTTCTCATCTCACACTCTGTTTGTCCAAATCATATGCATTATGTTGAAACCATCGAATATCTTCTCTGCGTCCTTGTTAGCAGAAGATACGGAGACAAACCTTACATCTGATTTTAATGCTCCATCCATTATGCCTGAAACCCGGAGAAGCCGGAACGACCACTCCGACAGTCGTGGTGTACGTGGGATCGTGGGACAACTCCCAATGCATTACATGACCGCCACGTGTCACTCGTACGTGAACCGTCAGTGGCACCTGAGTAATTGCGATATGCTGTCTCCCATGCCTATAAATGTATGTCCCATCACGGTCAAAAGTTTCTTCTACCACCTCTCCACCTCGACCAACCCTAGCGCCTCCGCTAGCTTTCGACGACGCCGGCGACGAAGCGCTTCGCTTCCGCAACTTTGTCGACGCCGTCCTCACGCCGGCCGCGGACATCATCTACTCCCCCGTCGCCGTAGCTGTCCTTCGTCGCCAAGTTAGGGCACGGAAGACCGAACTGCTGGGCATCCAACTCCTCTCCGTCTAAGCAGTTCATCGTGTGGTAAATAAAACTTGCTTTTTACCATCTTCTAGATCCATAAAGATTCATCTATTTTACCACAAGAGGTTTTTGCCTACTTAGATATATAGATCTATCATGTCTGCATCTCATATCTTGCCTAGTACATTCACATATGCTTCGACCATAGTTAGATTCCTCACTTGTACTTATTTGTGGATTTGTACAAATTTGGAACCAACTCCCATGAGTGAATGTCTTCGCACTATGAGGTCAAGTCTTCAAAACTGTTTTAATCTTTAAAACTTCTAAGAATGCATATGACCTCTTCCCCTTCCCTCGCATCTCTAATGCTGTCACAGGTACATGTCCGTGGGAGAATGCCTTGGTTCTCATAGTCTGCATTCATTTGCAGAGTTTTTGCAGCGTCACATTCATTCCCCTGAAGATAGTTCCTGTCTAACCAGCAAACCGAAGCATTTGCCTGTTTTGAAGCCATTCAATTTGAAGCCCTTCAGGTTGAAGAAAATGGCAACTGACAAGACAGTAAGAAAGGGTGGCAGACAGCGTCGTGGCAACACCTCCATTGATTTGCCTCCTGATCTTAGTGAGATATACAAGACGGATCCAGAGAAGGATTACAATCAGAGGAAGACACGAATCCAATGGATTCGAAGATACTGGGCTGAACAATGGTTCAAGTATAGGTTCGTGACCCAAGAAAATGCCGAGAAAAACGCCATCAAGCATCCATGGGGAGATATCACTTATAAGAATCTTCCCCCCAAGACTCGTGCTGAAGCCATTGCTCAAGGCTTCTATCCTTGCATGGTCAGAGGGCCTCAGCCTGTAGATGCTGATCCAATCTCTCTGCTCTGGTGTCGCGACGACAATCTGTTCAAGTGAAATCTTCAATTCGCCAAGAACTCGGCCAAAGAGAACACAAAGCTTTGGGGATTAGACTTCAATCCTGGCCCCTCTACGCCCCGCGCTGATGGCACGCGTGAAGCTAAACCGAATCTGGTTGGGCCCTTCTACAACCTAGAGGGCCTCATCAGTCACATAAGGGTTCAAGGGCAGATGTGGATTAGCCTGAAGCAGATGCTGACTCTGAAGAAGCACCTGCAACGCCGAAGCCCCAGAAGAAGAAATCAAAGGCTTCAAAGACTACTCCACCATGGGCTTCTAGAGTGAAGCCTTTGGCCACTGCTCCACCTGCACCAAGTGTGCAATCTGAGGAACACTCTCGTATCTCCAAGAGCAGACAGCTGAAGAGGAAGCCAACACGCAACCCCAGTCCAGCTCTCACTCCTGATGCAGTACTGAAGACTGCCAATGATACCCTTGATCTCTCAAGTGATGAAGATCTTGGTGATGATGCTCTGGAGCTATTGATCAAGAGCAAGCAAGATGCTGAAATCTTCAATGATTTGTCGCTCTTTGACGTTGAAGTGCTCAATAACTTCATTGATGAATGGGTTGACACTCCCAACCTGAGCTTCGACGATCTTCAACTTCCAGTTGGCCTCAGCGTCTCCTTCCATGGCGCCATTGCTTCTGAGCTGGCTCTGGCTCAAAGAATTGTTGAGCCGAAGAAAAAGATAGATTATGAAAAAGCTCAGTTCAAGAAGCATATGGACAAGCTCAGCGTGCAAGAAATTCAAAACTTCAAGGTTATGATGCAAGAGCTCAAGGAAGCCTTTCGCCAGCGGCGTGAAGAAGCTAAAGGTTCTCGTGAGCGAATCAAGGACTTGGCCGCAAAATGCGTTCAAGCATTCAATGAAGCTGAAAAGCGCAAGGCACTTGGGCGTCCTGGCATTGATCCAAGGATGGCTGCCAAGAAGAAGAAGAAACAACCTGTACCCGAAGCTGAAGAATCTGGGCAGGAAATGCCTCGCATAGTCTTCCCTGCTAGCATGACTGGCACGAAGCCTAAGGCAACCCCAACCACTTCAAAGCTCAAGAAGACTAAGGTGGCTGAAGCTGAAGCTCGCAAGCGTAAACAATCTACTGATGAAGCTCCACCCACCAAGAAGCGCAAGACCAAGAGGGTTAAGGCTGCTTCCAAAGAGCCTATCGTTGTCGAGCCAATCTCATTTGCTCGCCCTGCATCTGCCCAGAGAGAACAAAGAATGATTGTTCATGAGCCTGCTCCCACAGAGGCTGAAGACATTCCAGCTGTCGACCCCACCGCAGCTGAAGACATTGGTCCTCAAGACAATGTTGAAGATGATGAAGTCCTTCCTCAGATCGAATACAACATTGATTCTTCGCCTGTTCTCACAAACAGCGAACGCATCAGCATTGGTCATCCATTGACGCCAATTGCTCAGGATGACTCGTGGGCTGATCACCCACAGGATACACAAGCCACTCCCCAGCAAACTCAAGACACCAGTATGGTGCTTGAAGATGAAGACTTTGAGGCCCAACAACCTCCATCTCCTCAGGCGTCGCCAGTTTTTCGCAGGCTTCGCAAAGGACCAAGGCCTCAAGTCGTCGCCCCAAGTGTTCCAGAAGGAGTAGAGCAACCATCTGCGCGTGATGCTGCTCCTACTGTGAACCCCTCAGAATCTAAAGCCAAAGCGGCTGAAGATATTCCGGCTGCATCAGCCGAAGAAGAACCACCCCAACAAGAAGAAGAACAACCCCAAGTTGAAGAAGAAAGTACTGCCGCACCCCCTGTTCTCGAGGAGAACGTGTCCGACCCTCCGGCTCCTGAAGTGGAGGCTACAAATTCAGAGGCTGCCACCACCAACACTGAAGCCAATGACATGGTCATGGCTGAAGCTTATGTGGCACCTGAAGACACTGTGGTGCCTGAAGTAACTGCGCCTGAAGTAACTGCTCCTGAAGCCAGTGCTGCTCCTGAAGCCAGTGCTGTGCCTGAAACCAATGCTGCACCTGACGCCAATCTGCAGCTTGAAGATAATGCCTCTGCTCCTGTTCCGCCTCCACGGCCTCATACCATTGAGCAAGCATACAACAAGGATGATCAGCTTGTAACTGTCCGGTGGCCCATTCTGATTCCGCCACCTACCACTGAACCACGTGTTGCTGGTCCTCAGTTTGATCATCATGTTGCTCATAGGCCCCAAGTTCAGAAGCCTAAGCCAAGACTGCCAAGGTTTCCAGGTATTGCAACATCTTCAGGGTCATTCAATGCCAATAGCTTCACTGCGCACAACACCTTCTTTGACAGCGCCAAGAACCCATATTCCAAACCAAGAATATCATCAGACAGGTTCTGGAGCCATCAACAGCGCAGCTACTACTCCAGAGTACTCTATGATCAAGGGCACATTTTCCCTCATATGCGTCTTGACACTGAAGCTATTGCTGGTCTGCCCTGCTTGGAGGAAGCTCTTGATTGCTTCTGTGATGCTGGCCTACTAAATTTTGTCACAGATAAAGAGCATTGGAATGAAGAGCTGCTTCTGCAATTCTATGCAACACTCCACATCCGAGGCTACAGCAGGGATCCGAAGACATGGGTCCTTGAGTGGATGACAGGCAATGTGCATCATGAAGCTAAAGCCTTTGATCTCATTGAGCTTACTGGCCTGCCCACTCCAGGATATCTATATGAACCTGGCTGTCAACTGCACACTGAAGCCTTGGAGAGTATCTTTCAGAAGCGTCAACCCAACATGAGTCAAATGCTCAGCATGATGAAGCCTCTGCCAAGTGATGCTGAATACCCTAAGGAATTCTTTGTTGAAGACCTCGAGTACCTGCCGCGCACCATCTATCACATCATAAGGCGTACTCTATGGCCAATTTCTTCATCAGCCAAGCTTGAAGGCACTATGAAGACTTTGGTCTTCTATATCTTCAATGGCATTAGCTTCAATGCTCAAGATTTCTTCATTCGGCAAATGGCTATGTCTGGAGCTGATCTATTAGGTCTGAAATTTTATGACCCTTGGATAATGCGCCTCATCAAGTTGCATTCAGTTGTCACCTATCAGCCCTCTGCCCGCAACCATCAGATTTTCTTGCCTGAGGTTGATATGTCAGCTGAAGCCATCTACCAAGAGCCTGCTAAAGAGCCAGTTAGTCTTCACAATGCTGATCATCAAAGCTTCACTCAGCAGATTGAAGGGGTTCCAGCAATCTCACGTGTTTATCCTCTGGCTGGCCGTACTCGTCTACCTCGACACGCTAAAACTGAAGCCACTGAAAGCACCATCGCTCAAAGGCCTCAGAAGCGATCTCGTGTCCTGAACAACCGAGAGCTTCTAGTAGCCCTTCATCAGAAACAGGACAAGCATCACCTCTGGTTAAAGCGTCAGATGCAAAGCCTCTTGGTGGATGTCAATCGCATTCGCAATCTTGCCACCAAGAATGCTTTTGTTGCTCATGAAACATGTCGGAGGTCTTGGAAGAGTTTGACCTTGCTGAGTGCTGAAGCAGATCTTCAAGACGATGGCTTCACTGAGAGATTCAAGTTTGACAACACTCCTCCAAGGACTGCTGTTATGCGTCGAACATCATCTCTTGAAGATTCTGAATACTCCTCCGCTGCAACAATTGACGCCAGGGTGATCGATGATCAGGATGATGCTACTTCACCGCCTCCTACTTCAGCGCGCATCGACACTGCACCAACCACTTCTGCACCACCAAACAACAACACCGACCCTGCATCCTCTTCTGCTCCAACTGGGAACGAGTAGAGGCTCTATGTCTTCACACCTTTTTGGTCCTTACTGACAAAAGGGGGAGAAGCATATGAGTTGATAGTCTTCAAGCGGGTCCATATGGGCGGGTGCTTTATAATTTGCCTAGTGCTTACAACTATAGTTTTGCTACATTTGGTTCTTTGAGTTGTAACACTTAAACTGATGGTCGTCTGCTACGTTTTTGTGCTACTCTGTAATGCGATGATAAATTCCGCATCTGCTACCTTATATTCTGCACTTAGTCATTATTGCAGACACCCATTTTTCATTATGCATGTCATTATCTTTGACATATCAATTATGCATGATGAATTGTCTTCATAAGTTGAAGAGGATCTCCACAAGTACAACCTGCCATGTGCATTTGTATTCAAAGGCAAATCAACTATATGCACATCTTCAGGGGGAGCCTTTTGCTACTTACGAAGACAATGCCTTTATCCTTTAACAATTTCACATATCTTTATCCCCGTTGAAAACTTCAACCAGTTTGTCATCAATCACCAAAAAGGGGGAGATTGTAAGTGCATCTAGTGCCACCCCTAGTGTTTTTGGAGTATTGACGACAAACCTGGTTGAGGGACTAATGTTTTTGTGAGAGTTGTAGGATAACACAGATAGTAGTCCCTCATTGATTCGGTTAACCTATCGGAGATGAACCCTAAAAATGTATGAAGACATTGATATCAGTGGTGGTATATGAAGATAATCATATTGAAGACTATGACATGAGAAGACATTGTGTGAAGACTATGGAGAGCGAAGACGTAGATGTTTCGTTATTTCCTTTTCTTCTTTGTTGAGTCATAGGAACCACCGTACTATTAAGTGGGGTCCAAGTGAACTAAGTCAGAGTGACTGAAGTGATGCTCAACCAAATCATATGTCTTCGATCGAAGACTATGAGAGCAAATCTTATCCAGAGGCGGATAAGTCAGCTTTACTTGGAGCTCAAGTAAAGTTGTCGTGTGTGTTTGAAATCTGATCGTTGGAACATGTGTCAGTTCCTTAGTGACCCAGGGTCACTTCGGACAAATCAGGTCGGGTTGCCCATTGGCTATAAATAGCCCACCCCCTACACCATAAATTGGTGGCTGCTCAGAGTTATTTCACGGCTTTTGTCGTTTGAGAGCAACCCACCTCCGAAGCATTTGAGAGAGAGAAATCCTTGCGAGGACAAAGCCCAAACACCCAGAGCCAAAGAGTGTTAGGCATCACTGAAGTCTTTCTGTCTGTGTGACCTGAAGACTTATTACACTTGAGGACTGTGTTTCCTCCAGCCGGTTAGGCGTCGCGTTCTGAGCATCCAAGAGTCATTGTGGATTGCCGGTGAACGAAGTCTGTGAAGGTTTGGAAGTCTACCTTGAAGACTTACCAGAGTGATTGGGCGAGGACTAGGTGTCCTTAGCTCAAGGGGAACAAGGTGAAGACGCGGTCTTCTGAGTTAAATCTCAGCCTCCCTAACCAGACGTACAGTTGTCACAGCAACTGGAACTGGTCTAACAAATCATTGTCTTCCCCGAGCTACTGGTTCTATCCTTTCCTTCCCTTTACTTACTGCTCTATGTTGTGAATACATTGCATGTTTGCCTTATCTGATTGTCTTCACTGATTATCTACTTGCTATGATTGGCTTCATTCCTTCTTCCTTTGTGATCACTACTGCCTTGCTATTAGTCTTCATGCTTTCACTTCATTGAATACATGACTATGGCTTATCTAGTGTAGTCCACTTTCCGCTGCATGCTAATAGGCTTGAGTTTATCATTTGTCTTCGGAACTACCATGTTTTGAAGCATTTCATAAAAATCGCCTATTCACCCCCCCTCTAGTCGATATACTGCACTTTCAGTTGTCCTATGTGTAATCGGTGAATTGTTATGATTAGTTTAAATTGCTTGTGGTTATGTTCCTGTCCTTTGGTGCCCATCATATGAGCGCATATGTGGATCACCCTTTAGGGTTAGTTGTATGTTGATAAGACTGTGCATTGGAGGGCAAGAGTGATAGAAGCTTCTTCCTAACATAGAATTTAATTCATAGGGGACTGAAGGTGGACCAATATATCTTAATGCTATGGTTGGGTTATGCCTTAATGAACTTTAGTAGTTGCGAACCAATCATAAGTGCATAGAATTCCAAGTAAGGGATGACATGCTAGTAGTGGCCTCTAACACATAAAAACTTGTTATGGGTCTAGTAAACTTAGTCAATTGCTTAGGGCCAAATCCGGAAATCCTACCACCACTTTTCCACACTTGCTATACTAACTTAATTGTTCTTTTAGTAAAACATCACCTAACTTTTATTTTCAAATTCTTTATTATCTTGCAAACCTATCCCTTTACACCTACAAAGTACTTCTAGTTTTATTCTTGTTCTAGGTAAAGCGAACATTAAGTGTGTGTAGAGTTGTATCGGTGGTCGATAGAACTTGAAGGGAATATTAATTCTACCTTTAGCTCCTCGTTGGGTTCGACACTCTTACTTCTCGAGAAAGGCTATACATGTGGGTTACCAGACATGCAAAACTAACCAAATATAAGTCAGCATAAATTGAGAGTATCATGCAAAAATAACAAAATATAAGTCAAAATAGAAACATGTAGAACTTACTTTAGTAGGTGCAATATGCAAAAAAAAATCACTAAATGGATGAAATATAGAAATAAAGCTTGAAAATTCATGAAACTTGGGCATTGTGCATCCAATGTGGTCTACTTTGGATGAAAAATGCAAAGGCCCCGTTTTCAATATAATTTGGGGTACTTGCATCACAACCAAGGGGTCTTTCTAGCACTTGAAAAATGAAAATAAAATATTACCAAAAAAATTGCAAATTTATATGGAAACATTGTCACAATGGTAACAACAATAGCAGTGCCAAATTTGGACATGTTATCGTGAACTGTGCCATGGATTTGGCCATGGCCATGGGCATATGCCTTGAAATACATGCAACTTCATATAAGGTAGGCCATTTTGTGAAGTATTTTTTTCAAACTTGTGGTATTGCAAGTTTATTATTTTCCCAGCAACTAGTCCACATATGATGGCTCAATGCAAAAGGATATCTTTTTTAGGCTTTTTTAATTTCCTTTGAGTTTTTCCAAAATATGGTCAAACTTGCAAGGTTCACCATTTCTACGAGATGGTTTGGAATTTCAACTTTGGTTGTGCCCAGTTCCTACACCACCAGTTCAAAAGCATAAAATGAGTTTTGCCGATTTTCAGGACCAACATTGTAATGCCCAGGATGCGACTATATCTCCTACGTGTCGAGGCACGAGTTAGAGACATAAGCGCATTCTGGAATGATCGCAAGCATGGTATCTTTGCACAACTCATGTAATGAACATGGATGAAAGAGTAAAATAGTTGGCTTACACTCGCCACGTCAAACAATTAATTTAACAATCATACATTCATCCAAATAACACAGGGTCCGTCTATGGACGAAATCAAACGAGAAAAGATACCACAACCACAAGTCATGATTGGCCCAAGTAGGAACCACTACTGATCGTCCGGATACATCACATAAAAACGACCACGCTCTTCATTCAACTCCCAGTGAAGTTCTTGTCCATCTCCTGCGTCGTACTCTGTTGTACATGCATCTGGTGTGTGTTGTAATCTGTGAGCCACAAGGACTCAGCAATCCCATTCCCGGGTACCAAAACTAACAAGGCCTTTAGGTGTGGAGAGTTAACAAAGTGTCTGCAACAAGCACTAAGCAACTAGCTTATGAATTTAGAGCGAGATGAGAATATGTGCCAACGGTCGCCAAAGATGGTCAAGTGATCCTAGCTACTCACGTTCAAGCATAACCCCACCGTGTTCACTTTACGAAAACCCCTTCGAAAAGAGACCGTCATGGTTAATCACACAAGTAGTGTATTCTTAAGGATATGGTCTCAAGTTATCTACAACCGGATATTAACAAATTCCCATCTACCACATAACCGCGGGCACGGCTTTCGAAAGTTCATAACCCTGCAGGGGTGTCCCAACTTAGCCCGTCACAAGCTCACGATCCGCAGAGTCGCAACTCCATATTGGGAAGACCCGAGTATTCTCGAAATCCCGTGCTCAAGATATTTCGACAAAGGTAAAAATAATCCAGCAAGACCTCCCGGCATGCCGACACCCTGATAGTAGACGCACATATCTCATCTCAGGCCACGACCAGATGGGACAAGCTACGGGATACCAAACCTTGAGTTGCCTCCAGGTGTCCCCGCAGGTTGCCCAGTTTGGACCAACACTCATGAGGAGCACTGGCCCGGGGGTTGATTAAGAACTCGGGTTTATAACTCGCTATGCAAGTTTTAGTTATTAGGCAAATGGAGTACCAAAGTTGGGTCTTGTTGGGAAAAGCATTAAGCAATGCGAATTATCAAGGGGGGCCCATAAACCCCAACCGTGTTAGGAACGCAAAATCAAGGAACATAACACCGGTTTATCGGGTCCTAAGGTGGCATGAGTGGAACAAAACACCAACAGAAGGCCAAGCCTTCCACCCATTATCAATATATATGTGCATTCGTTTAATTAAGATATATATTGTGTTATCCCAATAAACAAGTCCAAACATGGAGCAATCTTCAAACTTCACCTACAACTAACAACGCTATAAAAGGGGCTGAGCAAAAGCGTACTAAGCCAATCAACGGTTTGCTAGGAAGGCAGTTAGAGTATTTCATGGCAACATAGGAGGCTGTCAAGACAAGAATAGGCATTGAGGCATAACTATAGAGCGAGACAACTAGCAATGCAAAGATAGAGATGACATCAGGGAACGGTCATCTTGCATGTTAAATCCTCGGTGGGATGGTAAGACGGCTCCTCAAACTCAGTCTCAACAAGATCCTCGAACTCAGTATCGGCTCCCAGCTCTACCCAACACAAGAGCACAACAACGATACAAGATAAATCACGATGCAATGCACAAACAACATGATGCAAGACATGTCATGGGATGCAAGTCATGATGTGCATATGCATGAGGATGCTCTCGTGCCTAAAGGAGAAGATGATGGAAATGGCTTCATCTTGGGTAACCAAGCAAGCCACTAGATAGAGGGGAAGATTTCAGTCGAAATCGATATAAGGATCATTGGAATCGGATGCACGGTTGGCAAATGGCAAGCAAAACAAGATGCAATGCAAAACTGAAGTTAAAAACAACATGGCATCTTTGGAGCAAGATTTAAATATGCTACAGCACCCAAACATGAAGACAAAAGGCATGGATGTGAAATAGACATGATTCTTAATAAGCATGAACTCATAGCACACCCAAAAACTTGCTGGAACACAATTAAACAAGCATGGCAAGATTTAATAAGTTAACAGATTTCTGAGACTTAGTGAAAATTACAAGGCATGCATATCTGGAACAATATATTGCTGCCTTTGGAGACACACAACAACAAGCAAGACAACTATAACAAGCATGCAAATTACATGAGGATGAAGTAGACATATTATACTTCCAATTCATCCAAAGAAACAATTTATTCCATGCAAGGTTTGCTTAACACAAGCTTTGCCAAATTGAATGTTCTGTTAACAGGCTGATAGTTTTAATTTCAAGCATTTTGAGAGCAAGATTACAACAAGCTACAGCAGGGCATATATGCAAACAAAGGCATGGATTGATAGACAACAACATGCACATCAAGACATGCTCACTAGTTAATTCATAACATGCATGGAAAATATTATGGCATCAAGTTTACATGGCAACATATTATTACAGATTCCAGACTTAGCAGTTTTTTCACTGTGTTAAAACAGTAACATTGACATGGCATGTTTACAAGCCTGTTTAAGTCACCACAGAGCATATCATGGAAAACCAAATACACCACTTCAAAGACAACATGATTATGCTTCTAAAACATGTTGACATGTGGCACAAAAGAAAATCACACAAAATGCTATGAAAAAGACAAAACATCCTCTCATAACAATTTCAGCAACTTAACAGCAACATGAACTTTTGTAACAGGGTTAAACATGGCATAATGCAACCTAACATGTGTGCAAATGCATCCATCATGAAGAGCATCACAGGACGAACATTTTGACATATCATACACTCCACTTGGACCAACATGCACAAAGTTACGACCTCACGAACATGCTAACATATTGTTGACACACAACTAGTGCTGAAACAGTAACATCACAAGCAGTCTTGCAACAAAGATTAATACATCTAGATGAACCCTAACATGCACAAAACTGATACTAACATGTAGAGCACTTCAAGACGAACATTTTGATATATTATGCATGCAAAATGGAGCACCGAGCACCAAGTTATGACATGGCAAAGAGGGCAACAAAATAACACAGATTCGGGACTTAGAAGAATTATACCCCCGCAAAAGTCAACGCGGGACGAGGGATCCGGGATGGGCCGGTGCGGGATGAGGACGGTGCCGTTTGGATTGGCTCCCGGTGGATCTGATCCACCCGGGGCAGATCCGACCGGAGTGGGGCGGCGGCTCGCCAGAGGAGCTCGCCGGAGGGGGAAGATGATGAGGCAGCAACATGCGGGGTCGCCGGCGGGACGCGGCAGGGCGGCGGGCGCGGTGCGCCGGCAGAGGTTGGCGGCAGAGGGCGCCAAGCCGGCCGGAGGCGGCGGCCGGTGTGGGAGGAGGCCGAGGGCGCGGCGACGGTTGCTGAGCCGGCCGGCGGCGGCGATGCGCGGCGGCGTGGGACGCGGCCGAGGCGGGCGGGCGGGCCCGACGCGGCCCGGGCACGGGCTGGCCGTGGGCCAGGTGGGCCGCAGCGGCGGGGGATGTCGGTGCGGGGTCCGGCGGGACAGGTGGCGCCCTGTGGTTGGTTGAGGGGGCGGAGCGGA
The DNA here is from genome assembly GCA_902687465.1 of Secale cereale. Lineage (NCBI taxonomy): Eukaryota > Viridiplantae > Streptophyta > Magnoliopsida > Poales > Poaceae > Secale > Secale cereale. Next base: position 571,320,181 of record LR738715.1, on the reverse strand, counting down.
CGCGTCCGACTGGGATGGACGTGTCCGGCGGCACGGAGGAGCTCGGGCTAGGGTTTACTCCCTGAATTCGGGGGAGAGGGCCTATTTATAGATTTTGGGAGCTAGAAGAGCACGATCATGATCCAACGACCGAGAGCATGGAGCTGGTTAGGATGGTGTCGGGGATATACCCCCGCGGTATGAACCGGCCGGAATTATAACCCGGCCGGACTTGGCGGTTTACACTTGGTGATTCACTGGCGATCCGTTATCACCAGACGGTTTACAAGCAACTTGCCTAAATGATATTACTCACTGGTAACCCGGCGTATGGATCATGGATGACAAGGCCCAAGGCCCAGAAGGCCGGTTCATATTAATTGTGGGCCGGTTTATGAATAAAGCGCAAGGAATATTCTCATACAAAGGAAGCAAGACTAGGACTCCTTGTAATAGATCAATCCTAGTCCTACTAGGACTAGTCATGTAAAGCCTCCCCTTCAACATATATAAGGAGGGGCAGGGCTCCCCAAAGAGGACAAGTTTTCACAAGTTGAGAGAAGTTTTAGACAAGTTAGACAAGAGACAAGTTTAGAGGAGAGGTTTAGACAAGTTTCTAGGGCTAGACACAAAGAGCCGGTTTACCGGCGACACCACGAGGATCATAATGAGACCTAGCCTCAAACAGCACGTAGGGCTATTCCGGATGATGTTTCCCGGGGCCCGAAGCTGTCTAAATCCGTGTCTTGCATCGCATCTCTCGATTCCGCTCAACCCCTTCAAGCTACCACATAGATGCGCGCCTCAACACTAAGTCCGTTGATCCGGACATCTGACGTGTTAATTCCACGACAGTTGGCGCCCACCGTGGGGCCTGCGCACGTGGTGTTGAGTTCTTGGAGGGATCTTTTCTTAGGATCGAGAAATTGGCAGTTTTTTCCGGATGAAGAATAACCGGTTTGAAGGGATCTACACCAGCTTGAAAATCATCGGTCCAGATTTGCAATATGTGAGCGTTAAGTCCAAAGGAATTAAGTTTTGTTCTCGAAGAAGACGCGTCGATCCATCGAATCCGAGGACGAGTCAATATTTGATACAGCGGCCACCTTGCGAGCTGAGAAAAAAAAATCAGCTGCGTCCATATTGATTTTCGGTGCCGCCTCATGCTAGTTCTGCTTTTTTTTTTGGTCTCGCCGGTTGTGCCTACGACGTCCTGCCTGCGGATTATATTTTCCGCTCGGCGCCCGCAGATTGCGCCCGCCCGTGCTGACGCGAGTCCGGTCTCGCTCCGAGTCACTTCTGTCCGGAGACGGACCCGTTGGCACCTCGGTTTCACCCCCGCTCCGAGTCACCGTCGCGCTCTACTCCTCAAAAAATAGTACGACCCTGAGCCGGCGCATCCACAGTATTTATGTCCACAACAAAGTACTTTGTCGTTTCTGCCGCCGCTGATGGATCACTGCCCGGGCACCCCTCGCCGTGCTTTATCTCGAGCTGCCCATCTGGGCTGCACCCCAGGTCGCTTCAGCGGTTTGTCGCTGTCGTGAGCTGCCTGTTTTCTGCCTCGTGTCGTTGTTCAACTGCCAGCACACCCTGGTGTCTGTGTGAGCCGCCGTCGCATGGATTCTTGATGAGTACTGCGCCGCTCTATTATGGTCTTTTACGTGGAGAACCAACAGGTGTGAAAGACTACAGCGATGGCAGCGGATGTACGGATATTCGTCCAAGTTCCAAGGCTGCTGTTGCTGAATATACTATATTAAACCGGACAAGTGCTAGAACTAGTATTACTACTAGTACACATCACGTGCAAGGATCGGATCAGAAGGACTTGCCTATTTGCAAGCAAGAAGCGATCTACTCAACACACCAGAGTATTAAAAAAAACGGCCACGACCCGTGGCTGCTCCGGACTCTGCGTCCCCGTCCGAGTCGCCGCTGCGTCTCGTCCCCCGTCCGGGTCGCCGCTTCAAGCCCCGAGACAGAATCAATCAATCAATTGGCTAGTACTATTCCTAGTACGTCGCCGCTTTTCGATTAATTGGCACGTGAGTTTGATTGATTTCTCAAGCCGCTGTCAAGTAGTACTAGTTACTACTAGTACTTCTGTTCACAATGTCTGCTGCTCAGTACTGCCAGGTGCTATCTATTCTCAGTATTTTTTAACACATATTAATTCTTCTGGATACAATTACTCTGTCTTTCAATACATTTTATGCAGGTCCACTACAAAAGTGACATCATAAATATGAGGCTCGCACCGGTTTAAAGGTCGTGGCCAGTTCTCGTGCCTGCGCCGGCTACCACTGCTGCGGCCGACTCGTCAGTCTGCGCCCATGCGCGCTAGTCTTCAACACCGCGGCCGGTTTCCTTGCCAATGGATGTGCGCACACTGCCGCTTCTGCGGTCCGGTCTACATTAACACGACACTGTCTGCGCCTGCGATTTACCCACCCGTACATGCCGGCTTACAAATGCCACGGCCGGCTCATCTGTTGTCCGGGCGAATCAGGTGACATCTATCTTATTTATTTTTTATACATATTAATTCGTCCGAGCGAAAATTCCTCGTTCTGCTATATTCATGCGCAGGAAAATCAGTCATTGCAAAGTGGTATTATACCACGGAGGTGGAGGCACGCCAAACATTGTTCGACACAAGTGATCGTCGCCATTCCACGGGTTCAAGCGCCGGTTCACAACGTCGTGGCCATCTCTTGCGACCGCACCGGTTTACAACGACGCGGCCGTTTCTCGCGGCCGCGCCGGCCGGCCCATCTGTTCTTCAAACAAATCAGGTTCACGCGTCCGCACCGGTTTACAACACGGAGGATAACTCGTTCATCTCCGCCGGCTTATAATACCGCGGCCGATTCATATATCTGTGGTGCTACTGATGCTGTGGTCGTTTTACCGTCCACCCTATGATCCGGTCTATTCAACATACTGGTTCAAATTCACTTAGGTGATATCTATCTACAGTATTATTTTTCTTGTTATATATCATTTTTCGTTAAGAAAATAAGATGCTTTGATTAGTCTATCTGGTTGTGCAGAAAATATGCAGTCAGAAGCAGTAAAACTCCCTGAAACGGTTCAAAGAAAAGACGCTTCACGATTTACCCACCGGTTCAGGAGGAACCCTGGGAACCCTCTGAAAAGTTGGATAAATCCACGTTCAGTGATTGGTTTACATTGACCCACCGGTTCAGGAGGAACCCTGGAGGCCCCCTGGGAGTTGGTATCATCCGCTCCCAGTGATCGGATTAGTTTCATAGTTCTTTCAACCCCCTGAAAAGTTGGACAAGTCCACATTCAGTGATTGGTTTAGATTGACCCACCGGTTCAGGAGGAACCCTGGAGGCCCCCTGGGAATGTCGGTCAATCCGCGTCCCAGTGATCGGAATAATTTTCTTCTTTCGACCCTCTGAAAAGTTGGATAGTACCACATTCAGTGATTGGTCTAGATTGACCCACCGGTTCAGGAGGAACCCTGGAGGCCCCCTGGGAGTGTCGGCCAATCCGCGTCCCAGTGATCGGAATAATAGATACAATTCTTTCGGCCCCCTGAACAGTTGATACGCTCACGTTCGGTGATTGGCTAGGCCCCTTGGAACAGTAGGTTTGCCCACGTTCCATTGATCGGATCTTATTTACAAATTCTTTCGGCCCCCTGAACAGTTGATACGCTCACGTTCAGTGATTGGCTAGGCCCCTTGGAACAGATGGTTTGCCCACGTTCCATTGATCGGATCTTATCTACAAATTCTTTCGGCCCTCTGAACAGTTGATACGCTCACGTTCAATGATTGGCTAGGCCCCTTGGGACAGTCGGTTCGCCCACGTCCCATTGATCGGATTGGTTTTTATTTGCGGTTCTATCGGCCCTCTGAACAGTTGATACGCTCACGTTCAGTGATTGGCTAGGCTCCTTGGGACAGTAGGTTTGCCCACGTCCCATTGATTGGCTGAACCTTGCTTTGAGCCTGGCAGCTCTTTGAAAAAGCCTCGACTACATGGTCTGATTTGCAAAAATTGTGTGTTTCTTGGTGTTTCTTGTGTTCTATAACCTTTTAAACCGAGTGGAACAGCTCCAAGAAGATGACCACCTATCTATAAAGTTATAAGTCTGGGTCATGAACACCAGCGAGAGTTAAACCGGCGTTCATCATAACCCGGATCGACCTTCATGATGAGCCAACAAATTGGCAGTACATGATCAGTTATAATGACCGGTGTTTTTTTAAACCGGCCTGGTTTTGACTATAAGTCACCAGTATGAGATAAAACAATGACCGGAGTTTATTAACCCGGCCCGATTGTGATCAAACATCATTGGAACCGGTCTTCAAACCGGATTATATTCTTCAATAGCCAAACATGGCTGGATTCCTATTATGGTTATCAATATTATGATTGAGATCTTCAAAGTCGCTTTAAAGCGCAATGGATATTATTTCATCAAGGGAAATGATTTATTTTACAAAGGAATAGTCCCGAGTTGCTGCAGGCTTACAACCCGGCACTTGGGGGCTACATTATTCAGATTAAGATTACATCAAATGCACAAGTCTCAAGCACACAAACAAGTTGTCTACTTGACACTTGGGGGCTAATGGGCAGTTGAAGCAGTAAAAACAACAGCAATTCAAAGACAAAAGTCTCAAGCACACAAGCAAGTTGTCTACTTGACACTTGGGGGCTAATGGAAAGATCATTTGCTTCATCTGGAAGTACCGGTTCACCTTCTAAATGTAGCTAAACCGGAACTTGGGGGCTACCAATCGCTCCTGTCAACAATTCAAGGTACACAAGTATTCATCCATTATACTGAAAGGTCCACTGCTCAGTTGGTAAAGCACAAAGCTCTTAACCTTGTGGACGTGGATTCAAACCCCACGATGGAAGTTACATTATATAGTGTTATTTTCAATAATTATATCTACAAAGTCCCTGCTCATTATTGCATAATGACCCGGCACTTGGGGGTTACATAATATGGAATATTCAGTTTCATAATGATTGGGATAAATGATCCGGATTTCTTCAAGATTATACAAGGCTATTTTCAATGAAGTATATACAAAAGTCCCTGCTCATTATTACATAATGACCCGGCACTTGGGGGCTATAGGTAATATGCATATAAAGGAGGAACATCTTCAAATTTTCAGTTCTGGCAAATCAGGTTAAATTGTGTGACCTGGCAATTTTGGCAATCATAAACCGGCAAGTTCTACATCTTCAAGCCGGCTGGATATCAGTTGAATATTTCAAAGACCAATATTTTTGTCAAGTCAGAACATTGGAAGGCCGATTCAAATGGATTCTTTATTTACAATATTTCTTATGCAAGCAAGTTGAATATGAAGTTGGTCTATTGCCCCGGATTTTCTAGAAGAAGGAAGGACAAGGACTTAAAGATGATCAGGTGCCGGTTTACAAGAATTTTTTTACTCGGAGCACAACCCATCAAATTTGTTCTTGTGTTTATTTTGGAGCATAAGTTTACCATGGACACATCCAAGCTAAACTTGGGGGCTAATGTCGGGGATATACCCCCGCGGTATGAACCGGCCGGAATTATAACCCGGCCGGACTTGGCGGTTTACACTTGGTGATTCACTGGCGATCCGTTATCACCAGACCGTTTACAAGCAACTTGCCTAAATGATATTACTCACTGGTAACCCGGCGTATGGATCATGGATGACAAGGCCCAAGGCCCAGAAGGCCGGTTCATATTAATTGTGGGCCGGTTTATGAATAAAGCGCAAGGAATATTCTCATACAAAGGAAGCAAGACTAGGACTCCTTATAATAGATCAATCCTAGTCCTACTAGGACTAGTCATGTAAAGCCTCCCCTTCAACATATATAAGGAGGGGCAGGGCTCCCCAAAGAGGACAAGTTTTCACAAGTTGAGAGAAGTTTTAGACAAGTTAGACAAGAGACAAGTTTAGAGGAGAGGTTTAGACAAGTTTCTAGGGCTAGACACAAAGAGCCGGTTTACCGGCGACACCACGAGGATCATAATGAGACCTAGCCTCAAACAGCACGTAGGGCTATTCCGGATGATGTTTCCCGGGGCCCGAAGCTGTCTAAATCCGTGTCTTGCATCGCATCTCTCGATTCCGCTCAACCCCTTCAAGCTACCACATAGATGCGCGCCTCAACACTAAGTCCGTTGATCCGGACATCTGACGTGTTAATTCCACGACAGATGGGCTTGTGGGCTGTTGTGGATGGGTGTTGGGCTAAGATAGAAAGGGGTTTTCGACCCACGTGGTTAACCGTTGGAGTATCAAACGACATCCAAACGAGATGAAACTTGACAGGCAGTCTACCGATGATATACCAAGACCACATGACAACTCTCGGCCCATTCCGAGGATGTTTATATCCCACTCACAAAACAAGGCTTGAGAGGTGCGACGGGTGCCGTGTGAGAGAGTCGAAAACCGAAACGGACAACGGAGACGACGGAGACGATGCAACTACACACGGATTCAAGTGAGACCATGCCAATGCAATGCACATAATGAAAATGACATGGTGACATGCAACACACGCACAAGGCAAAACGAAGAAACCCGAAATGAGGAAGGAGCCGAGAATGGAATTTATTAAGTCAACGATGAATATATTGCCATATAAGGAAGTTTTACATCTGGGGTGTTACAAACTCTCATCCACTACGAAAAGATCTCGTCCCAAGATCTAGGACTGAAAGAAAGCGGGATACTCGGAACGGAGATGATCTTCTCGTTCCCATGTAGCTTCTCGGTCGGTATGGTGTGACCACTTCACTTTCAAGAATTTGATGGACTTGTTGCAGGTCTTGCGCTCAGTTTCTTCAAGGATAGCAACGGGGTGCTCACGATAAGACAATTCTTGCTGAAGATCAATCTCTTCGAAAGGAATGGTGCGTTCAGACGTCTTGAAGCACTTGCGGAGTTGTGACACGTGAAACACATCATGCACATTTGCAAAGTTGGAGGGAAGCTCAAGTTGGTAGGCTAGATCGCCTCTCTTGCCAATTAACTTGAAAGGGCCCACGTATCTTGGAGCAAGCTTGCCCTTGATACCGAACCTCTGAGTGCCCTTCATAGGAGAAACACGGAGATACACATGATCACCAATGTCGAAAGCCAAATCTCGATGCTTGCTGTCATAGTAGCTCTTTTGGCACAACTGCGTGGCCTTGAGATTCTCACGTATGACTTTGCACATTTCTTCGGCCTCTGAGATCAAATCATTACCAAGGAGTTGACGTTCACCTGTCTCGGACCAGTTAAGAGGGGTACGACACTTCCTGCCATAGAGAATTTCAAACGGTGCTTTGCCTGCACTTGCTTGGAAGTTGTTGTTGTAGGAGAATTTGGCAAATGGAAGGCAGTCTTCCCATTTCATACCGAAGGATATGACACATGCCCTGAGCATATCTTCAAGAATTTGGTTCACTCTTTCGACTTGGCCACTAGTCTGAGGGTGAAAAGTTGTGCTGAAGCGAATCTTGGTACCCATAGCTAACTGGAAGGAATCCCAGAATTTGGAAGTGAACAAGCTTCCACGATCTGAGGAGATTACTTGTGGGATACCATGCAAAGAGACAATTCTAGAGGTATACAGCTCTGCCAGTTGTGCTGCGTTGATGGATTCCTTGACTAGAAGGAAATGAGCCACTTTAGTGACCTTGTCAATCACCACAAGGATGGTGTCGTTTCCTCGCTTGGACTTGGGAAAACCGGTGATGAAATCCATCTCAATGTGATCGAATTTCCACTCAGGAATAGGTAGAGGTTGAAGGAGTCCGGCTGGACGTTGATGCTCTGCCTTCACTCTTCTGTAGACATCACACTCGTTCACGAATTGAGAAATTTCTCTTTTCATGCGAGTCCCCAATAGAATTGCCTGAGGTCATGGTACATCTTGGAGCTTCCTGGATGTATCGAGAGGAGTGAGTCATGTGCTTCGTTCATTATGAGCTTCCTGAGATCACCTTTGGGAACCACAATTCTGTCCTCAAAGAACAAAGTGCCTCTGTCATCAATGCGATTGCACTTGTACTTGGGAGTACCCTTGGCAATACCATGTTTCACCTTTTGCACCATAGCATCACTGAGTTGGGCCTCACGGATTTTATCTTCCAAGGTAGGAGCGACTTGAAGGTTGGCAAGAAATCCTTGCGGAACAACTTGAAGGTTGAGCTTCCTGAATGACTCACAAAGTTCAGGTGGGAACGGTTTGAGGATGAGACTGTTGCAATAAGCATTTCTGCTCAAGGCATCTGCAATGACATTGGCCTTGCCAGGAGTATACTCAATGCTTGGATCGTACTCTTGAATCATTTCAACCCAACGAGTCTGGCGGAGGTTAAGGTTTGGCTGGGTGAAGATGTACTTCAGGCTCTTGTGATCGGTGAAGATGTCCACTTTTCTGCCCAATAGAAAGTGTCTCCACGTGATCAAGGCATGAGCAACTGCTGCCAGCTCAAGATCGTGTGTGGGGTAATTCTTCTCATTTGGTTTAAGCTGACGCGGAGTGTACGCAACGATCTTCTTGTCTTGCATGCGAACACCGCCGAGACCTTGCAATGAAGCATCACAGAACACTTCATAAGGCTTGGACTCATCCGGAGGAGTAAGTACCGGAGCAGAAATGAGCTTCTATTTGAGGGTATTGAATGCCACATCACAATCAGGAGTCCACGAGTACTTGACATTCTTTTGCAACAGGTTGGACAGAGGCTTGGCAATCTTGGAGAAGTTCTCAACGAACCTTCTGCAATAGCTTGCGAGGCCGAGGAAACTTTAGAGTTGTTTGACTTTCTGAGGAGGTTCCCACTTCACAATAGCTTCAACCTTCTCGGGGTTAACAGAAATGCCCTTGGCAGAGATAATATGACCAAGATAGAGGACTTCATCAAGCCAAAATTCACATTTGGAGAACTTCGCATAAAAACGATGCTCACGGAGCCTGTCAAGAACCAAACGAAGGTGCTTGGCGTGGTCTTCTTCATTCTTGGAGAATACCAGAATATCATCCAGATAGACGAGGACGAATTCATTGGTGTAGGGGTTGAATATGAAGTGCATCATCCGAGAGAAAGTTGGTGGAGCATTTGCAAGCCCGAAAGACATGACTATGTACTCGTAGGAGCCATAACTCGTCCTGAATGCGGTTTTGGGAATATCCTCTTCACGGATACGAATCAGGTGGTAGCCAATCTGGAGATCAAGCTTCGAGAAAACCTTGGCTCCTTTGAGCTTCTTGAACAGTTAATTGATATTGGGGAGAGGGTACTTATTCTTAATTGTCTTCTTGTTCAATGGTCGGTAACGAACGCACAATCGTTTCGTACCATCCTTCTTCTTGACAAAAAGAACACCACAGTCCCAAGGAGAAGTAGTTGATCTGATTAGACCCATGTGTTCTTGCTCATCGAGTTGCTTCTTCAACTCCTTCAACTCTTTAGGAGAAAGCTTGTACGGACGCCGACATGCTGACTCGGTACTAGGTTCAAGTTCAATGACGAATTCAACTGGACAGTTGGGAGGCATGCCTGGAAGCTCTTCAAGAAATACATCCTCATATTCACAAACCATCAGAATCTGGGATATGGCATTAATCTTGCCCTTGTCATTGAGAGAGAATAGCCTGATTGTGTTATCTCGAGCTGCAAAGATAATCACATCTTCGGAAGGATGAGTTAGATTCACCTCTTTGTTAGCACAATCAATAAGAGCATCATGCTTAGAGAGCAATCCATCCCAAGAATAAGATCAATGTCTGAGTTACCGAGAACAACCGGGGAAACCAGAAAATTGTAATCGCCCATATGAATAGAGATATCCGGAGCCACCATACTAGAACTCGATCTCTTAGCAGGAGAAACAACACTCAAATCTCTTGGCAACACTTTGGTGTGAAAATTATGCTTTGATGCAAAAGGGTGAGATATGAAAGAACGTGATGCACCTGAATCAAACAAGACTTTTGCAGGAATAGAGTTAACTAGAAGATTATCAATTATCACATCATAAGAATCCTCTGCTTGAGCTGCACTCATCAGGTTCACTCTTGCATGCTTGTGCTTGACGATAGCATTGCTGACAGGTGGAGGAGGCAGAAGGCGCCTTTGAGTACACTTGTTTGCATAGTGACCCTTCTGGACACACTTGTTGCACGTAACTTCTGAGAGTGGCCGATGATAAGGATCGCTTGGTCTTGGAGCTTGGAACCGAGACTTGGACTGGTTGCTTGGGTTGGGTGGGTGGGAAAATCCACGACCACCTGAGTGCTTGTTCTGACTCGGAGGACGGAACACTGGAGGAGGCGGGAGCCAGAACTTCTGCTTCTTGGCAACCACTTGAGAGGAAGAGGAGGAGTGAACAGCATCTATTATCCTCTTTTTTTTAAGCTTTACATTTGAGTTGAGCTGCCTCTTGCTTGAGTGCCATGTTGTAGAATTGGTCAAATTCATCTGGCTTGAACAGAATGAGTGCAAGTTGGAGTTCATCTTTCAGACCACCTCGGAACTGGTAGATTTTGCTCTTGGCATAGGGGATGTCTTGCTTCGCATAACGGGCAAGATTCTAGAACTTGACATTGTACTGGTAGACAGACATGGTGCCTTGCTTCAGATTGCGGAATTACTCACGCATGCCTTCAGTGACACTGGTAGGGATGTGATGAGAATGGAAATCGCGACAAAAGTCAGTCCAAGAGATCTCATGACCCACTCTGGAGTCTTTGTACTGTTGCCACCACTCTGCAGCTTGATCTTTGAGTTGGAAAGTGGAAAACTTGACATAATCCTCGGGTCTGATATTACTGCACTCGAAGTGCTTCTTGATGTGTGTGATCCAATCTTCAGCATCTAGCGGATCAACACAGTAACTGAAAGACTTGGGTTGATTGGCAAGGAATTGGTTCAGATTCGCAAAGTGAGGTTGATTGAACAGATTTCATTGGCCTTGGTTCCCTTGATTTGCTTGGAAACTCTGCATCATTTGCATGAGCATCTGAGTGTTTTGATTGGTTGCCTGTATAATTGCCCTCCATGCCTCAGACGGAGGAGGAGGGGAAGGAGGACGCTCTTCTTCACCCTCTGGGTTCTGTCTAGGAACTTTCTTAGGTGCCATCCTGAAGATGATGACAACCTTTAGACATTGAAGCAAATAATAGATATGCTGAATCAACGGCTAGATATTTGCAACATATAGTCTTCACAATGAACATCCGAACAAAATTGAACGAATTAATTCCATAGCTTAATGGTACATCAACTTGCCGAGAAGCCACTTGGGAAAACAAAATGATAGAATAAAACAACAAGGTAACAGATGGAACAAATACATAATAGAGGTTTCGTCCCACATGTTCATGCTGATGCCCCATTGCACGTGTTACAAAGGGCCTTGCAATCTCCAGATCAGCATAGCCAAGGATCCTTTAAGATGCAACCCCCTAGTATAACAACGCCCATGATAACCTCTCCACTAGATATTGAACCCCAAACTCATATCAAGCACGAAGATGTCGAACGAAGCTTCTATCTTGTATTTGTTCTATCTGTTCCTTGTTCCTTTTTATCTTTTGTTCTTCCAAGTGGCTTCTCGTCGAGTTGATGTTCCTGCGGAATTCATTCGTTCGATCCTCTGTTCGAATGATATTGTGAAGATCATGTTGCATATCTATCCTTTGTTTTTGTTTTGATTCTGGTATTCGAGTTGCTTCAATGTCAAATGTTGATCCCATACCTTTCCTAATCGGTGTTCTCATATTTCCATGGGAGTGCTAGTCCTTCTTAATCATCAAGTTTTTCATGTTAATCTTTTTTTCAACCGGTGTGACTTCTCTTCAAGTTATTCCATACGGACGCCATTGAGAAATCTGTGGATTTGTCTGTTTCATTCATCCCAAGTTGTCTTTGTTTTCCCCACCCTCCCACCCTTCTTCTTCTTGGAGTCAGAAATTCTCTGATGAAGTATCCATTTTATTTATGTGATGTTTCTTCATTCTTTTCCTCCAATGTTCTTATCCGGTGATTTATCGTGAAGATGCTCAAGAGCTTCAAGTTCATCATTCTTTTGTTCTCATATTCTGTCGGTGGATGTAATTCAAGATTTCGGTGTTGATCTTATCCTTTTCGTCTTTTCACAATGCTTTCTTATTCCGGTGCCCCAATTAATCATTCTCCTCTTGTTATTCTTATCCGGAGTGCTGAAGATTCATAATTCCTTTCTTAACCCGTTCAAGCTATTTTGAGATTGCTATCTTACTCAAGCCTTTTAATTCAACCGGTGCAATATCTTTTAAGCAATCTTTTCCAACGGTGATTTCTTTTGAGTGGGCCCTAACCCACAGGTCTTTTCCCAGGATCTTACCTGACTCTTCTTTTTCCGGAGAATTCTTTCAAAGTGTGACGTAAGAATGATTTTCCATCAGTCACATGCCTTCTCCAAGATCGCTTTCAAATTCTTTTCATGTTGTTTCAACCTTTTAATTCTTCATTCCGGAGTGCTCAACAATTCTTATGGCATTTCTCGTCTTCATTTTCAACATTTGGAGACCGCAGAAGTGTTTCTCTTAAATCTTGGCCCGTTTTCTCAAGTTTTTCATGAATTCTTTTCCTTTGTGTTCCTCCGAAGGCCATCATTTCAGAATACTTCTTCGTTCTCAGTTTTCAACTTCGTCCTCCAACTATTCTTCATTGATGTCTCTTCGTTCGTCTCCATATTCTTACGGTGGTTCTTTCAAGATTACTCTTCCGTTGTTATCGTTTTAATTCATTTGTTCTTTCCATAATCCTACCGGTGGTTCGTTAAATACTTATCCAGCTTGTGCTAGATCTCTCTTTAATTCTTTCCAACGAGAATAAGTAGTATGCCAAATCCTTGGTTGTCATCAATTTAAATTGGTGAAGGAGATGCATGACATAATTCTTATTCTTATTCCTTCAAGGTGATTTAATTCTTTTGTCTGGAGCTTGTTCATCATATCATATTCTCGGTTCTAAATTCTTCATCTTGTTTTTCCGGAGCTCCAAGTTATTTCAATTATATAATTTCAAGCTCCACCTAATTCACCGCAGGCCTTGAATCTTATTCTTTTCATCTTTCACTTCTCTTGCTTTCATTACCGGAGATCTCATGGTGGTTCATCATCATTTAATTCATCCTTGAAGTTTTCATCAAGAATTTTTTTGTTGGAGCTTAAGCATTCTTCATCATGCATTCCAATTGCAATTCTTTCTACCTTTATCTTTTCAGATGGTGTTATGTCATTCTTGTTAATTCCTTCATGTTTCATGATTCACGAGTTATCAAGAATGAGATATTTAAACCATCATTTCCTTGATCAGGAGATCTTTTCAACCCTTCAATTTATTGTTGGAGCTATCTTGGGTTGTTTTTCACCAAAAGCTTTCCCTAAGGATTGTTGCTAATTATGGTGCTTATAAATGACCCAAGTTCTTCTTTTATCATTCTGCTGAGATAACTCTTTCGTCTCCTTGCTGATCTCAATCAAATCAATTGTTTCCGTCAGTGGCTGGTTGTCACCTCATAATTTTGAGATATTTTCCATAAGCCCACTTCAAGCTTATTCTTTCGTTGTTGATTCTTCCAACGAATCCCTTCAACCCTTCTTTGTAAGGAGGTTTTCCTAATTCAATTGTGGGAGAAGTTGTCTTTTTTCTTCTCCGTTCATTTCTTTCATTGAACTATATGCTATTCTTTCATTCCGGAGGCATTGTGTTGTTGTTTTCTTTAACCATCATCTCGTTTTATCAAGATCATGTTCTTTCCCTTGCTTATCATTTAACCAGAGTGTGGTATTCTTCATTCAAGTTCTCTCATCTCATCAAGTTTGCCTCTCTTATACCGGAGTGCTGTCTGAATCTTTCTTACCTTTGTGCCTTTCTTTCAATTGTTTCGGAGGCAATATGTGGTTGTTTTCATCAAGTATCATCTAAACTTGGCAAGTTTTTGTTCTTTTCCTTCCTTTTACAGACGGAGTGCTGCCCAAATTCTGTCATTCTTATTCTTTGGCTATACCGTTTTGGCTTCATATTCTTTTGGTTCCTAAGCTCTTGTTTCATGTCTTTCAACCTTCAAGGTTCTCATAATGCTCCTAGTTACTTTTTTCTAACGGAGTGCACTTAACTTCGTTCATCTCCGTTGCTTTCTTTCTTTCAACTTGTTTAACCTCTCAAGGTTCTTTGGTTTCAATCGTCTGTCAAAGAAGAAACTTTGTTTTACCTCTTCCTCTTCCCTTTCGTTTTTACCCGGTGATATCTCTAGGATCTCGGGTCGAGATCCTCTGTTAGTGTGGGAGAGTTGTGATGCCCGAGACCGACGTCCCAGAAGATTCCAGAAGATTCTCGAAGTTCCAGATGTTCCGGGTTGCCCGTGTGTTCTTTTTGCTTGTGTTATTTATTTATTTTGCATTGCATCATGTCATCCGCATCATGTTAACAACACTAAATGCTTATTTGTTGTTGCTTTATAATTATTAAACATGCTCATGAGGATTTTCCGGATATGTTGTTGTTATTTTCCGGCCTCATCTAAAATGCTTTAATAGTGTAGTTTTATTATGCTTCACCTCTTGCCTTGTTAAAAACATTTAATCTTGTCTTGTAAATAACAAGAGTCAATTAAATAATTAAATGTGGTGTTTCGTCAATATGCAACTCGTTGCATATTGATCTCCACTTAACTTGTAGTTTTGTTTGTGCACCTTGCCATGCCTTGCATATTTAAACCGGACATGCATCATACTTGAATGTGCATCTTATGCCATGTTTATGTCTATGTGTGTTTACCGTGTTGTTTTCCTTCTTTCCGGTTGCTTCTCTTGTTAGCTTCGGTTTCGTTCCGGAGTTGTGAGGATCCGCTCGACTGTTGCTCCGTCTTCTTCTTGGTCCCGTTCTTCTCCTCTGTGGAATTCCAGGCAAGATGACCGAACCCCGATAACATTACTATCTTTGCCTATTGCTAGAAGTCTCGATCTATAGTTTTGCCTCGATGCCCATGTCTTTCTTGTCAGCCTCCTACTTGTAACCAATTGCCATGTTTAACCACCCTACCTACGCAAACCGTTGCTTGGCTAAGTACGCTTCGCTCAGCCCCTCTTATAGCATTGTTAGTTGCAGGTGAAGATTGAAGATGCTTGCTTCATGTTGAAGTTTGGTTGGGTTATATCACACTATATAAATGCTTAAAAATGAAATCATCTATATACTGGCAGGGTGGAAGGCTAAGCCTTTTGCTTGGTGTTTTGTTCCACTCATGCCGTTAGGAACCGTATAAACCGGTGTTATGTTCCTTGATTATGCGTTCCTAACACGGTTGGGGTGTATGGGACCCCCTTGATAAACCGCTAAGTGCTAAGTCTTTTCCAGCAAATCCCAACATTGGTACTATTTGCCTAATAACTAAATAAAAACTTGCATATGGGACTAGCTATCCCTTTTATCTTAATTCAACCCCCCGGGCCAGTGCTCCACATGAGTGTTGGTCCGAACTGGGCAACCTGCGGGGCCACCTCGAGGAAACTCAAGGTTTGGTAAAAACCCGTAGCTTGTCCCATCCGGTCGTGGCCTGAGACGAGATACGCGCGGCTACTATCAGGGTGTCGGCACGCCGGGAGGATTTGCTGGATTAGCCTTACCTTAGTTCGGTTTAACTTGAGCACGGGATTCCGAGAATACTCGGGTCTTCCCAACTATGGAGTTGCGACTCCGCGGATCGTGGGCTTGTGATGGG
>LR738715.1:571267017-571296040 GCA_902687465.1 Secale cereale | reverse complement strand
CGTGCCCGCGGTTATGTGGCAGATGGGAGCTTGTTAATTCCGGTTGTAGATAACTTGACACAATGTTTCAATACACTACCAGCGTGTGTACCGTGACTGTCAATTTCCGAATAGGGATTCGGGAGTTGAACACGGTGGGGTTATGTTTGACCGGCTTTAGTTAGGATCACTTCGTGATCACCTTTCGACCGATGCACTTCTCTTCTCGCTCTCTTTTACGTAAGTTAGTGCTAGTTGCTGCTGCAGACTCTTGATTGTTCCTTCACCTCATATTTCTTTCTTCAGCCTTGTCCTCACCCAAGGCTTAAATAGTCTTGTTACCCGGGAACGGGATTGCTGAGTCCTCTGTGGCTCACAGTTACTTCACCACACCAGATGCAGGTTCAGCCGAGTTCGATGCAGGAGTTGGTTCAGTGCTTCACCAGGAGCCCGATGAAGAGTTTGGCTGTTTGTTTGTGACGTTTCGACGATCAGTAGTGGTTTCTACTAGGATTCGATCCTGTCCTGTGGCTTTTGTTGTTTTGGTATCTTTCTTTTGGATCTTCACCCGTAGTCGGGTTGTGATGTTTTGAATGATGTTTGTTTATGTAATGTTTTGTGTGAAGTGGCGAGTGTAAGCCAACTATCTCCTTTTGCATTTTAATCCCTCTTTTACATGAGTCGTGCAAAGATACCAAACTTGAGATCATTCTAGGATGGATTTATGCCTTTAAGTCGTGCCTCGACACGTAGGAGGTATAACTCCATCCTGGGCATTACAAGGACTTAGCAATCCCATTCCCGGATATCGAAACTAACAAAGCCCTTAGGTGTGGAGAGGTAACAAAGTGTCTGCAACAAGCACTAAGAAACTAGCTTATGAATTCAGAGCGAGATGAGAATATGTGCCAATGGTCGCCAAAGATGATCAATAAGTGATCCTAGCTACTCACGTTCAAGCATAACCCCACCGTGTTCACTTTCCGAAAACCCCTTCGAAAAGAGACCGTCACGGTTGCTCACACATGTAGTTTATTCTTAAGGATATGATGTCAAGTTATCTACAACCGGATATTAACAAATTCCCATCTACGCGGGCACGGCTTTCGAAAGATCATAACCCTGCAGGGGTGTCCCAACTTAGCCCGTCACAAGCTCACGATCCGCGGAGTCGCAACTCCATATTGGGAAGACCCGAGTATTCTCGGAATCCTGTGCTCAAGATATTTCGACAAAGGTAAAACTAATCCAGCAAGACCTCCCGGCGTGCCGACACCCTGATAGTAGCCGCGCGTATCTCGTCTCAGGCCACGACCGGATGGAACAAGCTACGGGAGACCAAACCTTGAGTTGCCTCCAGGTGTCCCCGCAGGTTGCCCAGTTTGGACCAACACTCATGAGGAGCACTGGCCCGGGGGTTGATTAAGAACTCGGGTTTATAACTCCCTATGCAAGTTTTAGTTATTAGGCAAATGTAGTACCAAAGTTGGGTCTTGCTGGCAAAAGCTTTAAGCAATGCGAATTATCAAGGGGGGGCCATAAACCCCAACCGTGTTAGGAACGCAAAATCAAGGAACATAACACCGGTTTATCGGGTCCTAAGGTGGCATGAGTGGAACAAAACACCAAGCAGAAGTCCAAGCCTTCCACCCATTACCAATATATATGTGCATTAATTTAATTAAGATATATATTGTGTTATCCCAATAAACAAGTCCAAACATGGAGGAATCTTCAAACTTCACCTGCAACTAACAACTCTATAAGAGGGGCTGAGCAAAAGCGTACTTAGCCAATCAACGGTTTGCTAGGAAGGCGGTTAGAGTGTTTCATGGCAACATAGGAGGCTGTCAAGACAAGAATAGGCATCGAGGCATAACTATAGAGCGAGACAACTAGCAAGGCAAAGATAGAGGTGATATCGGGGAACGGTCATCTTGCATGTTAAGTCCTCGGTGGGATGGTAAGACGGCTCCTCAAACTCAGTCTCAACAAGATCCTCGAACTCATTATCGGCTCTCGGCTCTACCCAACACAAGAGCACAACAATGGTACAAGATAAATCACGGTGCAATGCACAAACAACATGATGCAAGACATGTCATGGGATGCAAATCATGATGTGCGTATGCATGAAGATGCTCTCGAGCCTAAAGGAGAAGATGATGGAAATGGCTTCATCTTGGGTAACCAAGCAAGCCACTGGATAGACGGGAAGATTTCGGTCGAAATCGTTATAAGTATCATTGGAATCGGATGCACGGTTTGCAAATGGCAAGCAAAACAAGATGCAATGCAAATCTGAAGTTAACAGCAACATGGCATCTTTGGAGCAAGATTTAAATATGCTACAACACCCAAACATAAAGACAAAAGGCATGGATGTGAAATAGATATGATTCTTAACAAGCATGAACTCATAGCACACCCAAAAACTTGCTTGAACACAATTAAACAAGCATGGCAAGATTTAATAAGTTAACAGATTTCTCAGACTTAGTGAAAATTACAAGAATCTTGAACGATATGTTGCTGCCTTTGGAGGCACACAACAGCAAGCAAGACAACTATAATAAGCATGAAAATTACATGAGCATGAAGAAGACATATTATACTTCCAATTCATCCAAAGAAACAATTTATTCCATGCAAGGTTTGCTTAACACAAGCTTTGCCAAATTGAATGTTCTGTTAACAGGCTGACTGTTTTAATTTCAAGCATTTTGAGAGCAAGATTACAACAAGCTACAGCAGGGCATATAGGCAAACAAAGGCATGGATTGATAGACAACAACATGGACATCAAGACATGCTCACTAGTTAATTCATAACATGCATGGAAAATATTATGGAATCAAGTTTACATGGCAACATATTATTACAGATTCCAGACTTAGCAGTTTTTTCACTGTGTTAAAACAGTAACATTGACATGGCATGTTTACAAGCTTGTTTAAGTTACCACAGAGCATATCATGGAAAACCAAATACACCACTTCAAAGACAACATGATTATGCTTCTAAAACATGTTGACATGTGGCACAAAAGAAAATCACACAAAATGCTATGAAAAAGACAAAACATCATCTCATAACAATTTCAGCAACTTAACAGCAACATGAACTTTTGCAACAGGGTTAAACATGGCATAATGCAACCTAACATGTGTGCAAATGCATCCATCATGAAGAGCATCACAGGACGAACATTTTGACATATCATACACTCCACTTGGACCAACATGCACAAAGTTACGACCTCACGAACATGCTAACATATTGTTGACACACAACAAGTGTTGAAACAGTAACATCACGAAGAAGTCTTGCAACGAAGATTAATACATCTAGATGAACCCTAACATGAACAAAACTGATGCTAACATGTAGAGCACTTCGAGACGAACATTTTGATATATTATGCATGAAAAACGGAGCACCGAGCACCAAGTTATGACATGGCAAAGAGGGCAACAAAATAACACAGATTCGGGACTTGGAAGAATTTTACCCCCACAAAAGTCAACGCGGGATGGAGGGATCCGGGACGGGCCAGTGCGGGATGAGGACGGAGCCATTTGGATCGGCTCCCGGTGGATCTGATCCACCCGGGGCAGATCCGGCTGGAGTGGGCGGCGGCTCGCCGGAGGAGCTCGCCGGAGGGGGAAGACGGCGAGGCGGCGGCGTGTGGGGTTGCCGACGGGACGCGGCCAGGCAGCGGGCACGGTCCATGCGGCGACGGCGGTCGCGGTGCACCGGAGGAGGTTGGCAGCGGAGGGCGCCGAGCCGGCCGGAGGCGGCGGCCGGTGCGGGAGGAGGCCGAGGGCGCGGTGACGGTTGCGAAGCCGGCTGGCGGCGGCGATGCACGGCGGCGCAGGACGCGGTCGAGGCGGGCGGATGGGCCCAGCGCGGCCCTGGCGCAGGCCGGCCGTGGGCCAGGCGGGCCGTGGTGGTGGGGGATGTGGGCGCGGGGTCCGGCGAGACAGGTGGCGCCCTGTGGTTGGTTGAGGTGGGCGGAGCGGACGCGTCCGACTGGGACGGACGTGTCCGGCAGCGTGGAGGAGCTCGGGCTAGGGTTTACTCCATGAATTCGGGGGAGAGGGCCTATTTATAGATTCTGGGAGTTAGGAGAGTGCAAATGAGGTGCGGTTTTCGCCCACACGATCACGCTCCAACGACCGAGAGCATGGAGGTGGTTAGGATGGGTTTGTGGGCTGTTGTGGAGGGGTGTTGGGCTAAGATAGAAAGGGGTTTTCAGCCTAAATGGTTAACCGTTGGAGTATCAAATGACCTCCAAATGAGATAAAACTTGACAGGCGGTCTACCGGTGATATACCAAGACCACATGACAACTATCGGCCCATTCCGAGGATGTTTATATCCCACTCACGAAACAAGGCTTGAGAGGTGCGCCGGGTGCCGTGTGAGAGAGTCAGAGACTGGAACGGACAACGGAGACAACAGAGACGATGCAACTACACACAGATGCAAGTGAGACCATGCCAATGCAATGCACATAATGAAAATGACATGGTGACATGCAGCACCCGCACAAGGCAAAACAAAGAAACCCGAAATGAAGAAGGAGCCCGTAATGGAATTGATTAAGTCAACGATGAATATATTGCCATATAAGGAAGTTTTACATCTGGGGTGTTACAAACATATATACATCACACTTGTAGTTCAAATTTGAGCAAGTTTTTGTAAATCTCTAGAAATTCACTAAATGGATGAAATCTAGAAATAAAACTTGAAAATTCATGATACTTGGGCATTGTGCATCCAATGTGGTCTACTTTGGATGAAAAATACGAAGACCCAATTTTATTACTTATTTCAAGCACTTACTTCACAATAAAGTCATTCTCATACTTGAAAAATGGAACAATAAGATGTTATTCCAAAATATATATAATTGGTTTGCCAACATTGTCCAAAATGGTAACACCCATGGTTGTGCCAAATTTGGACCTGTTATGATGCACTGTGCCATGGATGTGGCCATGGCCATGGGCATATGCCTTGAAATGCATGCAACTTCACACAAAATGGGGCATTTTGTGAAGTTTTTTTTTCAAGTTTGCGGTATTGCAAGTCTATGATTCTTCCTAGCAACTAGTTCACACAAAATGTATCCATATACAAGGATTTCATTCTTTTGAAGCTTTTCTCATTTTCTTGGATTTATTTTTCAAAATGAGGTCAAACTTGCAAGGTTGGCCAATCCTACCACATGGTTGGGAATTTCAAATTTGGTTCTGCCCAGCGCCTACACCACCAATTCAAAAGCTTAATGTGATTTTCGCCAATTTTAAGGATCAACATTCATCACACTTGTAGTTCAAATTTGAGCAAGTTTTCATAAATTTGTACAAATTCACTAAATGGATGCAATATAGAAATAAAGCTTGAAAAATCATGAAACTTGGGCATTGTGCATCCAATGTGGTCTAGTTTGGATGAAAAATGCAACGATCCAATTTTATTACTTATTTCAAGCACTTACTTCACAATTAGGGGGACTATTAAAAAGTAACCAGTCTACCCGGGCTCTGGTTATATATTGTTTGGTCAACAAGATTTTTTGCAAAAATTGCAGCTCTCTCTACCCCATTGCCACCACCACTGCCCTTCCCGCCAATTCTACATGTCACGAAAACAATCTCCTGCCACGAACACTCCACTCCGAGCACTCCCTTGATTAAATACCAACGTCTGGCATCATTCCACCGATGCTTCACTCCATAGCGTCCACGCGCCACGCAATCCTAATCTAGTTCAGCCGCCATGGTGAGATAGCTAAAGACCGCAAGGATCTCCACGGGAGGTTTCTACCCTAGGCCGCCGGTGCCCATCACCAACGGCAGCTCCAACACTGGAGCGGTGGTGGGCTCCAACTCCGACTCGGGCTGCAAATCCGCGCAGGGGCCAACTATGGCGCTAGCTTCTACTACGATGCCTCCTCGGTGGTCTCGAGCTCCTACTCCAACTACTTAGAGATTGAGCCCATGTCGTCCGAGCTATCTTGTAACTGCATAGAGCTCGAGGAGGAATATGCGGAGGAGGAGGTGGCCTTCGAATCGATGTAGGAGCACCTCGATGTCTACAGTGTTGAAGATGCGTCCGAGGAAGACGTATCATCTCATGCGTATGATGATGTCGTGCTCACTACCCAGGTCGAGGAGGCCTTGCGCCTGGCGCAGTAGCAACTCTACCAGGCAGTGCTAGCCGCATCTCTGTCCACGGCATAGGCAGAGGTTGTCAGGCGCCCATGAAAATGCAACTAATTCTCAGGTGGTTTTGGTAATTAATAACAACATATAAGTCATTGATCTAATGCTCATCGATAATAAATTTTAGAGAAGATCAATGATTGGCATGGCAAGGACTAGTGAATGTGGACCCCACAAAATTCTAAGTACAAAGATTGGTAAAGCTCCAAGACTCTACATTTTTGGTTAAGTGATTCAAGATCGCATTGAGTCCATTAGAAAGCCAATACTGTTAAAAGGGGATGAAGTTTTGATCATGACTCAATTGCTCTAGTGCTTGGTGGTATTGCTCCAAAATCCTCAACTACTTCTCCACATCACTCTTGTCCAAACCCTAAAACTCCATCTCAGTCCCACCAAAAAAGATCCTATCCGGACCCACCGAGATGACCCTATACACTCCTGCATGCCAAACCCTAACATTTTGGTACAGTCAAAATGGATCTCGATCTCACCGAGATGGCCTGACCAAGTTTTTGTGATGAAGTCGCTTCATTTCGGAATCACCGAGATGAAATGAGGTCTTGCCCTAGTCATTGCACTTTGGTCGCACCGAGTCGTTCTGTTCAGTCTCACCGAAAAGCCTAACGTTCAAGTCTTTTATACTAGTTAGTCTCACCGATATTTTCAGGTCATTGCCACCGAGTAGGGTCAAAGTCTTGTAACGATTGGATTTTTGGTGCTGCCTATTTATACCCCTCCACCACCACCCACTCTCTAAGAGAGCCATCGGAATGAGCCACAACTTCCACTACTCATTTTCTGATAGAGAACCACCTACTCATGTGTTGATATCAAGAGATTCCAATCCAACCATTTGAACCTTGATTTCTAGCCTTTCCCAAGTTTCTTTCCATTCAATCCTCTCTTCTACCAAAGCCAAATCTGTGACAGAGTGTTTGAGTGTTGGGAATACTATCATTTGAAGCACAAGAGCAAGGAGTTCATCATCAACACCGTCTATTACATTTTGGAGAGTGGTGTCTCCTAGATTGGTTATGTGTCACTTGGGAGCCTCCAAGAGATTTTGGAGTTGAACCAAGGAGTTTTTAAGGGCAAGGAGATCGCCTACTTCATGAAGATCTACCCGAGTGAGGCTAGTCCTTCATGGGCGTAAGCCATGGTGGAATAGACAAGGTTGCTTCTTCGTGGACCCTTCATAGCTGGAACCCTCCGTGTACACGTGCAACCATTACCCTCCGTGGGTTGAAGTCTCGTTCAACATGGATGTACGATAGAACCACCTATCGGAACCATAGCAAAAATCATCGTGTCTTCATTGCATCTGATTTCTTCGATCCCTCCTTTACCTTCATATGCAAAGCCTTTACTCTTCGCTACTAAACTCTTAGACTTGCATGTGTAGGGTGTACTTGACTTGGTAGAATTGCTAAAACTTTCCTACAACTAAAATTGGGAAAAGGATAAGTTTTATTTGGTCAAGTAGTCTAATCACGCCCTCTAGACATACTTTCGATCCTACAGCCGGGCGGCTGAAGAAGAGGCCGTAGCTCGAGAGCAGAGGAGGGCGAAGACTCTACATGCAATGGCCGCCATCGAGGCAAAAGGTGAGGGACCGGACGTTGGCATCCCATCCTCCTCCTCCAATGACGTCAAAGACCATAACGGTGACGATGGCACCATCATCCTCTCAGATGATGAAGACAAGTAGCCAGCCATTTTTTGCCATTGTCGCCATCAGTTGGCCATATTATGTCACCCCTGTTAAAATAGTGTATTAGTGTAATGTCACTATTTCATTCACTTTGTTAAGCATTAAAAAAGACTAAGAACATGGTTATTAAGTTTATCCGAATATCTGAATCAGTTGTGTTGTGCACCACCGCGTTCTATCTATGTAGTGTCACTGATTCATGGGCCCTTTTGTAACATAAACACTGCCACGCTCTATCTCTCCAGTGTCACTGGCGCGTGGGCCTTTCTATAACAAAGGAAATATCAGGTCAAAAAGACTTGGATATGCACATAAGCAAATAGACGCACACAACTGAAATGGCTCGCACGATGCATAAATCAAGCGTTGGTCCCGAGTTCGACCCCCACGGGCGGCAACATATTCCACCCTTCTTTTGCAAATAAATCAGACACTGACATGTGGGTCCTGCAGTGTCCCAGTCGTTTGTACATTTCACTATTTTTAACTAATATACTAGATATTGACAGGTGGGCTCTGGGTGTCCCACGTGTCAGTATATGCGCTAGGTAACAATCAACTGCATTGACCCAGCGAAAACACTCTCTTTTGGGCGTTTTTGAGTGTGGGGAGAGTGGTGGATGGGAAAAGTGAGGGACGTTAGTTGGTTGGGGTAAAACTGAGTAGTACCAAGCAAGCGAGGGCACAAAAATTTGAAATCCTTGTTTTGAGAGATCGTGAATTTTTAGGGTCCAGAGATATCCTGGTATGACATAAACAACCTTAGAGCATCTCTGAGGCCCCAAAACCCCTCTCCAACTGATGATGTAGATGCAAAAAATACCTCGATGCAAAAAAAAAGTTACATCTCACCTCACAATGCAAATTTCCATCTCCTCTTACTTGAGATGTAAAAATGCCAGCCGCGTGCCAACCACCCAACTGCCTTCAGTTGGCTTCCACGCGACCGCTCGTCGCTCGCCCAACTCCGCCGCCAGCCGATTTCGCCTAAAATTAATGTCGCTATCATCCACCCCGCCGCGACTCTGCCCGCCTGTCCCCCTGTCGCCTGCCTCATCGTAGTAGCGATGATTGTCGCCTGCCTCGCCGTAGTAGCGATGACTGTCGCCCGCGACCGCCAATTCATTTTCGGCCACCGCTTCGAATCGAAGCTTGTCCGGAGATTCGGCTATTGTAATGCCTTCCACGGCCTAGTCATGGATGGGTTGGGCTTCTTCCTGGTCAAGACCCATCGGCGAAGGTAGGGGAGGCGCGCTACGCCGCCCGCCCGCCTGACACCCACCCACCTACACCTTCTTCCCGCCGCGGGAAGCCGGCCGACCGCAACGCCGAGCTCACTCTATCTTCTCCACGGGACTGCACTAGTCTCCTCTACCGAGCCGCCGCCGCGTGCACAAGCTGCCGCCAAACGTCTGCCCAACCCGCAGTCGGTCGATTTCTTCCACCCCGCAAGTAATTTGTTTGACAAAATTCCCCAAGGTAAAAAATCGAGCAAATTTGACATTTTTTATTGGGGTTGGAGAGGTAATTTGACGGTGCTTTCCGCATTTTAGATGAGCTTGTGTGATTCCTCTTTCATGGACGATTCCTCGTCGAACGAGGAATTTGATTTCAATGAAGAAGATGACATTTCTATGCTAGTGGCGATGCACAAGAAAAAGCTGAAGCACGACGGCTCCGTGTATGGCCGTGAGTTCATCCAGAGAGAACGGGTTGAGGCATTGCTACTTGTGAGCTCGTTGGGATTTCCTCGAAGAGGAGAGGATGATGCGGTATAGTAGAGATAAGTATTTTCCTTAGTTAAGAACCAAGGTTATCAATCCAGTAGGAGAACCACACAACACCTCGTTAGCAGTACCTGCACACAAAATAACAAAGACTTGCACCCAATGTGAAAAAGGGGATGTCAATCCCTCGACGGTTAATTGCAAGGATCAAATCCCGTAGTAATAGATAGATAGAACAAAAAAGGAAATAAAATTGTAACAAGGTATTTTTGGATTTTAGTATATGATAAAAATAGACCTGGGAGCCATAGTTTTCACTAGAGGCTTCTCTCTTGAAGATATCATATGATGGGTAAACAAATTACTGTTGGGCAATTAATAGAAAAGCAAATAGTCATGACGATATCCAAGGCAATGTCCACATATATAGGCACCACGTCAGAGACAAGTAGACTGACTCCTGCTTGCATCTACTACTATTACTACACACATCGACCGATGTCCAGCATGCATCTAGAGTATTAAGTTCATAAAGAACGGAGTAACTCCTGAAGCAAGATGACATGATGTAGACAAAGTAAACTCAATCAATATGAATAAACCCCATTGTTTTATCCTTAATGGCAACAATACAAATACGTGTCTTGTCCCCTTCTATCACTGGGATATATATCACCGCAAGATTGAAGCCATCACACACCCATTGCAAGAAAAATCAATCAAGTTGGCCAAACCAAATCAATAGATCGGAGAGAAATAAAAAGCTATCACTATTGCAGGATGTTGCTAACGCGACACTACGATCAGAGACCCTTTGACGAAGCTGTGTGCGATGCATTAATCGCAAATGGGGATGTAAAAAACCGTCAAAAAAAAGTGCAAAACGTTTGCGATGGCGGAGCCATCAAACACGGTTCATATTTTAGTTGCGTGTGCGATGCAGGGCATACAATTCAGTCTGGTGAACCGTTTGCGATGAGGCGGAATAAAAGAAATGGGCAGCCTGATGAAGGCGTGTGCGATGTACAGCTTACGGTTCACATGGATGAACTATTTGTGATTAGGCAACACAAAAGAACTGGTCAGCCGGATCAAGGTGTGTGCGATGTACGACATGCGGTTCACCCGGATGAACTGTTTGCGTTGACACAAGAGAACAGAAATGGTTTAATATAACCAATACCATAAATATTGCAAGGTTCAAGTTCAAAGATTACAACGCCCAAATTCAAACATTGCAAGCTGCGTCATTTCTGAAAAGGGATCAGCCGTTGACAAGTCATGTATGGGTTTGACACAATAACTTGCAATTGCTTTGCCATTTTCTCTTCCAATACGAAGTTTGGCATTTTTGGAGGCACTTCCATTCCGCAGTACCAGCCGCCTCTGATAATCATACCATTGATCTTTCCTAATTAAATGGGTGTTCAACCTCAGTACCCTTATCACCTTTGCTCTCGCAAGAAAGAACATGGCGAGTGTAATCTCTGGTGGGGTCCCTCGGTAGGAGTTCAAAGTAATATTTTAGAAATGCATATCCAGGCACTCGATGTGATTGTCGTTCTCAACATCTTCCATCGGGCCTAATATGCACTGCAAAAGAAGAGAACGGGTTAGTGCCTACATGAAGTTTTGAACACTGCTACATGCCTATTTGGTTTGTAGGATTTGTAAAATGCACCAATGTGCCATCTTTGATCTGTTATGATTAACATGGGCATTAATTTGATTACAATCTAGAAATGTGTAGCCTTCTTCACAAGAGGTTGGATTGGATGAAAAAATCCCTAAGAAAACTAGTACAGATGAATCCAAAGGATAAATACTTATGAACGATTGTAACCATATGAATGAAGCAACCAATATGGGGTGGGGTGTATGTCCTAAAATCCTCCAAAATTCCTTCAGAAATCGTAGTACATAGTCATTGTAAACTTGGGAAAAGGTGCAAAAAATTGAACTCCCTTATGGTTAACATTTAACAGGAAAGGAACATCACCTCAATATACAGCTTCTTCAGGCACGGAAAGCATCTCAGGCAATTGAAAACTTGGTCCAGGTTGGGGACGACAGATTCTAGTGCCAAGACCTTCACTATGCCCAGAGTCTGGGTGAAGCTTCGCTGGATGACAGACGAACATACATCTTCAAAACTAGAAATAACATTGATATCAAGAAGGAGAGGTATATAAGGCGACTGTTGTACCTGAAAGTTGTAGTATTTGACAGACGAGTAGCCCACCACTTTCAATTTTTCTGCAGAAATGACATTGATTCTTGTTGGACCTTGTTGATCAACTACAAGTAATCTCTCAATTGAAGGTGTGCCCTGGATGACCATATTGTGGTCCACCTTTTGTGATCTCTCATTACAGCACCAACAACAAACATAAATGGTGTGGGGAGTCCTGGAGGTGATGTGCAAGGTACTCGACCAATTCATCACCTGAAGACGAAGGAACTCGAGTGTAGTACAGCCGCGGAGCAGGCACTCCATGTCATCCTTTGGGATGCAGACGGCGATGAGCTCGAGGTGCTTCAGTCGTGGTAGAAAATGAGCGGGCGTGTCATTAAGGGGGGATGGAAATTCATGAACTTGGCGAGGCACGGCGTGGGCGCGAAGCAGAGAGCGGACGTTGGCAGCAAGCTCATATGCCCATCATTATAACTTAGCTTCTCGAGCTGATCTATGGCGCGGGATTAGAACCACTCGTCAAGCTTGGCTCGCTCCTTGCCATTGGAACGGAACTTGCCCGCGATAAGGCCTTTGATTGGGCCATGGTGACTGCCGAGGATCTAGGAGAATGCATCCAAGCTTTGGTGATAGCCATGGCAGAGCTTGTAGGCGTGGAGGTGGTCGACAGGGGTGCGGAGCCATAGGGTGCGCCACCGCCGGGAAACGGCGGCTGTCGTCACCCAATTTCTAATTGGGAGGAGGGATATGTTGACTATCAACATATCATCGGGGAGGTTGTTGATGAAGTCTAGGTCTGCTGGAGTCGCTTGCGGTTCTTTCTCAACCCACCTCCGCTTGTTGGCCGCCTCGTTCTCCACCTCGTCGGCGGGTACAGGAACCTCTGTCTCCATATTCACGTGGTGCTCCGGTGCTTCAGCAGCCCCGGCATCGCCACTCCCTCCGATGGGGCGCTTCGGCGGCATCCTCGTACATTGACGGCTTTGAGGACTCAGAGCGGCGTCGAGGATGCGGGCGGAGAGAGAGGAATTGTGTGTGTGGAGAGGATGGGGGGTGCGACCGCTTGGCGGCGCCATTAATATGGACCAATGGGAGCTAGGCGGGCGGCGGTCCAAGGCTGTCTCGCTTCCGAGTAAGAACGACTGCTTAATCTCTAGTATGAATGAAATCTATGCTTAATTACTGAATTTTAGTTGCAAAAAATAGATAGTGATATTGATTTTTTAGCTGCATATTTTGACAAATCACAGTGTCTCTTGGCTTAGCACCGAAGGCTGGCTTTAATTTGCATACCGTAATCTGAACCGTTTGCATTGAAGAGATGCACAGATCCTGCTTTGAACAGCTTGTATGCTTCCCGGTGAGCCTGCGCACCGGACTGCGCTCGCACGCCTCCCGTTCAGTCGAGCCGATGTCCACAAGGCACCTCATATAGCCATTAAAACCAAGACACGTCGCGTCACGTGAATGGTTAACATGCCCCAAATGGGACAAAATTTGTACCATGGCATGTTGATGCCGCTCCATGATAGCATGCTGATACGTCTCCAGCGTATCTACATTTCCAAACACTTCTGCCCTTGTTTTGGACTCTAACTTGCATGATTAGAATGGAACTAACCCGGACTGACGCTGTTTTCAGCAGAACTGCCATGGTGTTATTTTTGTGCAGAAATAAAAGTTCTCGGAATGACCTGAAATTCAATGGAGATTTATTTTGGAATATATAAAAATACCTGCGGAAAGAACCAGACCAGGGGGGCCACACCCTGTCCACGAGGGTGGGGGGCACCCCCCTGGGCGCGCCCCGCTGCCTCATGGGACCCCTGAGGCTCCACCGACATCACCCCCGACTCCATATATTCACTTTCGGGGAGAAAAATTCAGAGAGAAGGAATTATCACGTTTTACGATACGAAGCCGCCGCCATGCCCTAATCTCTCTCGGGAGGGCTGATCTAGAGTCCGTTCGGTGCTCTGGAGAGTGGAGATCGTTGCCATCATCGTCATCAACCTTCCTCCATCACCAATTCCGTGATGTCCACCGCCGTGCGTAAGTAATCCCATCGTAGGCTTGCTGGACGGTGATGGGTTGGATGAGATTTACCATGTAATCAAGTTAGTTTTGTTAGGGTCTGATCCCTAGTATCCACTATGTTCTAAGATTGATGTTGTTATGACTTTGCCATGCTTAATGCTTGTCACTAGGGCCCGAGTGCCATGATTTCAGATCTGAACCTATTATGTTTTCATGAATATATGTGTGTTCTTGATCCTATCTTGCAAGTCAATAGTCACCTACTATGTGTTATGATCCGGCAACCCCGAAGTGACAATAATCGGGACCACTCCAGGTGATGACCGTAGTTTGAGGAGTTCATGTATTCACTATGTGTTAATGCTTTGGTACGGTACTCTATTAAAAGGAGGCCTTAATATCCCTTAGTTTCCACTAGGACCCCGCTGCCACGGGAGGGTAGGACAAAAGATGTCATGCAAGTTCTTTCCCATAAGCACGTATGACTATATTCGGAATACATGCCTACATTACATTGATGAACTGGAGTTAGTTCTGTGTCACCCTATGTTATAACTATTACATGAGGAATCGCATCCGACATAATTATCCATCACTGATCCAATGCCTACAAGCTTTCCACATATTGCTTGTTGCTTATTTACTTTACCGTTGCTACTGCTACAATCACTACAAAAATACTACCGTTACCTTTATCGTTGTTACCGTTACTTCCATATTACTATGCTACTAAAAACTTTGCTGCAGATATTAAGTCTTCCATGTGTGGTTGAATTGACAACTCAACTGCTAATACTTGAGAGTATTCTTTGGATCCCCTTGCGTCGAATCAATAAAGTTGGGTTGAATACTTTACCCTCAAAAATTGTTGCCATCCCCTACACTTGTGGGTTATCAAGACTATTTTCTGGCGCAGTTGCCGGGGAGCATAGCTATATTATTTGAGTCACTTGGGATATATATCTGTTGATCACTATGAAGAACTTGAAAGACAAAAAAAATAAGATCTTTCCCTCAACTACGTGGGGAGGTAAGGAACTGCCATCTAGCTCTGCACTTGATTCACCCTCTGTTATGAGTAAATTTGTGACACCTACTTCTGCTATTGAATCGGATATGTCGCATGTTCTTGATGATGCTACTTCTGCTATGTATGATGAAACTACTTCTATGCTTGATAATACCGTGCCACTAGGTGAATTTCTTGATGAACAAATTACTAAGGTTAGGGAGAATGCAAATATTGAAACTGATGATATTGATGGAAGTGATGATGAAGATTCTCCCCCTAGATATGAATTGCCTGTTGTTCCTGAGGGTTATGTTATGGATGAAGAAACTACTAGAGACTTTCTTGCTTGCAATGATAGATATGATCTTAAAAAATTATTAGTTAAGCTGAAAGAAAAGTCTTTGAATGCTAGAATGAAATATGACCCTGCTTTTGCTACTTCACCTATCTGTGTTCCTGATAAGGATTATGATTTCTCTGTCAATCATGAGTTAATTACTTTGGTTGAATATGATCCTTTCCATGGCTATGAATCTGAAACTATTGTGGCACATCTTACTAAGTTGAATGATATAGCCACCCTATTCACCAATGAGGAAAGAATTCGTTATTATTATATCCTCAAGTTATTTCCGTTCTCCTTAAAGGGTGATGCTAAAACATGGTTTAATTCTCTTGATCCCGGTTGTGTGTGTAGTCCCCACGATATGATTTATTACTTCTCTGCTAAGTATTTTCCTGCTCATAAGAAACAAGCTGCCTTACGGGGAATATATAATTTTGTGCAAATTGAAGAAGAGAGTCTCCCACAAGCTTGGGGGAGGCTTCTCCAATTACTTAATGCTTTGCCTGGTCATCCTCCTTAGAAAAATGAAATACTTGATATCTTTTATAATGGACTAACCGATGCTTCTAGAGACCACCTGGATAGTTGTGTTGGTTGTGTTTTCAGGGAAAGAAATGTCGATCAAGCTGAATTGTTATTGAATAATAAGTTGACCAATGAAAACAATTGGACACTTCCTGAACCAGCTTCTAAACCAACTCCGAAGAAAAGGAGTGTTCTGTTTTTCAGTCCTGAAGATGTTAAGAATTTACCACCTATTGAAGAAATACATGGTCTTGATAACCTAACAAAGGTAGTAAAGGTAAATTCTCTTTATAGATTTGATGAAGGTGATATTCCTCGTTATAAGTCTGCTAGCCAATGCTTAGATGAGTTTGACAATTTTATTGCGAAACAAGAAAACTTCAATGCTTATGTTGGTAGAAAATTGCAACGTAATGCTTATAGGATTGAACACTTGAGTGATTATATGTGTAGAGTTAAAGGTGAACTGAAACTCATTAGTAAACATGCTTCTATGGTTACCACTCAAGTAGAACAAGTACTTAAAGCACAAAATGATTTGCTCAATGAATTAAATAGTAAGAAAAATGATAATGCTATTAGAGTTGTGACTAGAGGTGGTAAAATGACTCAGGAACCTCTGTATCCTGAAGGCCACCCTAAGAGAATTGAGAAAGATTCCCAGAGAGCCAATGTAGATGCACCTAGTTCTTCTAAGAAGAAGAAAAAGAAAAATGATAGGACTTTGCATGCTTCTAGTGAACCTGTAGCTGACACACCTGAGAATCCCAATCATATCTCTATCTTTGATGCTGAAACACAATCTGGTAACGAACACGAACCTATTGATAATGTTAATGATGATGTTAATGATGATGCTCAACCTAGCAATGACAATGATGTAGAGATTGAACCTGCTGTTGATTTTGATAACCCACAATCAAAGAATCAACATTATGATAAGAGAGATTTTGTTGCTAGGAAGCACGGCAAAGAAAGAGAACCATGGGTTCAGAAACCCATGCCTTTTCCTCCTAAACCATCCAAGAAAAAGGATGATGAGGATTTTGAGCGCTTTGCTGAAATGATTAGACCTATCTTTTTGCATATGCGTTTGACTGATATGCTCAAAACAAATCCTTATGCTAAGTATATGAAAGATATTATTACCAATAAAAGAAAAATACCTAAAGTTGAAATTTCCACCATGCTTGCCAATTATACCTTCAAAGGTGGAATACCAAAGAAACTAGGAGATCAAGGAGTACCAACTATACCATGCTCCATTAAAAGAAACTATGTTAAAACTGCTTTATGTGATCTTGGAGCTGGTGTTAGTGTTATGCCTCTATCTTTATATCGTAGACTTGATTTGAAGAAGTTGACACCTACTAAAATATCTTTGCAAATGGCCGATAAATCAACTGCTATACCTGCCGGTATTTGTGAGGATGTGCCCGTTGTGGTTGCAAACGTTACTATTTTAACGGACTTTGTTATCCTTGATATTCCCGAGGACGATAGTATGTCTATTATCCTTGGTAGACCCTTTTTGAATACTGCAGGGGCTGTTATTGATTGCAACAAAAGCAATGTCACTTTTCATGTCAATGGTAATGGGCATACGGTACACTTTCTGAGGAAACAACCTCAGGTCCACATTATCAATTCTATTGGAAAAAAATTCAACGATTATTATTGGAGGTTTTGAATTCCCTCTTTCTACTGTCAAGAAGAAATATGATATTCTTATTGTTGGGGACATACATATCCCCATTGAGGTAACCTAGTGTTATTCGAAAATTCTCTAGTTTCATGTTATTCGAAACGAGTTTATTGACAAGACATGATCAACCTTGTCAATAGATTCCTTTCGATAAACATGCGATAGATGAATTTAGAAAGCACAACCTTCTCTACCCCTCTTTTACTTTCTGTTATTTAGAATAAATAAAGAAAAATAGTATTATATGTCTGTTTTCTGAGTTATCCTCGCAATAAAAAATACCCCGAAAATAAAAGTTCTCCAAATGCCTCGAAAATGAAATATGATTTTTTTCCAGAATATTTAAAAAAAATGGTACTAAGAACACAGCAGGGGGAACCAGCACCTGGCCACGAGGGTCCAGGGCGCGCCCACCCCCTGGGTGTGCCCCCTGTCTCGTGGGCCCCATGTGGCCCCCCGCAACTTACTCCAGCACCCACATACTCCTTCTTCCTCCCAAAAAAATCACCAACCAGCTCAAGCACGAGTTCTAGCCCATATTGCTGCCATTTTCGATCTCCTTGCTCAAAGCTCCATTCACAAACTATTTGGGGGGATTGTTCTTCGGTATGTGACTCCTCCAATGGTCCAATTAGTTTTTGTTCTAGTGATTTATTTATTGCAAATTTTTGCTGCATAGGTGACCCTGTTCTTGAGCTTGCATGTCAAAAATATTGGGTCCCAAGTAGTTCTAATGCATGATATAGTCTCTAGGCACTTGTGGGAGTAGTTCCTATCAATCTTGTTGAGTTTGGTTCACTTTTATTTGGAATTACTAAAAATTTCAGAAATTTTCAGAGGAAGAAAATGATGAGGAGATTGTTGAGAGGCTCTTCTAGTCAAAGCTCAAAGGATAAGCAGAAGGAAGAGAACAAGAAGCACAAATATAATATTCCTCGCACTACGGAAGTATGGCCGTGTGAATGGCCTTACAATGAGTTCTTGGAAGCCGCTGGGATTTATAAAGACTTTTATTATTTGGCAAAGAATGCAGGCCTCGCCGACTTCCTCCACGACCAGCGTGAACAGTATCTCTTGCTCACTAATATTTTCATGCAAAACTTCCATTTTCATGCTAAGAAATCACCACCTTCAGTGGAGTTTCATTTATATGATGAGGTTAAGGAGATGTCATTCTATGAATTTTGTCAAGTATGTAAGATACCCTTTGTTGGTAGTCTTGAGGAACCTCATCGTAAGGATGTTGAGGGATTTATCGATATGATAGCTGTAGGGGAAACGAGGCAAGTTTCAGGGGAAAGAATTACCAGTATACACTTTCTTGTTCTACGCTACTTTGCGATATTTGCTAGTAGATGCTTAATTGGTCGCGGGAACAGTGGGAATCTTAGTGCCCCTGATATTGTTATTTTGTGCCATGCTTTGTTTCGAGATACAACTTTTAGCTTGGGTGATGTTGTTGCCAAACGATTAATTCTCAACTGTACCAAGGGTCCCATCTTCGGAGGCATCTTTGATTCACGCCTTACTGAGCACTTTAGAATACCTATTAGGCATCATGAGAATGAAGAAAAGTTGCTCGCCTTGGCTTATCTAAATTATAAGAGTATGATAGCACATGATTTTATTGTTAAGGATAAGAAGAAATTGCTTAAGTATAAATTGATGTTTGATGAAAAATATTGTGAGATTATTACCTTGCCTGCACCATCTTTGTTTGATTTACTTTCAGGAACGTACCTCGTTTTGCCGGATGCCGTTTATGCGTACTGGAGCCAAGCACAAGCTTCAGCGCCGGAGCCGGAACCACCACTTGACGCTTATCGGCAGTCGGTTTATTGGTGGGATCCGGATGAGATTGCCAACCAGTGGCACCTAGAGGACGCTCCTCCGTACACCGGAGAGAGTAGCTTTGATCCGTGGCCATAGACCAACTTAGGACAAAAGCCTAAGCTTGGGGGAGTACGTATTTCTCACCGACATTACATTCATGTTCACACACTTATTCCAGTAGTCGGTGCTCATACTTTTTCATTATACTATCCATGCTAGTTTCATTTCTTTTCTTAGTCTTTTTCTTGTTTGTTAGAAAAACCTTAAGAAAAACAAAAAAAATAGTTGTAGCTTTCAGCTAGTCTACTTTCTATGCCTGTAGTAGTAGTAATTAAAAGAAAATCCAAAAAGATTTCTCGTTCTTCCTTTGCTCGTTGGGAGCTTTCCCGTGTAAATAGTTTCTTTTCTTTTCTTTTGGGGTCAAGAGGAGAAGACCATGATGAAAATGTTTAGTGGCTCTCATATGCTTTATTGTTGATTTAACCATGAGCCATATTACTTTGTCTTCTCTCTTGTATTAAATGCTTGTTGATTCCAGCTTAGTCCAATGCACGTGCACTATTATTATTGTCCACACCATTCGGTCGTGCGAGTGAAAGGCGATAATGATGATATATGATGA
Source organism: Secale cereale (assembly GCA_902687465.1). Lineage (NCBI taxonomy): Eukaryota > Viridiplantae > Streptophyta > Magnoliopsida > Poales > Poaceae > Secale > Secale cereale. The sequence continues at coordinate 571,276,110 of LR738715.1, read as the reverse complement.
ATTGATTGAGATGATAAAAGCTAGTATGAACTCAACCTCTATTGTTTTTATAAATATGATAGTTCATCATTCCTGATTCAGCCTATTATGAATGAAACATGCTTGCAATGACAATTAGATATCATAGCTTCTCATGCCATGCTTAATTAGCTAGGAGTTTATAATGGTCTATCTTGCGTGCCAATATGATATTAAAATGGTTGTGATGTGGTATGATAGGGTGGTATCCTCCTTTGAACGATTCAAGTGGTTTGACATGGCACATGTTCATGCATGTAGTTGAAACAAAATCAACATAGCTTCCACGATATTTATGTTCATGGTGATTTATATCCTCCTCATGCTGGCATTCATTGTTGATTAATTTTAATGCATGTTCATGACTGTTGTAGCTCTCTAGCTGGTCGCTTCCCAGTCTCTTTCTAGCCTTCACTTGTACTAAGCGGGAATACTGCTTGTGCATCCACTCCCATAAACCCCAAGGTTATTCCATATGAGTCCACCATACCTTCCTACATGTGGTATCTACCTGCCGTTCCAAGTAAATTTGTATGTGCCAAACTCCAAACCTTCACATGAAATTATGTTTTGTATGCTCGAACAGCTCATGTATCAACTAGGGCTGTCTATATCTTCCATACTAGGTGGGTTATTCTCACGATGAGTGGACTCCGCTCGTCATTCATGAGAAAATGGCTGGTAACCGGGATGCCCAGTCCCATGCTCAAATCATAATAATTAAACAAAACTCCCCCGGGGTTGTTGCTGGTTTGGACGGTACCCGTTGTTTCGGGCTAGCCGTAGAGTGTGCTTGTTCGTGGTTGGGGGAGTATAAAATTTACCATTCTATTTGGGAACCACCTATAATGTGTGTAGCATGGAAGATATCGAGATTCTTGGTTGTTATGTTGACAATGAAAGTATACCACTCAAAATATTATTCATCTCTATTTCAAAATCGAGCTCTGGCACCTCTACAAATCACTGCTTCCCTTTGTGAAGGGCCTTTCTATTTACTTTTATGTTGAGTCATCATCCTCTTATTAAAAGAGCACCAGTTGGAGAGCACCGCTGTCATTTGCATGTATTGCTATTAATTTACATTGAGTGTGATTGTGAATGGATCTCTTTTACCATGAATTACAATGTCTAGTCAGTCCTTGATCTTTAAAGGTGCTCTGCATTTATGTTTTGCGGTCTCAGAAAGGGCTAGCGAGATACCATCTTGTCATATCATAGTATGATTGTTTTGAAAAAGTGTTGTCATCCGAGGTTTATTATTATTGCTCGCTAGTTGATCATGCCATTGATATGAGTAGACATGAGATCTGTAAGTTATTGTGAATCTGGTTAGTTCATGATCTTTGCTGAAAACTTGAATGTTGGCTTTACATATTTACAACAACAAGAGCAAACAGAGTTTGTCAAAGTTTTTCTTTATCACTTTTAGTTTATCAACTGAATTGCTTGAGGACAAGTAAAGGTTTAAGCTTGGGGAGTTGATATGTCTCCAATGTATCTACTTTTCCAAACACTTTTGCCCTTGTTTTGGACTCTAACTTGCATGATTTGAATGGAACTAACCCGACTGACGTTGTTTTCAGCATAACTGCCATGGTGTTATCTTTGTGCAGAAATAAAAGTTCTCAGAATGACCTGAAATTCAACGGATATTTATTTTGGAATATATAAAAAAATACCTGCGGAAAGAACCAGACCAGGGGGCCCACACCCTGTCCACGAGGGTGGGGGCGCCCCCCTGGGCGCGCCCCCTACCTCGTGGGCCCCCTGAGGCTCCACCGACATCACTCCCGACTCCATATATTCACTTTCAGGGAGAAAAAAATCAGAGCGAAGGAATTGTCGCGTTTTATGAAACAGAGCCGCCGCCAAGCCCTAATCTCTCTCGGGAGGGCTGATATGGAGTCCGTTCGGGGCTCCGGAGAGTGGCGATCGTCGTCGTCGTCATCATCAACCTTCATCCATCACCAATTCCATGATGTTCACCGCCGTGCGTGAGTAATCCCATCGTAGGCTTGTTGGACGGTGATGGGTTGGATGAGATTTACCATGTAATCGAGTTAGTTTTGTTAGGGTTTGATCCCTAGTATCCACTATGTTCTAAGATTGATGTTTCTATGACTTTGCTATGCTTAATGCTTGTCACTACGGCCCGAGTGCCATGATTTCAGATCTGAACCTATTATGTTTTCATGAATATATGCGTGTTCTTGATCCTATCTTGAAAGTCAATAGTCACATACTATGTGTTATGATCCGGCAACCCCGAAGTGACAATAATCGGGACCACTCCTGGTGATGACCGTAGTTTGAGGAGTTCATGTATACACTATGTGTTAATGCTTTGATCCGGTACTCTATTAATAGGAGTCCTTAATATCCCTTAGTTTCCACTAGGACCCCGCTGCCACGGGAGGGTAGGACAAAAGATGTCATGCAAGTTCTTTCCCATAAGCATGTATGACTATATTCGGAATACATGCCTATATTACATTGATGAACTGGAGCTAGTTCTGCCCTATGTTATAACTATTACATGAGTAATCGCATCCGACATAATTATCCATCACTGATCCAATGCCTACGAGATTTCAACATATTGCTTGTTGCTTATTTACTTTACCGTTGCTACTGTTACAATCACTACAAAAATACTACCGTTACCTTTATCGTCGTTACCGTTACTTCCATATTACTTTTCTACTAAATACTTTGTTCCAGATATTAAGTCTTCCAGGTGTGGTTGAATTGACAACTCAACTGTTAATACTTGAGAGTATTCTTTGGCTCCCCTTGTGTCGAATCAGTAAATTTGGGTTGAATACTTCACCCCCGAAAGCTATTGTGATCCCCTACACTTGTGGGTTATCACATGCCAAGTTTCGTGAATTTCAGACGAGTTTTGGATTTACTAGAATTTGATTTTTCAACGAATTTATATGCACTGGAGCATGCGCATGTAGTTCAAATTTGAACTATGCACATAAATGCATTGAAAACTCACTTAAAATGTCCAAACGAACCCCGAATAATCACAAAAAATCACACAACACTCCTGTTGTTCTATGTTGACACGAGAAAAAAAACTTGAAAGCAATAAGAGGCAATGGATATCGTTTCGTCCCCAAAGGTGGGACGTTCCCTACCGAAAACCATCATGCTTGTTGTGAGAAGCTCCGGTTTGTGAGAAGCATATACCCAAACCTACCCCAAATGGGACAAAATTTGTACCACAACATGTTGATGTCGCTCCATGATAGCATGCAAAGTTTCATGAATTTTAGATGAGTTTTTGTCGGGGAAACTGATCCACCCACGAACACCTATGGGGACGGAGCCCCTTTTCGGTATGGCAGGGGGCGGAGATCGCACGAAGAGCAGATCGAGGCGAGGCACACGAGCAGTTTACCCAGGTTCGGGCTGCACGGATGCGTAAAACCCTACTCCTGCTTTGGTTTGTATTGAGTTCTTGCTCGGGAGCGCTGAGAGCTATAGTACACTTCAGCAGCTAACGAGACCGGGCGTGGGAGTGTTCGAATGTCTAACCCCCCTCTACGTTGCGCATGGGCCTCCTTTTATATGCTCAAAGGGGTCACCGACAGGTGGTAACGCAGTTGAGGGTAAAACTGGAAAAAGTGTGGTAGTTGGTACAGTGTTTTATACCTAACCCTGACGGCAGGGGACAAGGGCATTAAATGCCCATCGCCGTCGCCCAAACAGTGCAAAAAGGGCCGTCAGGGGCGCCACCGTTCGCCACGATGGCCACCTTGGCAGCGCCGCTTGCCACCGCGTACCCCTGGCTGCACAGCCTTCCGCCACGTGTGCCTGGAAGGGTCCTAGAGCGGAACGTGGATGGATGTGCTGGAGCGCGGGTACTGAGTGGAAGCTTGCCGCGGCAAGCGCCTTGCCGCGGTAGCTATCTTGTCGCTTTCGGGAGCTTGTCGCTCACCGAGCCTTGCCGGGACGCGTGGCGCGTCGCGGCAAGTTTCTTGAGATGCCTTGGTTGGCCTTCTCGGCAAGCTCCTCTTGCCGGGGTCTTGCGCCTTGAGTAGTCTTGTGCCTTGAGTGGCCTTCCCGGCAAGCTCCTCTTGCCGGGGCTTTGTCTCCTTGGCTTGGATACTTTGTTCTTGAATGGCTCCAAAGGAACCACGGAGGACCGTGGCGACCACCCGGCAAGCCTTGCCGCGGAGCGCTGCAACTACCCGTGCACAAGTTCGGGATACTAAGGGTACCCCTACTTTAGTACACCGACAGGAGCCCCCGGGCCTGGGCCATACACGGTGCCGAGCGCTGTTGGGCCAGGCCCAAAACAGTGCACGGGCACGCGCGGCCTGGGTCATGCCGTATCTTTCTCCGTATCCACCGCGCCCTCCCTTAACGACATGCGTTTAATGCAGCGTCGTGGGAGAGATCGTGGGCAGTTTCTTTATTCGGAAATGCGGAATGCCCGCCCCCTCCCTCCTTATAAGCAGGGGAAACAGGGGCAGTTCGTCCATCCACCCGTTGCTACTCCTTGAAAGCCTCCGCCGCTCCCCTTCTTCCCGAAGCCGAAAGAGAGCAGCGCTCCGCCCCCCATCGCCACCAGCACCACCAGCGCCGTCGACCTCCCTCACCGCTTTCGCCATGGCTCCGAAAGGCGAGAAGGGGAAGACTGCGAAGTCGGCCGAGGCGCTGCGGCTCGCGGCGCTGCGAAAGAAGCGGGCGGTCTTCCCCCCCAAGCTTGCCACGAAGGAGCTGAGGGAGAACTTCTACCTTTTCTGGTCGAGGGAGACGTGGGTGCATCCGCGCACGAAGGTACTCCCAGCCGTCGCTTGCAACATGTATCCAAATGGATAGGCTTTCTTCGCCTTGTTCTTCTACTGCGGGCTTTGCCCGCCTTTCTCTGAATTCTTCTGTGATATCATGAACACCTATGGGCTCCACCTCCTTGACTTCACCCCCAACGCTGTTCTGACCATGGCAGATTTCGCACATCTCTGCGAAAACTTTGTCAGAGTCAATCCCAATGTAGCCCTTTTCCACCACTTCTTTACGCCTCGAGTTGAGAGTGGAGAGCCTTTGTCCGGCGGAGTCTCCTAGATCTCGAGGGTCCACAAGAAGGAAGCTTATCTGGAGGGGGGGCTCTGCAACAAATGGGAGGAATGGAGAGCCAATTGGTGTTGGATCGTCGAGGAGGACTCGCAGCCATTTACTGCTCGGCGCCAAGCCCCAGTAAGACGCGGCAAGGATTGGAGCGACTTGGCCCCGGAAGACAGCACGCTGAAGATCGCCACCGCCCGGATCCAACGTCTCAGGGCTACCAGGCTCACCGTGGGCGCAGTGGGCGCAGATTTTCTTCGCCGCCGCATCGCCCCCTTGCAAGAGAGGAAGAGGCCCGCTTGGGAGTTCGAGAACGCGGCGGATATTATGAGGTTGCGCCCGGGCCTCAATTATAACTTCACTGTCCTGGAGCTCAACGCGATGCTCCAGGAGCTGTTCAAGTATGACCCCGATCATCCTGAGGTCTTCAGGTTGCCGAAACGTGTCGTCCCACTGTGCAACAACTCCGCGCTCAGCCGCATCCGCGCAATGATGCCGCTGTGCGACTCGCACGGGATTGACCCAACTTGCCAAGAGCCTGCAGATGAAGCCGTGCAGGAGTTCTTCGACAACCTGGAAGAAACGCCAATCCACTCCGACGAGAAGAAAGGCCTCACCCGCGACACCACTGACTAGGAGATGGCGTATATTGCCACCAGGCTGGAAGAGGCGGCGGCAGCCGCAGCCGCGGGTGAGTTCGGGTTCACCGTAGAGGAGGCAGAGGCAGCAGAGGCGGCAAGCCTCGCCGAGCGAGAGGAGTTTATCGGCGCGGGAAAGCTTGCCGGCGAGGAAGAGCCTGCCGCGCCCGTCACCGGGCCAAGCGAGCCCGCCGAGCATGACGCTGAGCCAAGCGAGCCCGTCGAGGACACGAGCGGCTTGCTACAGATCGCCTCCTCCTCCTCGTCGTCTTCAGGCAGCTCGCCACCAGCAGAGCCTCCAGCTCCACCAAGAAGGCGTCTCCGCAAGGCCAGGGACGTAACGGAGCGGCAGACGGGCCAACAGCTGCCGCGCCGCGCGACACGCTCCACCGCGGCAAGCAAGGTTGCCGTGGGAGCACCTCGCGCTTCGGCTGCAACTGGAGCGGGGTCTTCCCAGACCGCCGCTTCTGCTCCTGCCGCTCCTCACGCCTCGGTGGCAGCCGGAGCGGGGTCATCTCAGACCACCGCCACTGCTCTCGCCAAGTGGCCAAGGGAGCCTACTCCTCCGCCTCCCCGCGCCGGGACGCGTGAGCCAGACTTCGACTTCTCCGCGCTCAGCTCCGACGAGGAAGAAGAAGAGTAAGATTTTGTTGTTCTTGTATTTCTTCAATTATTGCTGTTTGGTCTTGTACTTCATTTGCCTTACTCTGAACCTGTTCCTTTTTGCAGAACTCTGGCCCAGAGGGCGGCAAAGAGAGCCAAGGCCCCGGTGATTGTCATCGAGGACGAGCCTACCGCGACGGCAGGGGGTGCGCCTGAGACAAACTTGCCGGACCCAGCAACTGGTCATCGGAGCAGCCCCCAGCGTAGCCCCCAGCGTAAGTGTTTGGTTTACTTTCCGCTGTTAGGCGCGCGTGGGTGTTCTATCTTTGCTGATGTCTTGTTTGTTGATTTGTGTAGGAGCAGAGCAGCCACTACAGGAGTGCCCGGAGACCGCTCCAGACGTGCCTTCTGCTTCAACTACGCCGCCAAGGGAAAGCTCTCCGGCAAGGGTTTCCCCAGCAAGGGAGAGTCCTCCGGCAAGGGGGAGCTCTCCGGCGAGGGACAGCACCAGCGGCCCTCCGCCAGCGGAGACCACGACTACGCCGCCAAGGGAGAGTTCCCCGGCAAGGGACACCACCGAGGAGCCGACTCGCTCAGGTAATCCCCTTGCTTCAAACTTCCCTTAGGCTTTTCTTCTTCTGATTCTTCTTTTTGGATATTTGCTTGACCGTTTTTCTCCCCTTTTTCGGCTATCAGATCCATCTGTCGTTGAGCCGATGGAGACTGAAGTTATTGCTGACGACGCCGCTGCCACCAAAGAGGTAGCCGGCGCTGACGATCCTGCCGGCGCAAAGGCCGCCAAGGCTGCCGCCACAGCAGCTGGCGAGGGGGCTGGTGATCGCACTGACGGCCCTAAGGCCGCAGGAGCGCCAGGCGCTACACCGACCGCCGAGCCTTCCGCTGCCGCCGCAGCCCCCGGCTCCGAAGAGCCCGAGCCAGGCGCCTACTTGAAGGCCGGCGACGACGTTTTCATCAAGCTCCCCTGGGCCTCAAGCTCCAGGGCGCCGATGGAGGGAGAAGTCTTCGACGGAGAGGTGCTCGCCTCCGCCGGGCTGACACTTGTCGACGCGCCGAGCAGCAGCGGCGAGCCTGAAGAGGAGCGGCTGCTGCGGAAACTGTTGTCACTCTACCGCGCCCGGCAGGCCAAGCTGGAGTCCCGCGAGGCGCTTGCCGCGAGGGCGGGAGTGGATATGGAGAAGCACGCAGAAGAGCTCCGAGGCCTTCACCAAGCAGCTCTCCGGTCCTTGGCAGAGGAGCGGGAGCAGCTTGTCGAAGAACGGACGGCCTTCTTTCTTGAGAAGGCTGAAGTCGAAGAGCAACAGCGGCTTGCCGCTGAAAAGTTATCCGCGCAGGAGGGCGAGCTGGCGCAGCGGAAGATCAACCTCGACGCTCACGAGGAGGAGCTTGCCGCGTGCGAGCAATCACTTGGCGGGGCCCTCCAAGAAGCAAAGGATGCTGCCGCAGCTGCCGAGACCGCCAAGAAGGAACTGGAGGCGAAGGTGGCACAGCTGGAGGCCGACCTCAAGATGAGCGGCGAGGAACTTGCCGCGCTCAAGCATGAGCGCGAGAAGGACGCCCACAGCCACTCAGAGTTGCAGGTCCGCCTCGCCGAGAAGGGCAAGGAGCTCGCCGCCGCCAAGGATTCCAACGCCGATCTGGAGTTGAAGCTGACCACCTTGACCCAGACGCTGGACGGCGCCAGGGAGCGGGAGGCGACCCTGAAGGAGGAGATCAGGGCCGAGAAGGCGTTGCTGGAGAGTGTTGCCGTCACCCAGAACATCTTCAGGGAGACCGTCGAGCACTGGACGGAGGGTCTTGTCAACGCTGCCGCAGACATCGACGGGGAGCTGGCGCAACTGGGGGCGGAGTATCTCGGGTATTCCTCCGACGAGAATCTCCACCCCAGCGCCAAGCTCACCCTATTCTTCAAGGGCGTGGCGACGGCCCTCTAGCAACTCCGGGAGAAGATCCCAAAGCAGCTGGCGGACGAGTCGCGCAAGCTCTGTGCGGGAGCCCTGCAAAAGGTGTTGATGAAGGTGGCCTTCTGCAATCTAGGCCTCAGCCTCACCAACGTCCTCAGGTCCCTGCCGCCGGACGCTGATCTGGACGCACTCAAAGCCCTTGTCGCACCTATCGTGGACAAGGTGAGCGGCATCAAGAGGGTTGAGGGCGATCGCGCAGATTAGGCTTGCTCGTTTTCTTCTTTCCTTGTCGCTGCTGATCATGTCATGGGAACAATCTGTTAGAGCTGTGACAAGCCACTTGTAATATAACTTTATTTTGGGTAATGGTTGCAACGTTATTTCCTTTACTTGATCCCTTGCTTTGTATGTTTTTGCCCTACGCTTTTAGGGAACTTGCCGATGCGGGCACCTTTGCCGCGAGCGCTGAGTGCGGAACGTCAGCAGCCTGCTGGCGATGCCGGTACCGACAAGAAACCTTGTCACAACCAGTTGTAGCTCTCTTAAGTTGTTGAGCAAACTCGAAACAAAGTAAGGGCGCGACACTAGTCGCGGCGCACTTAAGTCATTGAGCGTACTCGAAACAAAGTAAGGGCGCAACCAGCTACGGGTTGGTTCCTCCGTGCACAGGTTTTCCATACAAAGCACGGTCATTCAAGGAGGATAACTTAAAATTTTAAAAATCTGATTGCTCAAACTTTGGCAACTTAGCTTTTGTGTTGTTTGGTTCCCGGCAAGGCGAAACTTTCTTGAACGACGCCTGGTCCATACCACTATCTTCTCCTTCCTTC
>LR738715.1:571253476-571266996 GCA_902687465.1 Secale cereale | reverse complement strand
CTTGTGGGCGAGGGAACCTTCCTTTCCTTGAGAGAAAAAGAAAAAAGGAGAAAATACAGATATGGAGCCTTAAGGCTCGTTATGGCTTACCGGGGGTAGGTGCTGCACAAAGTGTCAGATAACACATGCAAAATATAGAAAGCGTGAAATTGACAAGATGTGCGAGGCACATGAGCTTTACTGATGCACGGGGTCTGCGCCCGGCTTTGTACAAAGGATTACATGCAACAGCGGCAAGACTTGTACAAAAGGTGGTTGCCGGAGCGGGTCGCGGCAACCGCGCCTTACGGGTAAAACTTACAAAGATGCTCGATGTTCCAGGAGTTGCTCACCGGAAATCCATCTTCGGTCTCAAGGCGGACAGCGCCAGGCCTAGTGAATCGTTTCACCCGATAAGGGCCTTCCCACTTTGGCGTCAACTTGTTGGAATTCTTGGCGGACTGAACGCGCCGAAGAACAAGGTCGCCTTCCTCGAGACTTCTGGCGTTAACTTTGCGGCTATGGTAGCGGCGCAAAGCTTGCTGGTAGCGAGCAGCTCGTACAGCAGCCTGAAGACGGTCTTCCTCAAGGAGCAGCGCGTCATCTTGTCGCAGCTGCTCTTGCTCGAGCTCATCATAAGCGAGCACTCGAGGTGACCCGTATACGAGTTCCGTGGGGAGAACTGCCTCTGCTCCATAGACTAGAGCGAAAGGTGTCTGTCCAGTGGCTCGATTTGGCGTCGTCCTGATCGACCAAAGAACCACCGGCAGCTCCTCGATCCAGTTTCTTCCGCACTTGTGCAGCCTATCGAAAGTTCTGGTCTTGAGGCCACGCAGCACTTCAGCATTCGCTCTCTCCGCTTGACCGTTGCTTCTCGGGTGAGCAACAAAAGCGAAGCAGACCTTGGCGCCAAGATCTTGGACGTACTGCATGAAGGTGCGGCTCGTGAATTGCGTACCGTTGTCGGTGATGATCCCGTTAGGGATTCCGAAGCGGCAAACAGTCAACCTGAAGAACTTGACTGCTGACTGTGCGGTCACCTTTCTCACTGGTTCCACTTCCGGCCACTTTGTGAACTTGTCGATTGCAACGTACAAGTACTCAAAGCCCCTGGCTGCGCGGGGAAACGGGCCGAGGATGTCGAGCCCCCAGACCGAAAATGGCCAGGATAAAGGGATCGTCTGGAGAGCTTGAGCTGGTTGGTGTATCTGCTTGGAATGGAACTGGCACGCTTCACACTTGGTTACTTGTGCAGTTGCATCCTGGAGGGCTTCCGGCCAAAAGAAACCTTGCCGGAATGCTTTGCCTGCAAGTGCTCTTGCGCCAATGTGGTGACCGCATATGCCTCCATGTATCTCTGCCAACAGCTTTTGTCCGTCTTCCCGGGGAATACACTTCAATTTCACACCGTTGAGTCTTCTTCTGTACAGTATGTTGTCAACAAACTGGTACACACTTGACTGTCGGGCTACTCTTTCTGCTTCTTCTTGCTCTTCGGGAAGTTCTCCTGTCTGGAGAAAATGGACGATCTGTTGTGCCCATGCTGGAGCTTGTGGCTCGACAACAAGGACTAAAGGCACATCTGTTGCTGCGGGAAAATCCACTTCTATGGCGAGAACCTGCGGCTTAGCCGGAGCTTGATGTTCCCCGGCAAGCTTGCCGGAGCAAAACTTGTCGGGAGCGTTTGCTTCTACGGAACAAACCCTAGGGCTTGCCGGAGCAGACTGCTCCTCAGCATTCTTGGCGTTGATCTTGGGGACCTTCTTGGCGGCGGCTTCGGGAAGCTCTGCCGGTAGATAGTCACCAGAAATCAACTTCCTCTTTTTGCTTTGTCCAGTTGATGGTGTTACGGATGGTTGAGTCAGCTTGAGCACAAAGATCCCTGGTTCCACAGGTAACTTTAGTGCGGCGCACTTTGACAGGCCATCGGCGATGTCGTTCTGAGCTCTTGGTACATGCTCCATCTGCAGGCCGTCAAAGTGTACTTCTAGCTTTCTCACCTCGTCAACGTAAGCTTCCATCAACGGACTCTGATAATTCTTGTTCACTTGGCGGACGACAAGCTGCGAGTCACCCCTGACAATGAGCTTTTTGATCCCAAGGTCTGCCGCGATCCTGAGACCGGCAAGCAAACCTTCATACTCTCCAGTATTGTTTGTTGCTTTCTCCTTGGGAAAGTGCATCTAGACTACGTACTTGAGGTGCTCTCCAGTGGGTGCGACAAGCAGCACGCCAGCACCGGCGCCTTGCAGCGAGAAGGCACCATCAAAGTACATCAGCCACTCTTTGCTTGCTTCCTTGACGGGGATGCTCATTTCTGGAATCTCTTCATCTGGTGTTGGTGTCCACTCTGCTATGAATTCTGCCAATGCTCTGCTCTGTATAGTCGAAGTGCTCTCAAACTTGAGGCCAAAGCTTGACAGTTCCAGTGCCCACTCAACAATCCTGCCTGTTGCTTCTGGAATTCTGTAGTATCCTCTTCAGCGGAAAGCGAGTGACAACTGTTATCTCATGTGCTTGGAAGTAATGGCGCAGCTTTCTCGAGGCCATGAGAAGACCGAAAAGCAACTTCTGCACACCATAGTACCTTGACCTAGCCCCTTGCAGAAGGGAACTGACAAAGTAAACTGGGCGCTGCACCATTTTCTTCCGTATCTCCTCTTGCGCCTGCGCAGATCTATCTTTGTCAGGACCAGAGCTTGTCGGGGAAGCCCCTTGCTTGTCGCTGGATGCACTTGCCGTGGTTGCTGGCTCATCATCTGCCTCCCTCTCCGCTACTAACGCAGCACTAACCACTTGATTGGTTGCCGCTAGGTACAGCAGCAACTTCTCTTGTGGCTTAGGTGTGACAAGTATTGGAGTGGAGGACATGTACCACTTCAAGTCTTGCAGCGCAGCCTCCACTTCCGGAGTCCATTTCATTGGACCTGCCTTTTTCAAAATTTTGAAAAACGGCAGGGCGCGCTCAACTAACTTAGAGATAAACCTGCTGAGAGCATCCACGCAACCGGCAAGTCTTCGTACATCCTTGACGCGCTTCGGTGCTTCAATTTGCTCAATGGCCTTGATCTTGTCGGGATTGGCTTCAATTCCCCTCTGAGACACGAAGAACCCGAGAAGCTTGCCGGAAGGGACTCCAAACACACACTTCTCGGGGTTGAGCTTGAGTTGGATCTTGCGCAGATTCGCAAAGGTTTCTTCCAAATCTTGAATCAGAGTTGCCCTGTCTTTGCTCTTGACCACTATGTCATCCATGTATGCTTCTACATTTCTGTGAATCTGTGGCTCAAAAGCTGTATGGACTACCCTTGCAAATGTTGAACCAACATTCTTTAAACCAAAAGGCATCCGTATGAAACAATACGTGCCACATGGAGTGATGAATGCGGTCTTCTCCTCATCCTCTTCTGCCATGAAGATCTGATGATATCCTGAATATGCGTCAAGAAATGAAAGCAAATCACATCCGGCCGTGGAGTCAACAATCTGGTCAATGCGCGGCAAGGGAAATGGGTCTTTGGGACAAGCTTTATTCACATCGGTGAAGTCGATACAAAGCCTCCATTTCCCGTTCGCCTTACGCACGACTACTGGATTGGCCAACCACGTAGGATGGAGCACTCCTCTGACAAGGTCTGCTGCTTCCAACTTCTTGATCTCTTCTGCTATGAATTCTTGGCGCTCCACTGCTTGTTTCCTGACTTTCTGCTTGACGGGCCGCGTGTGAGGACAGACGGCAAGCTTGTGCTCAATCACTTTCCTGGGAACACCGGGGATGTCAGACGGTTGCCATGCAAACACGTCGACGTTCGCCCGCAGGAAAGCAATGAGAGCGCTTTCCTATTTAGGGTCAAGCGTGGCACTGATGGTGAAGGTACCACCAGTGTTGTCCTCCTTGGCGGCCACCTTCTTGGTCTCTGGCGGAGCTGCCATCGTCTTCTTACACTTGCCGGTGGAGCTCGATGGCGCGTCCTCGACGGTAGCGCAGCACTCCAAAGAGGTGCGCTTGCCGGAGTGGGCCCCAGAGCTCTGGCCGGACTTGGTCTTCTTCTTCCCCCCGGGAGCTTCAGCGGCAAGTGTCTTGCTATCTGTTGCGGCTGCTGCTTCCCGGTAGATCTTGTCGGCGCAGATAAGGGCATCCTTCTTGTCGCCAGGGACAGAGATGACGCTTATCGGGCCTGGCATCTTCAGCATGTTGTATGCATAGTGAGAGGCTGCCATGAACTTGGCGAGTGCTGGACGGCCGAGTATTCCATTGTAAGGCAATGGAAAATCAGCGACGTCAAAAGTGACCTTCTCGGTCCTGAAGTTCAGCTCCCCGCCAAATGTCACTGGCAGCGTGATCTTCCCCTTCGGCTTGCTCCTTCCTGGGTTTATTCCTTGGAATGTGCCGGTCTCCTCGAGTTCACTGTCAGGGATCTGGAGTTTCTAGGGTACAATGGAGGAGATCAAGTTCAAGCCGGCCACGGCGTCAAATAACATCTTGGTGACCTTGAGGTTGCGGATAGTTGGTGAAACCAACATCGGCAAGCACCCGACCGCAGTTGTGCGATCAGGGTGGTCCTCAATATCAAAGATGATAGGCGTGCTGGACCATTTCAGAAGCTTGCGCGATTCGACAGGTGGTTCTGCTGCATTAACTTCCCGCACCCACAGTTTAAGTTGGCGGTGAGAAGCATGCAGAGAAGCACCGCCGTCAACGCACAAGACCTCTGTGGCTTTCTGGAACTCCTGCTCACTGGTCTCAACATCCTCCATGTCTTCATCGTCGTCGTCGTCTTCATCCTTGTCGCGGCCGCGGGGAGGTCTGTCTCCTTGCCGCTGCTTGGCTTTGTCGCGGCGTCCTCCCCGGCCGTTGAATGTCCGCTTCTTGTCGGATCCTCCATCACCTCCCTGAACCTTCTCCTTATCGCATCGCTCGTACTCAGCCTTCTGTTGCTCGACGAGCTGTTCGACCCTCTTGCAGTTCTGGAGGTCATGGCCCTTGGTGCGGTGGATCTTGCAGTACTGCTTGTCGGTGTCGTCCTGCTTGTCGGCGGCCGCCACAGCCTGGCAGTTGGTGCATGCGGCAGTCTCCTTGCCGGAGCTACCAACTTTGGCCTTGTCGGCGCCACCTCCGTTGCCGGACTGCTCAACGACTAGCACCTCTTTGTTTTTCTTCTTCCTGTTGTTCCGCCGTCGGTTCTTCTTTGCTGGGGTGGCATCCTCACTGTCAGATCCCCCTGCGCCTGTATCCTCTCCGGGGAGTTTCCTCCCCTCCTCAGCACGTGCACACTTGTTGGCCAGGGCATAAAGCTCACTGACGTCTCTGATCTTGCACATCGCCATCTCCTCCCTCATCCTGCGGTTACGCACTTTCTGATGGAACGCGCTGATGACCGCGGCAGGGTGGACGTCTGGGATGTTGTGCTGTACACGGCTGAATCTCTGGATATACTTGCGCATGGGGTTCTCCTTCCTTCTGGGCGAGCAGGTGAAGGTCACTTTCCTGGCCATGAGGTTTGTGGCCGCCTGTAAAGGCGCCGACAAACTGATGGCATAGGTCTGCCCAAGAAGAAATGGAGTTGTCCGGCAAGTGCATGAGCCAGGATCTGACGTTGGGTTTGAGTACCAGCAGGAAGTAGTTGGCAAGGATCTTGTTGTCTCGTCCCCCGGCAGCTTGCACCGCAATGGGGTAGATGCTGAGGAACTTCGACGGATGCGTCTTGCCGTCGTACTTCTCTGGTACATCTGGCTTGAAATTCTTCATGCCGGGCCACTGGACTTGCCGCAGCTCACGAGTAAACGCAGGACAACCTACCGCGTACAGCAAGTCGCCTGGTCCCCCTGGCGCTTGCATGTCGACAGTGGGCCCAGCGCGCTGGTCTGATTGGCCGCGCTTCTCTTCGGCGCTCGATGCGAGTACGAGCGTCTTCTTGTTGTCACTCGTGGAGAACTTGGCGTTGATCGCGACGAGCTCGTGGATCTGATGACGCAGTGGAGTCATCATCGATGTTGATCCGGCGAGCCGGCAATTTTGGCCTTCGGGGCGGAGAGTGCATGGTGGTTGCACCCCCACCGGTCTTGTCGCCATCAGCCCGCGCCTGGCTGACTTGCCGCGGCTGCGATGTGCTCGGTTGCCGCGGAGTGTCGCCGTTGGCGAAGGCGATGAGACTCTGAATGGTGGCCCTCCAGTCGTCGGCTTTGTCTGCCGCTGGAGGGAAGTCTAGAAGCAGTTGAGCTCGTGCCAGAGCTTCTGCTGGAGTGGCGGGCATCGGTGGCGAATGGTGCGAGGAGCGGGATATGCTCGGACTTCTAACTACGTTAGAAGGAGCAGTATCCCGTCCAGGCGACCGTGCCTTGCTCGTGCCAGCATGTTGGCGTGCATGCTGGTCTTGAGCATCCCGAGACCCACCAGCTTGACCTTGGCCCAGCAAGCATATGGTACCGTGAGTACCATGACGCTGTCGGTCCCGCGCCTCCTGAGATGGGCGCGATGCATGCACGGAAGCCGAGGTCTTGGAGTGCGCCCGGTCGTCGTGGGAGGCGGCTACGCCGCCGATGGGCAGCGCAGCCTTGTCCTTGGACCTGGCAGCACCGTGAGTTCCCTCGTCGACGTCCGTTCTTCCGCCAGCGTCTACCCCACCAGCCGTTGGCTCCGGCGGTGGCGGGATCGACGCGGACGATCCAGCTGCCTCCGAAGCCTTCTTCTTCGGCGGCATGTTGATGAAGATGATGAAGGTCTAGCTCGTGTGGACGCCGGATCAGGTTCACACAACCTCGACGCACCCCCTACCTGGCGCGCCAAAGATGTCGGGGAAACTGATCCACCCACGAACACCTATGGGGACGGAGCCCCTTTTCGGTACGGCGGGGGGCGGAGATCGCACGAAGAGCAGATCGAGGCGAGGCACACGAGCAGTTTACCCAGGTTCGGGCCGCACGGATGCGTAAAACCCTACTCCTACTTTGGTTTGTATTGAGTTCTTGCTCGGGAGCGCTGAGAGCTACAATACACTTCAGCAGCTAACGAGACCGAGCGTGGGAGTGTTCGAATGTCTAACCCCCCCTCTACGTTGCGCACGGGCCTCCTTTTATATGCTCAAAGGGGTCACCGACAGGTGGCAACGCAGTTGAGGGTAAAACTGGAAAAAGTGTGGTAGTTGGTACAGTGTTTTATACCTAACCCTGACGGCAGGGGACAAGGGCATTAAATGCCCATCGCCGTCGCCCAAACAGTGCAAAAAGGGCCGTCAGGGGCGCCACCGTTCGCCACGATGGCCACCTTGGTAGCGCCGCTTGCCACCGCGTACCCCTGGCTGCACAGCCTTCCGCCACGTGCGCCTGGAAGGGTCCTAGAGCGGCACGTGGATGGATGTGCTGGAGCGCGGGTACTGAGTGGAAGCTTGCCGCGGCAAGCGCCTTGCCGCAGTTGCTATCTTGTCGCTTCCGGGAGCTTGTCGCTCACCGGGCCTTGCCGGGACGTGTGGCGCGTCGCGACAAGTTTCTTGAGATGCCTTGGTTGGCCTTCCCGGCAAGCTCCTCTTGCCAGGGTCTTGCGCCTTGAGTAGTCTTGTGCCTTGAGTGGCCTTCCCGGCAAGCTCCTCTTGCCGGGGCTTTGTCTCCTTGGCTTGGATACTTTGTTCTTGAATGGCTCCAAAGGAACCACGGAGGACCGTGGCGACCACCCGGCAAGCCTTGCCGCGGGGTGCTGCGACTGCCCGTGCACAAGTTCGGGATACTAAGGGTACCCCTACTTTAGTACACCGACAGTTTTAGATTTACTAGAATTTAAAAATGAGGCATCTCAATGTTTTGTCGGCAATCAACGGTGCCATGGTGTCTGAAATTCATTCCCATTTCTTGCATGTGACCTAAGCATGCACCCAAGGACAAAGATTTGATTTCCAATGAATTTATATGCACTGGAGCATGCGCATGTAGTTCAAATTTGAATTATGCACATAAATGCATAGAAAACTCACTTAATGCATAAAAATGTCCAAACGAACACCAAAAAATCACACAACACTCCTATTGTTCTATGTTGACACGAGAAAAAAACTTGAAAGCAATAAGAGGCAATGGATATCATTTCGTCCCCAAAGGTGGGTCATTCCCTACCGAAAACCATCATGGTTGTTGTGAGAAGCTCCAGTTTGTGAGAATCATATACCTAAACCTGCCCCAAATGGGACAAAATTTGTACCACAACATGTTGATGCAGCTCCATGATAGCATGCTAAGTTTCATGAATTTCAGATGAGTTTTGGATTTACTAAAATTTAAAAACCAGGCATCTCAATGTTCTTCCGGCAATCAATGGTGCCATGGTGTTTGAAATTCATTCCCATTTCTTGCATGGGACCTAACATGCACCCAAGGACAAAGATTTGATTTTTCAACGAATTTATATGCACTGGAGCATGCGCATGTAGTTCAAATTTGAATTATGCACATAAATGCATTGAAAACTCACTTAATGAATAAAAATGTCCAAACGAACCCTGAATAATTCCAATTCTTTTATGATCACTGTAGATAAAAGCTCTAGCAATTCAAACACCATCGATGGCCGCTGTGACCCCATTATGTAATTCAAATTAAGACCAAAAATCAAGTAGATCCCACACAGCTTATTATAACCAACCGTGTGAGATGCAGCACAAAATATCTTCGGACCGTGTCTGAATAAGGGACCGTGTCTGAATAAGGGACCGTGTCTGATGACATATTGCGCTCCATTTTTTGGCTGAAGCAATTTCAAATTTCCGGCTTCCGCGGAAATATCTACCTCCACGCCCCCTCCCCCTTATCAAAAACCACATTTCCCCTCTTCCCGCCTTCATTTCCATGTTGAAACCTTCACTCCTTACTTGCAGCGCCGCCGCCTCCTCGCCGGCGACCCTCCTTCGCGCTGCTCGGCCTCGCCTATCCAGGCAGGTAATCCACACCCGACCTCCATCCTCCTCCTCCTTCCACATCCCACATGCCCCGACTGCAGGCGTGAGCGCGACACCTTCCACCTAAATCACCGACCCCTCCACCAAATAAGTGTCGGCCTAAGCCATGGTGCATGCAGTATAGCCAGGACCTCAAGGAACATTTGGCAGCGGAGGAGCAAATCGCGGCCGCACACACGGATGAGGTTGGGATGGCTGCCATTCGTGCTGACCCCCAGATCTTGGAGGAGCACCTCGCTGTCGAGGCCACCCTTGACGCCTCGCGCACCGACGCCGCGACGCGGTTGGCTGCTTTAAATGACATTTCATGGCATTTTCTCGAGGCCACCGTCGGTGTCTTTGATGAAGACTACGAGGTGTTTTCTCAGCGCACACGTGCTTACCTCATCTCGAGATCCAGAAGGTTGGTGCCCGGAGCGGCTCAGACAACTCACCACTACAACGAGGGCACCCACGATGCGGAGGCCTCGCCCTCTTCCATGTCCAAGGAGCCAATCGTCATTGATATCTCCGACAATGAGGAGTAGCTTGTCTTATTAGCTCACTATAAGGACCCATGTTCAGTTTGCTAGCTACTGTCTTTTCGTAACAAATTCTAGTGAATTGTGCTATCTACTTTCACCATGCATTCTTCTGCTATAGTGTATATGTTCTATATGTCGTGCAATGTGGTGTTCAATTAACTGCTTGGTTCAATTCTGCAAATGTGATGTTCAATTCTTCAGGATGCAATATTTCCAAGTTGTTAAGCATGCTTGGTTTGGTTAACTATCTGATCTTCTATTAGGAGTATGTTATATTGTTCAACTGGTGTTTACTTAACTGCTTGGTTCATTTGTTGTGGCTTGGTTCACTTGTTGTGGTGTTTAGTTAACTGCTTGGTTCAATTCTGCAATGCGATGTTCAATTGTTGTGGCTGCATTCTCTTATTGTATACCATGTGAGGAATAAATCGAATTTGGCTGTACTAAATACATGAGAAACAAATACAATTGCTATATTTCCAAGTTGTTAAGCATGCTTGGTTTGGTTAACTGTCTGATCTTCTATTAGGAGTATGTTATATTGTGCAATGTGGTGCTCAGTTAACGTTTGGTTCATTTGGTGTGGTGTTTAGTTAACTGCTTGGTTCAATTCTGCAATGTGATGTTCAATTGATGTGGCTGCATTCTCTTATTGTATACCATGTGAGGAATAAATCGAATTTGGCTGCATTAAATACATGAGAAACAAATACAATTGCTATATTTCCAAGTTGTTAAGCATG
The DNA here is from genome assembly GCA_902687465.1 of Secale cereale. Taxonomy (NCBI): domain Eukaryota; kingdom Viridiplantae; phylum Streptophyta; class Magnoliopsida; order Poales; family Poaceae; genus Secale; species Secale cereale. The sequence goes on along the minus strand of LR738715.1, from coordinate 571,256,808 downwards.
CTTGGTTAGGTTAACTGTCTGATCTTCTATTAGGAGTATGTTATATTGTGCAATGTGGTGCTCAGTTAACATTTGGTTCATTTGTTGTGGTGTTTAGTTAACTGCTTGGTTCAATTCTGCAATGCGATGTTCAATTGTTGTGGTTGCATTCTCTTATTGTATACCATGTGAGGGATAAATGGGTTTCCATGTGGTTTGAATTAATCTGATGAATCTGCAATGTGCTTATTTATCATCAACATATTTTACTCATAGCATGCGAACCCTTACTTAACCCGATGACTAACTACCTTATATGTGTTGCAGGGAAACAATGGGAAGCACTGAGGTTTACAAGATGGTACTAACTATTATACCTTGCCTTTTTGTATTCCTTTGCCCCATTTCCAATATAGATAAGATATTTATGCACGTCCTTGTTTTCAGGCTTCACTGATTATTGCCTCTCAAACCACCTTTGTGGTCAGGAGGCGAGGAAAGTTTTCATACAACACCCACGGTTCAATATTGAAGTGTTCCTGAAGAGGTCGAAGGATGGACGGTCAATCATCCATAGGCACTGGCTTAAAGTTGCAAAGACCTTCAACATGAATGAAGGCTTAATATTCGCCTTCTGCTTAAGCAGTTTTCCATATGAGATGCATCTCTCTATGTACCGTCTATGATGCTAATTTCGAAAGGTTCTCGATGTTGCATGTGAAACTTGCTGCTGGTGCAGTTGTGTAATGGGGTAGCTGAGTGCTGAAGCTATATCATGTTGTACTCTGATGTATTTCAATTATGAAATTCTGCTTCCTTAATACAGAAATGAAATATATTGTGTGCTTAATATGAAATGTCAATTAGATTAATAAATGGATTATGAATAATCAGCTTGCTAATGGCGAATTAGCCTGCTAATTGTGTTTTGCTATTGCAAACGGTTGTTGAAAAAATACCGTGGGCGATGACCTCAGGAAACACACATAGTTTCTAGGAATAAACCGTGTTGGATCAGTGAACAATCACACATGACTTTCTCTTGAAAACTGTTTGCGTTAGGCCACCTTGCGCAAACGTTTACCACATAAAAATTGTGTGTGATGTACATGTGAATGGAAACGTTTTCCTTGGAGCGACTGTGTGGGATGTGCATACGAACGGAAACTTTTAGCGGGGACTGACTGTGTGGGATGTACTTGCGACCGGAAACAATTTCGCCGTACAATTGTATTTTTTAGCTCTACTGTACGTATTTCCGTATTTGAGTGCTTGTCAATCGCACACGGCCTCATTTTGCCGAACATGTGTGCCAGGAGGGCATATCCCCAACGGTTTCTGGGTCATGTGGGAAGGACCCCTCTATCGCCCACACTCACTTGGTGACAATTCCAAATGTCGTCGCGGAAAGGGGTTTTAAACCGTTTGTTTAGGACCGATGCGCACCAGTGTATAATAATCATGCAAAAAAGAGTTCAGAGAAGACTCAAATAATATTTATAGATATTATGATCATAAAGTCACAATTCATCGAATGCCAACAAACACATGACAAAAAGTATTGCATCGAGTAGGTCTCCAAGAACATCAAGGAGAACATTGTATTGAAGATCAAAGAGAGAAAAGAAGTCATCTAGCTACTAGCTATGGACCTGTATGTCTGTGGTAACATCGCACACATCATTGGAAGGGCAGTGAGGTTGATGTAGAGCCCCTCCGTGGTCGATTCCCCCTCCGGTAGAGTACCAGAGAAGGCCTCCAGATGCGATCTTTCAAGAACAGAAACTTGTGGCGGCGAAAAAAGTATTTCGGGCAGCACTCCGACATCTGGGGAATATTTGAGAATTAGTAGATGTGGAATTAGGTCAAGAGGTGTCACGAGGGGCCCACAAGCCTGCCCCCGCCCCTAGGGGCATGCCTCCTGAGCTTGTCACTCCCTCATGGCTCGTCAAGTCTTCTCCCAAACCTTCTAGGGTCTCTTCTGGTCCAGAAAAAAAAAATCCAATTTTCTCTCCATTTGGACTCCGTTTGATATTGATTTCCTAAAAATACAAAACAAGCAAAAAATAGCAACTGGCACTAGGTTTATAGGTTAGTCCCAAAAATGATATGTAATTGCATACAATTGCATAATGAACATCCAAGATTGATACTATAATAGCATGGAGTAATCAAAAATTATAGATACGTTGGAGACGTATCAAGCATCCCCAAGCTTAACTCCTGCTCGTCCTCGAGTAGGTTAATGATAAAAATGGAATTTTATATGTGGAATGCTACCCATCTTGTTCCTCGTGTACTCTCTCTTTTGTGGCATGAATAGTAAGATTTGAATGACTCAATGCAATAGTCTACAGCTTGACATAAAAATGATAATAATAATAATAATAATAATAAGGCATAACGATAAGCAATCATGTCTTTCAAAATATCAATGCTAAAGAACGTTATCCCTACAAAATCATGTAGCCTTGTCATGCTCTATCTTGTTAACACAAAGTATAAATCATGCACTACCCCGGTCTCAGCCAAGCAATTGGTTCATACTTTTTAACGCGCTTCAGCACTTCCAACTCTCACTTAATACATGAGTGCAAGCCATATAGCACTATGGGTGGAATCGAGTGTGGTCATAGAGATGATATCGAGATGATAAAAAAAGGAGAAAGTCTTACATTGACGAGGTGATAACCCACAAGTATAGGGGATCACAACAGTTTTCGAGGGTAGAGTATTCAACCCAAATTTATTGATTCGACACAAGGGGAGCCAAAGAATATTCATGAGTATTAGCAATTGAGTTGTCAATTCAACCACACCTAAAGGACTTTATATGCAGTAAAGTATTTAGTAGCAAAGTAGTATGCTAGTAGCGGTAACGGTGGCAATAGTAACAGTAGTAGTTTTGTAGTGACTGTAACAGCAGCAGTAACGAAAGTAACTTAGCGAAGATCAATATGTGACGAACTCGTAGGTAATGGATCAGTGATGATAATTGTGTCGGACGATATTAATCATGTAGAAGTTATAACCTAGATCAATGAAGAACTAACTCCATTTCATCAATGTAATGTAGGCATGTATTCCGTATATAGTCGTATGTGCTTATGGAAAAGAACTTGCATGACATCTTTTGTCCTACCCTCACATGGCAGCGGGGTCCTAATGAAAACTAAGGTATAGTAAGGCCACCTTTTAATAAAGAACCAGAACAAAGCATTAGCACGTAGTGAATATATGAAGTCCTCAAACTGCGGCAATCACCGAAAAGAATCCCAATTATTGTCACCTTGGGGTATGCAGATCATAACACGTAATAGGTGCATATAACTTGCAAGATAGGATCAAGAACA
>LR738715.1:571213841-571251832 GCA_902687465.1 Secale cereale | reverse complement strand
CCCCCCCCCCTCCACGATCAAACACACTCCACGACTAGCCGAATTCACGGGTGTCGTCCATACCAATGACAGCCATGCGGGAGTTTTGTTTAGTTATAATATTTTTTATTTTGATTACAGGACTGGGCATCCCAATTACCAGCCATTTTCTCATGAATGGCAAGTGGATAACCGCTCATCATGAGAATAACCCACCTAGCATGGAAGATACTGACAGCCCCCAGTCGCTACATGAGCGATTCAGGCATACAAAACAGATTATTATTTGAAGGTTTGGAGTTTGGCACATGCAAATTTACTTGGAACGACAAATAAATACCGCATATAGGTAGGTATGGTGGAATCATATGGAATAACTTTGGGTTTATGGAAGTGGAAGCATAAACAGTATTCCCGCTTAGTACAAGTGAATGCTAGAAAATAGATTGAGGAGCGACCAACTAGAGAGCGACAACAGTCATAAACATGCATTGAGGTTAATCAACATTGAATGCAATCATGAGTAGGATCTAAAACACCATGAACATAAATATCGTGAAGGCTATGTTGATTTTGATTCAACTACATGCGTTCACATGTGCCAAGTCAAGTCACTCGAATCATTCAAAGGAGGATACCATCCTATCATACCACATCATAACAATTTTACATGCATGTTGGCATACAAGAGAAACCATTATGAACTCCTAGCTAATTAAGCATGGCATGAGTAACTACAATCTATAACTGTCATTGCAAAAACGTTTGATTCATAATGGGCTGAATCAAGACCGATGAGCTAATCATATTTACAAAAACAAAATAGGTCGAGTTTGTACCAGCTTTTCTCCACCTCAACCACTTCATCAATTTTTGTCATTATTGCCTTTCACTTGCACGACCAAACAATGTGAATAATAATAAGAGTGCACGTGCATTGGACTAAGCCGGAATCTGCGAACAATTATTAAAAGGAGAAGACAAGGTAATATGGGTCGTTAATAGATCATTGATAATGCATATGAGAGCCACTCAACATTATCATCGTGGTCTTCTCCTTATGACCCAAAGAAATAGAAAACAAATTCAGAGAAACACACTAAAATATTCTTGGTGTTTTTGTTTTTCTAAAGAAAGCAAAAACAAGAACGACAAAAACTATTTACACGGAAAAGCTCCCAATAAGTAAAAGAAGAACGAGAAATCTTTTTGAACTTTCTTTTAATACTACAGCTACTAGAAAAATAAACAAGAAATAAAATACAAAAAAATAGGGAAACATTTTTGGATTTTCAAAGTTTTTCAAAAAACACAAGAAGAAAGCGAGAAAAATAAACTAACATGGATTATACAATGAAAAAGTATGAATACCTACAACTGGAATGAATGTATTAACGTGAATGTAATGTCGGTGCAAAATACGTACTCCCCCAAGCTTAGGCTTTTTGCCTAAGTTGGTCTATGGCCACGGCTCGAAGTAACCCTCTCCCGGGTAACAAGGAAGATCCTAAGGGTCCCATCGGTTAGAGAGCTCCTATGGCTCCCACTAATAAACAGGCTCCTGATATGGCTCAGGTGCTGGTGTTGGCTCAGGTACTCGGGGTTGCGTACGCTCCCAATATGCACAAATGTCATTGGGCATAATAATGTAACTGCCTGATTGAATATTGAACAAAGAAGGTGCAGGCAAGGTAATAATCTCACACGTACCCTGACTGAATACTAAGTTGTACAAGAGTCGCTTATCATCATCTTTGGCAATAAAATATTGCGCTACCATACTAGCATAGTCTAAATATTTAGTGGGTAACCGCCTCTCCTCCTTCTCATCATGTCTAATGGGTATCTCAAAATGCTTAGCATGGCGGGAAGCGTTCACAAAAAATACTACCCTTTGTACAATTTGTGTTTAACCGCCGAGCGACTATAACCCCCAAGCTAAAAGTTCTACCTCGATACAAAGTATGGCGCAAAATTGCAAGGCCGGGCGAATTGAGAGTTCCACTCTCCCCACGACCAGTCAAACATCTCCCGGCAAATAATGCATAATAATGTAAAATGGAAAAAATGTAAACTAGCAACTCTAGCTCCAGATACTCCTCTCTCTTCCCCCATAGTAGTTTGAGAGATGAAATATGCCAAGTCTCTAGGACATGGCTCACTGGCACGGCCATCATAAGGTATTTTGTAAACATTGCAAAAATCATAAAGTGTCATTTCCTTGGGCTCATCATATAAGTGGAATTCTACCATGGGTGGTTCCTTCCTAGAATGAAAGTGAAAGATTTGCACGAAGGTATTAGTGAGTAGGAGGTATTGGTCACACTTATCTTGGAGGAAGGGGATGATGCCAGGATTGTCCGACAAATAATAGAAATCTTCATAAATTCCTACCTCCCTCAAGAATGTATCACTTGGCCATTCACACGGTCGAACCTCCACCGCACGCGGAAGGTTGTAGTTGGGATTCTCCACCGGAGTGTCCTTCGAAGTTTCCTCCTTGTTACGGCTTGATGAGCCCCTTAACCACCTCCTCATGGTTTTCTTTTCCTCTGAAAATTTCTGAAATCTTTAGTGGCTCAAAATAAAAGTGAACAAAACTCAACCAAAATGATAGCAACTACTCCTACAAGTGTCTAGATGCTATATCATGCAACAAAACAACTTTGGACCATATAAATTTGACATGCAAGCTCAAGAACATGGTCACCACAATAGCAAAAATTTGCAATATATAAAGCACTAGAGAAAAAACTAATTGGACCATTGGAGGAGTCACGTACCGATGAACAATCTCCCAAAACAGTTTAGAAAATGGAGCGACGATCAAGGAGATCGAAAATGGCAGCAAGATGAGCAAGAACACGGGTTTGAGCAATGATGTGATTTTTTGGATTAAGGAGTGGATGGGTGGCTGGAATAAGTGAGGGGCCTACGTGGGCCCCACGAGCCAACTAGGCGCGCCCTGTGAGCTTGTGGTCATAGGTGCACCCCCTGGGATATGTTTAGTGCCAAAAATTTTCAAATATTCTATAAAAATCATACTAAATTTTCAGGGCATTTGGACAACTTTTATTTTCTGGTCATTTTTTATTGCACGGATAATTCAGAAAAAGTAAAATAATAGTATCTCTACTTTATTGACTCTAAATAACAGAAAGTAAAAAGTGGGTACAAAGAGTTGTATTTACTAAATTCATCCATCTTATGCCCGTCAAAAGGAATCCAATAATAAGGTTGATCAAGTCTTATTAACAAACTTCATCTGAATGACATGAAACCGGAGAATCTTCGTATAACACTAGGTTACCTCAACGGGGATATGCATGTCCCCAACAATAAGAATATCATATTTCTTTTTGACAGTAGGAATAGGAAATTCAAAACCTCCAATAGAAATTGTTGAAAATTTTCCAATATAATTGATGCTATTGACTTGAGGTAGTTTCCTCGAAAATTGTATTGTATGCTCATTATCATTAACATGAAAAGTGACATTGCCTTTGTTGCAATCAATAACAGCCCCTATAGTATTCAAAAAGGGTCTACCAAGGATGATCGACATACTGTCGTCTTCGGGTATGTTAAGAATAACAAAGTCCGTTAAGATAGTAACATTTGCAACTACGACATGCACATCCTCACAAATACCGATGGGTATAACAGTTGATTTATCATCCATTTGCAAAGAGATTTCAGTTGGTGTCAACTTATTCAAAATGAGTCTTCGATACAAAGAGAAAGGCTTAACACTAACACCTGCTCCTAAGTCACACAAAGCAGTTTTAACATAGTTTCTTTTAATGGAGCATGCTATAGTTGGTATTCCTGGGTCTCCTAGTTTCTTTGGTATCCCATCTTTAAATGTATAATATGCAAGCATGGTGGAAATTTCAGCTTTCGGTATCTTTCTTTTATCTATAACAATATCTTTCATATACTTAGCATAGGCAGACATTTTCAGAATATCAGTCAAACGAAGGAGCAAAAAGACATGTCTAAGCATTTCACAAAAGTGCTCAAATTCTTCATCATTTTTATTCTTTGAAGCTTTAGGAGGAAAATGCATGGGTTTCTGAACCCATGGTTCTCTTTCTTTACCATGTTTCCTAGCAATGAAGTCACTGTTGGGGAACGTAGTATTTTAAAATTTTCCTACGATCACGCAAGATCTATCTACCAGATGCATAGCAACGAGAGGGAAGAGTGTGTCTACGTACCCTCGTAGACCGGGAGCGGAAGCGTCAAGTGACGCGGTTGATGTTGTCGAACTTCTTCGCGATCCAACCGATCAAGCACCGAACGTACGGCACCTCCGCGTTCAGCACACGTTCAGCTTGATGACGTCCCACGAGCTCTTGATCCAGTTGAGCTTCACGGGAGAGTTTCGTCAGCACGACGGTGTGGTGACGGATATGATGTGTTCACCGGCGCAGGGCTTCGCCTAAGCTCCGCGACGGTATGACCGAGGTGTGATTCTGTGGAGGGGGGCACCGCACACGGCTAAAACAATTCAACTTGTGTGTCTTTGGGTGCCCCCCTGCCCCCGTATATAAAGGAGCAAGGGAGGGAGGCCGGCCGGCCCTTCCTGGTGCGGCTAGGGAAGGAGTCCTACTAGGAATAGGATTGCAATCCTATTCCTAGTAGGATTCACCAAAAGGAAGAAGGGGGAAAGGAATAGGAGAGGTGGCGCCCCCCCCCCCCCAATCCTAGTCCAACTAGGAACCCTAGGTGGGGGCGCCGGCCAGCCCTATGGGCTGCCTCTCTCTTTCCCTTTAGGCCCACTATGGACCATCCCCTCTCGTAGGGGGTTCCGGTAACCCCCTCTGGCATTCCCGATAAATCCGAAACTTTTCCGGTATACTTCCGGTGTCCGAATATAGCCGTCCAATATATCAATCTTTATGTCTCGGACATTTCGAGACTCCTCGTCATGTCCGTGATCTCATCCGGGACTCCGAACTACCTTCGGTACATCAATACTCATAAACTCATAATACCGATCGTCATCAAACGTTAAGCGTGCGGACCCTACGGGTTCGAGAACTATGTAGACATGACCGAGACTCATCTCCGGTCAATAACCAATAGCGGAACCTGGATGTTCATATTGGCTCCTACATATTCTACAAAGATCTTTTATCGGTCAGAACCGCATAACAACATACGTTGTTCCTTTTGTCAAACGGTATGTTACTTGCCCGAGATTCGATCGTCGGTATCTCTATACCTAGTTCAATCTCGTTACCGGCAAGTCTATTTACTCGTTCCGTAACACATCATCTCATGACTAACTCATTAGTCTTTTGCTTGCAAGGCTTATTGTGATGTGTGTTACCGAGAGGGCCCAGAGATACCTCTCCGACACTCGGAGTGACAAATCCTAATCTTGATCTATGCCAACACCACGAATACTTTCGAAGACACCTGTAGAGTATCTTTATGATCACCCAGTTACGTTGTGACATTTGATAGCACACAAGGTGTTCCTACAGTATTCGGGAGTTGCATAATCTCACAGTCATAGGAACATGTATAAGTCATGAAGAAAGCAATAGCAGAAAAACTAAACGATCATAGTGCTATGCTAACGGATGGGTCTTGTCCATCACATCATTCTCCTAATGATGTGATCCCGTTGATCAAATGACAACTCATGTCTATGGCTAGGAAACATAACCATCTTTGATCAATGAGCTAGTCTAGTAGAGGCATACTAGGGACATACTGTTTTGTCTATGTATCCACACATGTACTAAGTTTCCGGTTAATACAATTCTAGCATGAATAAAAGACATTTATCATGATATAAGGAAATACAAATAACAACGTTATTATTGCCTCTAGGGCATATTTCCTTCAGTCTCCCACTTGCACTAGAGTCAATAATCTAGCTCACATCGCCATGTGATTTAATACTGATAGTTCACATCGTTATGTGAATAACACCCATAGTTCACATCGCCATGTGACCAACACCCAAAGGTTTTACTAGAGTCAATAATCTAGTTCACATCGCTATGTGATTAATACCCAAGATTAATAAGGTGTGATCATGTTTTGCTTGTGAGAGAGAAGTTTAGTCAACGGGTCTGTCACATTCAGATCCGTATGTATTTTGCAAATTTCTATGTCTACAATGCTCTGCATAGAGCTACTCTAGCTAATTGCTCCCACTTTCAATACTTATCCAGATTGATACTTAGAGTTATCTGGATTTGGTGTCAAAGCTTGCATCGACGTAACCCTTTACGACGAACTCTTTATCACCTCCATAATCGAGAAACATTTCCTTAGTCATCCAGTTACTAAGGATAATTTTGACTGTTGTACAGTGATCTACTCCTGGATCACTATTGTACCCCCTTGACAAACTCATGGAAAGGTACACAACATGTTTGCTATACAGCATGGCATACTTTATAGAACCTATGGCTGAGGCATAGGGAATGACTTTCATTCTCTCTATATTTTTCTGCAGTGGTCGGGCATTGAGTCTTACTCAACTTCATACCTTGTAATACAGGCAAGAACCCTTTCTTTGACTGATCCATTTTGAACTTCTTCAAAATCTTATCAAGGTATGTGCTTTGTGAAAGTCCAATTAAGCGTCTTGATCTATCTCTTATAGATCTTGATGCCTAATATATAAGCAGCTTCATCGAGGTCTTTCATTGAAAAACTCTTATTCAAGTATCCTTTTATGCTATCCAGAAATTCTATATCATTTCCAATCAACAATATGTCATCCACATATAATATTAGAAATGCTACAGAGCTCCCACTCACTTTCTTATAAATACAGGCTTCTCCAAAAGTCTGTATAAAACCATATGCTTTGATCACCTCATCAAAGCGTATATTCCAACTCTGAGATGCTTGCACCAGTCCATAGATGGATCGCTGGAGCTTGCATACTTTGTTAGCACCTTTTGGATCGACAAAACCTTCTGGTTGCATCATATACAACTCTTCTTTGAGATATCCATTCAGGAATGCAGTTTTGACATCCATTTGCCAGATTTCATAATCATAAAATGCGGCAATTGCTAACATGATTCGGACAGACTTAAGCATCGCTACAGGTGAGAAAGTCTCATCGTAGTCAACTCCTTGAACTTGTCGAAAACCTTTCGCAACAAGTCGAGCTTTGTAAACAGTAATATTACCGTCTGCATCGGTCTTCCTCTTGAAGATCCATTTATTTTCGATGGCTTGCCGATCATCGGGCAAGTCAACCAAAGTCCACACTTTGTTCTCATACATGGATCCCATCTCAGATTTCATGGCTTCAAGTCATTTTGCGGAATCTGGGCTCATCATCGCTTCCTCATAGTTCGTAGGTTCATCATGGTCTAGTAACATGATTTCCAGAACTGGGTTGCCGTACCACTCTGGTGCGGAACGTACTCTGGTTGATCTACGACGTTCAGCAGAAACTAGATCCGAAGTTTCATGATCATTATCATTAACTTCCTCTCTAATTGGTGTAGGAATCACTGGAACAATTTCCCGTGATGTACTACTTTCCAATCCGGGAGAAGGTACAATTACCTCATCAAGTTCTACTTTCCTCCCACTCACTTCTTTCGAGAAAAACTCCTTCTCTAGAAAGGATCCATTCTTAGCAACGAATATCTTGCCTTCGGATCTGTGATAGAAGGTGTACCCAACATTTTCTTTTGGGTATCCTATGAAGTTTTACTTCTCCGATTTGGGTTCGAGCTTATCATGTTGAAACTTTTTCACATAAGCATCGCAGTCCCAAACTTAAAGAAATGACAGCTTAGGTTTATCGTCAAACCACAGTTCATACGGTGTCATCTCCACGGATTTAGATGGTGCCCTATTTAACGTGAATGTAGCTGTCTCTAATGCATAACCCCAAAAGCGATAGTGGTAGATCGGTAAGAGACATCATCGATCGCACCATATCTAATAAAGTACGGTTATGACGTTCGGACACACCATTACGATGTGGTGTTCCAGGTGGCGTGAGTTGTGAAACTATTCCACATTGTTTCAAATGAAGACCAAACTCGTAACTCAAATATTCTCCTCCACGATCAGATCGTAGAAACTTTATTTTCTTGTTACGATGATTCTCTACTTCACTCTGAAATTCTTTGAACTTTTCAAATGTTTCAGACTTGTGCTTCATTACGTAGATATACCCATATCTGCTCAAATCATCAGTGAAGGTCAGAAAATAACGATTCCCGCCGCGAGCTTCAACACTCATTGGCCCATATACATCAGTATGTATGATTTCCAACAAGTCTGTTGCTTGCTCCATAGTTCCGGAGAACGGAGTTTTAGTCATCTTGCCCATGAGGCATGGTTCGCAAGCACCAAGTGATTCATAATCAAGTGATTCCAAAAGTCCATCATTATGGAGTCTCTTCATGCGTTTTACACCAATATGACCTAAACGGCAGTGCCACAAATAAGTTGCACTATCATTATTAACCTTGCATCTTTTGGCTTCAATATTATGAATATGTGTATCACACGATCGAGATCCAACAAACTATTTTCATTGGGTGTATGACCACAGAAGGTTTTATTCATGTAAACAGAACAACAATTATTCTCTAACTTACATGAATAACCGTATTGCAATAAACATGATCAAATCATATTCATGCTCAACACAAACACCAAATAACACTTATTTAGGTTCAACACTAATCCCGAAAGTATAGGGAGTGTACGATGGTGATCATATCAATCTTGGAACTACTTCCAATACATATCGTCACTTCATCCTTTAACTAGTTTTCTATTCATTATGCAACTCCTATTTCGAGTTACTACTCTTTAGCAACTGAACCAATATCAAATACCGAGGGGTTGCTATGAACATTAGTAAAATACACATCAATAATCTGTATATCAAATATACCTTTGTTCACTTTGCCATCCTTCTTATCCGCCAAATATCTAGGGCAGTTCCACTTCTAGTGACCATTTCCTTTGCAGTAGAAGCACTTGTTTCAGGCTTGAGTTTAGCTTTGGGTTTCTTCATGGGAGTGACAACTTGCTTGTCATTCTTCTCGAAGTTCCCCTTCTATCCCTTTGCCCTTTACTTGAAACAAGTGGTCTGGTTAACCATCAACACTTGATGCTCTTTCTTGATTTCTACCTTCGCCGATTTCAGCATCGTGAAGAGCTCGGGAATTACTTTCGTCATCCCTTGCATATTATAGTTCATCACGAAGTTCTACTAACTTGGTGATAGTGTCTAGAGAACTTTGTCAATTACTATCTTCTCTGGAAGATTAACTCCCACTTGATTCAAGCAATTGTACTACCCAGACAATCTGAGCACATGCTCACTGGTTGAGCTATTCTCCTCCATCTTGTAGGCAAAGTATTGTCAGAGGTCTTATACCTCTTGACACGGGCATGAGTATGAAATACTAATTTCAACTCTTGGAACATCTCATATGCTCCGTGGCGTTTCAAAACGTTTTTGAAGTCCCGGTTATAAGTCGTAAAGCATGGTGCACTAAACTATCAAGTAGTCATCATATCGAGCTTTTGTCAAAACGTTCATAACGTCTACATCTGCTCCTGCAATAGGTCTGTCACCTAGCGGTGCATCAAGGACATAATTCTTCTATGCAGCAATGAGGATAATTCTTAGATCACAGAACAATTCCGCATCATTGCTACTAACATCTTTCAACTTGGTTTTCTCTAGGAACATATGAAAAAATAAACGGGGAGCAATATCGTGAGCTATTGATCTACAACATAGATATGCTAATACTACCAGGACTAAGTTCATGATAAATTAAAGTTCAATTAATCATATTACTTAAGAACTCCCACTTAGATAGACATCCCTCCGGTCATCTAAATGATCACGTGATCCAAATCAACTAAACCATGTCCGATCATCACGTGAGATGGAGTAGTTTCAATGGTGAACATCTTATGTTGATCATATCTACTATATGATTCACGCTCGATCTTTCGGTCTCCAGTGTTCCGAGGCCATATCTGTATATGTTAGGCTCGTCAAGTTTAACCCGAGTATTCTGCGTGTGCAAAACTGGCTTACACCCGTTGTATTTGAACGTAGAGCTTATCACACCCGATCATCACGTGGTGTCTCGGCACGACGAACTTTCGCAACGGTGCATACTCAGGGAGAACACTTATACCTTGAAATTTAGTAAGGGATCATCTTATAATGCTACCGTCGATCTAAGCAAAATAAGAAGCATAATAAGATAAACATCACATGCAATCAAAATATGTGACATGATATGGCCGTCATCATCTTGTGCTTTTGATCTCCATCTCCAAAGCACCGTCATGATCACCTTCGTCACCGGCGCGACACCTTGATCTTCATCGTAGCATCGTTGTCGTCTCGCCAACTATTGCTTCTACGACTATCGCTACCGCTTAGTGATAAAGTAAAGCAATTACATGGCGATTGCATTTCATACAATAAAGAGACAACCATATGGCTCCTGCCAGTTGCCGATAACTTTACAAAAACATGATCATCTCATACAAAACCGTATAACTCATCATGTCTTGACCATATCACATCACAACATGCCCTGCAAAAACAAGTTAGACGTCCTCTACTTTGTTGTTGCAAGTTTTACGTGGCTGCTACGGGCTTAGCAAGAACCGTTCTTACCTACGCATACAAAACCACAACGATGTTTCGTCAAGTATGTGCTGTTTTAACCTTCACAAGGACCGGGCGTAGCCACACTTGATTCAGCTAAAGTGAGAGAGACAGACACCCGCCAGTCACCTTTAAGCAACGAGTGTCATAACGGTGAAACCAGTCTCGCGTAAGCGTACGCGTAATGTCGGTCCGGGCCGCTTCATCTCACAATACCGCCGAAGCAAAGTATGACATGCTGGTAAGCAGTATGACTAGTATCGCCCACAACTCATTGTGTTCTACTCGTGCATATCATCTACGCATAGACCTGGCTCATAATGCCACTGTTGGGGAACGTAGTATTTTAAAATTTTCCTACGATCACGCAAGATCTATCTACCAGATGCATAGCAACGAGAGGGAAGAGTGTGTCTACGTACCCTCGTAGACCGGGAGCGGAAGCGTCAAGTGACGCGGTTGATGTTGTCGAACTTCTTCGCGATCCAACCGATCAAGCACTGAACGTACGGCACCTCCGCGTTCAGCACACGTTCAGCTTGATGATGTCCCACGAGCTCTTGATCCAGTTGAGCTTCACGGGAGAGTTTCGTCAGCACGACGGCGTGGTGACGGATATGATGTGTTCACCGGCGCAGGGCTTCGCCTAAGCTCCGCGACGGTATGACCGAGGTGTGATTCTGTGGAGGGGGGGCACCGCACACGGCTAAAACAATTCAACTTGTGTGTCTTTGGGTGCCCCCCTGCCCCCGTATATAAAGGAGCAAGGGAGAGAGGCCGGCCGGCCCTTCCTGGTGCGGCTAGGGAAGGAGTCCTACTAGGAATAGGATTGCAATCCTATTCCTAGTAGGATTCACCAAAAGGAAGAAGGGGGAAAGGAATAGGAGAGGTGCCCCCCCCAATCCTAGTCCAACTAGGAACCCTAGGTGGGGGCGCCGGCCAGCCCTATGGGCTGCCTCTCTCTTTCCCTTTAGGCCCACTATGGACCATCCCCTCTCGTAGGGGGTTCCGGTAACCCCCTCCGGCATTCCCGATAAATCCGAAACTTTTCCGGTATACTTCCGGTGTCCGAATATAGCCGTCCAATATATCAATCTTTATGTCTCGGACATTCCGAGACTCCTCGTCATGTCCGTGATCTCATCCGGGACTCCGAACTACCTTCGGTACATCAATACTCATAAACTCATAATACCAATCGTCATCAAACGTTAAGCGTGCGGACCCTACGGGTTCGAGAACTATGTAGACATGACCGAGACTCATCTCCGGTCAATAACCAATAGCGGAACCTGGATGTTCATATTGGCTCCTACATATTCTACGAAGATCTTTTATCGGTCAGAACCGCATAACAACATACGTTGTTCCTTTTGTCAAACGGTATGTTACTTGCCCGAGATTCGATCGTCGGTATCTCTATACCTAGTTCAATCTCGTTACCGGCAAGTCTCTTTACTCGTTCCGTAACACATCATCTCGTGACTAACTCATTAGTCTTTTGCTTGCAAGGCTTATTGTGATGTGTGTTACCGAGAGGGCCCAGAGATACATCTCCGACACTCGGAGTGACAAATCCTAATCTTGATCTATGCCAACACCACAAATACTTTCGGAGACACATGTAGAGCATCTTTATGATCACCCAGTTACGTTGTGACGTTTGATAGCACACAAGGTGTTCCTACGGTATTCGGGAGTTGCATAATCTCATAGTCATAGGAACATGTATAAGTCATGAAGAAAGCAATAGCAGTTAAACTAAACGATCATAGTGCTATGCTAACGGTGTTGGGGAACGTAGTATTTTAAAATTTTCCTACGATCACGCAAGATCTATCTACCAGATGCATAGCAACGAGAGGGGAGAGTGTGTCTACGTACCCTCGTAGACCGGGAGCGGAAGCGTCAAGTGACGCGGTTGATGTTGTCGAACTTCTTCGCGATCCAACCGATCAAGCACCGAACGTACGGCACCTCCGCGTTCAGCACACGTTCAGCTTGATAACGTCCCACGAGCTCTTGATCCAGTTGAGCTTCACGGGAGAGTTTCGTCAGCACGACGGCGTGGTGACGGATATGATGTGTTCACCGGCGCAGGGCTTCGCCTAAGCTCCGCGACGGTATGACCGAGGTGTGATTCTGTGGAGGGGGGCACCGCACACGGCTAAAACAATTCAACTTGTGTGTCTTTGGGTGCCCCCTGCCCCCGTATATAAAGGAGCAGGGGAGGGAGGCCGGCCGGCCCTTCCTGGTGCGGCTAGGGAAGGAGTCCTACTAGGAATAGGATTGCAATCCTATTCCTAGTAGGATTCACCGAAAGGAAGAAGGGGGAAAGGAATAGGAGAGGTGGCGCCCCCCCCCCAATCCTAGTCCAACTAGGAACCCTAGGTGGGGGCGCCGGCCAGCCCTATGGGCTGCCTCTCTCTTTCCCTTTAGGCCCACTATGGACCATCCCCTCTCGTAGGGGGTTCCGGTAACCCCTTCCGGCATTCCCGATAAATCCGAAACTTTTCCGGTATACTTCCGGTGTCCGAATATAGCCGTCCAATATATCAATCTTTATGTCTCGGACATTCCGAGACTCCTCGTCATGTCCGTGATCTCATCCGGGACTCCGAACTACCTTCGGTACATCAATACTCATAAACTCATAATACCGATCGTCATCAAACGTTAAGCGTGCGGACCCTACGGGTTCGAGAACTATGTAGACATGACCGAGACTCATCTCCGGTCAATAACTAATAGCGGAACCTGGATGTTCATATTGGCTCCTACATATTCTACGAAGATCTTTTATCGGTCAGAACCGCATAACAACATACGTTGTTCCTTTTGTCAAACGGTATGTTACTTGCCCGAGATTCGATCGTCGGTATCTCTATACCTAGTTCAATCTCGTTACCGGCAAGTCTCTTTACTCGTTCCGTAACACATCATCTCGTGACTAACTCATTAGTCTTTTGCTTGCAAGGCTTATTGTGATGTGTGTTACCGAGAGGGCCCAGAGATACCTCTCCGACACTCGGAGTGACAAATCCTAATCTTGATCTATGCCAACACCACGAATACTTTCGGAGACACCTGTAGAGTATCTTTATGATCACCCAGTTACGTTGTGACGTTTGATAGCACACAAGGTGTTCCTACAGTATTCGGGAGTTGCATAATCTCACAGTCATAGGAACATGTATAAGTCATGAAGAAAGCAATAGCAGAAAAACTAAACGATCATAGTGCTATGCTAACGGATGGGTCTTGTCCATCACATCATTCTCCTAATGATGTGATCCCGTTGATCAAATGACAACTCATGTCTATGGCTAGGAAACATAACCATCTTTGATCAATGAGCTAGTCTAGTAGAGGCATACTAGGGACATACTGTTTTGTCTATGTATCCACACATGTACTAAGTTTCCGGTTAATACAATTCTAGCATGAATAAAAGACATTTATCATGATATAAGGAAATACAAATAACAACGTTATTATTGCCTCTAGGGCATATTTCCTTCAGTCACTTTTCTCATACGTTTATTCTTAGGTTGTGGGTTATCAAGATCAACAACAGGTCCTATGTCCACAGCATTATCATTACTAGGTTGAGCATCAATATGAACCTCATCATTATCACTATTACTAGGTTCATGATCATTACCAGATTGTGTTTCAACATCAAAAATAGAAATATCATTTGGATTTTCAGGTGTGTCTACAATAGGTTCACTATGAGCATGCAAAGTATTATCATTTTTATTTTTATTTTTAGATGAAATAGGTGCATCAATATTAATTCTTTGAGAGTCTTGTTCAATTCTTTTAGGTTGACCTTCAGGATACAAAGGTTCCTGAGTCATTTTACCACCTCTAGTCATAACTCTAACAGCATGATCATTCATCTTATTGTTCATCTCATTAATCAAATCATTTTGTGCTTTGAGAACTTGTTCTACTTGAGTTTTTATCATGGAAGCATGTTTACTAACAATCTTAAGATCATTTTTTGTTTTAGACATATAGTCACTCAAGTGTTCAATCATATAAGCATTTTGTTTAAGTTGTTGTAATGACCCGACCCAAATGGATCAAGTCTGTGTGCTTAAGTGTCATCCCTGGATCGGTATGCTGACACACACAGTACTCGTGGATTTATAACAAAGGTAAATCACATGTATAAAGTAACGTAAATACTATTACCTCAATCAACATAGCGGAAGTAACAACAAGGTTGTGGAGTCCCAACAACACCAACGACAAAGTTGAGTGTAGACAACGCAACCCTAACGTATCACTTACTCGTCGGATAAAAATTCCTGCAACATGAGACGTTGCAGCCATGTAGGTCAGTACATTGAATGTATTGGCAAATCCACACCATAGATTAATGATAAACTATATCTATCACTGCATGCATATTTGGCTGGTGGAGGTTGTAAGGTTTATTTTACATAAAGCTATTTTTTTCCTACAACAAAGGAATAGATATTTTTTACTACTCAGTTGTATTAAGCAACATTGAGAATGGGTCCTCCATCTTAATCCCAAATTAACCAAAGTCATTAATAACCCAACAAGTTAATTAAATAGAGTGTTGGGATCAATAAAATAATCCACTTCTAGATACTCAAAGACGTCCATAACCGTGGACACGGCTACTCATGAATAGTTTGTACACTCTGCAGAGGTTTGTGCACTTTTCCCCACAAGACTCGATCGCCTCCGTTGAATTTCTCGCACTACATGGTGTTTGAGAACCGGATGACCGAGACACAGTCTTTCAGAAGCATTTACTCCTTACCCCGGATGGATCGGTACACCTACATTTCCCCTACATCTGCTAGTCCACCACTGAAAGAGCTCACACAACATATTCAACTATGCCAGAGCCCATAATGGCTTGTGGCTGCACATGGAAGTTTCTAGGCATGAAAATATCATATGATCCCTTTGAGCCTGGGTGGCATTCCAATGGGGTGATTACACGGGTCCTCCGGGATCCCCTAGGACAACACTTGACCCTCCAGGTGCCCGGGCAAGCCACTGGTTTCTCCAGGGTTCCCCAACCATTCCACCCACATGTGTATTAAAGTTGCCACCTTAAAGTTTCCCTTAAATAATATTACTCTCGCAACTTTCATGAAGTCTCACATACCAATCCACGTCTACGCATGGCTAAGCAATAAGTAACAAAGCGTATATTCCCGGGGTTGATCTCAAGTCATTGGGTTCCTACCTCATGAACTACATAGCATCACCACAGGTATCCAAGTCCTACTCATGCAATTGTTTGAGGATAGAACTAATGCAATAAAAACTGGGTATTGGAAAGTATGATCAAAGTGTGAACTTGCCTTGTACTGTTGACGAAGATTCTTCGCACTCATAACTTGTGATAGATCTACTCATCACACTCCGATCAATTTATCGTAGGCAAGCAATAGTAACCACACATAAGCAATCACTGAGAAGATCGAAAAGAACGAAGAAAACACTTTGGCAAACTTCAAAAACAAGCGAATAACTCCTGCAACAGAAAACAATTTTTAACAGTACCAAAATTAAGTGAATTTGACCTTATCGTAAAGTTTAGGTCAAGAGCTTTGATTTGTAAAAAGAATCAACTGAATCGGAGTTATAAAACTCAAGTCATGATAAAACAAGTTTAAATTCAAAACTGTTTGAATTCAAATTTTAAAACTTTCAAATATATTTTTAGTTTGGTTCTCCGGATAGTTGAGATCATGATGAATAAGTGGGCGTTGGTTTCGTTGGATTTGGACTAACTAGTAAAAAGTTGTGAGGGTTTGAAGTTCAGGGGCTAAACTATAAAATAAAATAATTACACCTAGGTCCCTGGACAGAAAATAAAAGAAAAAGAAAAACTATCGGATGAATGTCCGCTACAGAAGTCTAACGAACAAAATCGTTCACCAAAACTACCTAAACAGAAAATGTCCACAAAGTAAACTAACCCTGAAAAAATAAACCGCCTAAAAGAAAAAAAAAACAGAAACTAAACCGAGTCGGGCGACGGTGTTATACCGGTTCGGCAATTTCGACGAAAACCGACGGTTTTTCTACGGCGGATCGGGTCTGGCGGACCGGAGCGGAACCGGAGTGGCGGAGCTCCAGCGAGCAGTTGCCGTCGGCGGCGGTGGTTGGCTCCGGCGGCGCTGGCGGCGGGCGGTGGCGGCGCACGCGGGTGAGGCGCGGCTGTGGGCGCGGTGGCGTGCGTGCGGGGTGGGGCGTGGCGGCGGCGGCGATGCAAGGCGAGAGAGGAGAGAAACGGGGCAGCGGCGGCGGTATTTATGGATGGGAGGGGCGGCGGCAGCAACTTGGAGGAGGGGGCAAGGGGAGGAGTCTCGGGTGGCCACGGCGAGGTGGCCGGCTCGGCCACGTCGGCGGCGTGCAGGAGGTGGAGGCCGATGCTCGGTCGGCGGCGACGCGGCGCTGGGTTGGGCTGGCTCGGCCCGGTTGGAGCTCGGCCGGCCCAGTTCGGCTTTTTTTAACAGACAAAAGTTAAAAAGAAAAACCGCCAAAAATAATAATATAATATAGACATATTATATATAAAAAAATTCAAAAAAATATTTCCTACAACATGAACATTTTTCTAGAGTCTAGTAAAATCCACACAAATTTAAATAAATCAAAAAGTATTACTGGCTTATTTAAAAATCAAAATAAAATATTTTAAAATACCAACATTACTTCAAACTCATTTTTCTCCAATTTTCTATTGTAGGGAATCATTTTACCCTATTTTCGATATATATTATTTTTGGAGAAAAATAATTTGAACAAAAACCAAATACCTCAAATTTGGAAATGAGTTTCAAAAATATTTCAATGGAACTTCCAACTCATATTTCTTATAATTTGAAGAAGTCATTTTATCTTCTCTCGTGAAAATCATTGAGTTGCATAATGTTTTTGAATTTGAAATAGTTCCAAATGAAATTCAAATATTTTCAAAAACCCTTTTTCATTTAATTAAATGGAAGAAGTCATATCATCTTCACTCCAGGGTTTTGTGATGAAATTAATTTGAATTCATGGATATCATAAATGCAAAATTGAAAGTTTGGGAAAGTAATTTTATTCCCTCTCATTCAACTTTCCAAAGTTTCAAATTTCACTCAATTTCACACAATACATCACACTAGCAATCACACCTACCTATTTAATATAATATTCCAAAATTTAGAATTTTGGGATGTTACAAACCTACCACACTTAGAATGAATCTCGTCCTCGAGATTCAGAGAGGCTGTCAAGAAATAGGTTGGGGTTCGGGGTTTCCTAACAAATCCATTGATCGGTATGGCCTAGTGTGCTACCACACTTAGAAGCATGGATATGGTCCCATCAAAGCTCAAGTACTCCATCCTCTGATACCATCTTGTAGCGATCCGACCCAAATGGATCAAATCTCTATGCTTAAATGTCATCCCTGGATCGGTATGCTGACACACACAGTACTTGAGGATTTATAACAGAGGTAAATCACATGTATAAAGTAACGTGAATACTATTACCTCAATCAACAAAGCGGAGGTAACAACAAGGTCATGGGGTGCATTCAACACCAACGGCAAAGTTGAGTGTAGACATCGCAACCCTAATGTATCACTTAGGGCATCTCCAATAGATTGTATGTTAGTCTTGTTGGTAAAATGTCCATGTCATCAACCAAAAAACTATCATACAACTACTCCAATAGGTTGTATCTAAGCTATCCAATAGATGATGAGAAAATAAATGTGATTGCACTCTATTTCACCTTGGAGCTTGTGCAAAGGTTGTTGGTTATTCTACATACAACTTTGCTCTCTCTCCATATTTATTACATGCCACGTCATCACTATGTCCTAGGTGGCAAATTTACCAACATCTATCTTACAGCTGTTGGAGATGCCCTTACTCGTCGAATAAATTCCTGCAACATGAGACGTTGCAGCCATGTAGGTTAGTACATTGAATGTACTGGAAGATCCACACCATAGAATAATAATGAACAATATCTATCACTACATACATATTTGGCTGGTGGAGGCCGTAAGGTTATTTTTGTATAAAGCTATTTTTTCCCTACAACAAAGGAATATTTTTTTTTTTACTACTCAGTTGTATTACGCAACATTGAGAATGGTTCCTCCATCTCAATCCCAAATTAACCAAAGTCATTAATAACCCAACAAGTTAATTAAATAGAGTGTTGGGATCAACAAAATAATCCACTTCTAGATACTCAAAGACGTCCATAACCGTGGACACGGCTACTCATGAATAGTTTGTACACTCTGCAGAGGTTTGTGCACTTTTCCCCACAAGACTCGATCGCCTCCGTTGAATTTCTCGCACTGCATGGCGTTTGAGAACCGGATGACCGAGACACAGTCTTTCAGAAGCATTTACTCCTTACCCCGGATGGACCGGTACACCTACATTTCCCCTACATCTGCTAGTCCACCACTGAAAGAGCTCACACAACATACTCAACTATGCCAGAGCCCATAATGGCTTGTGGCTGCACATGGAAGTTTCTAGGCATGAAAATTGTAGGATCGAAAGTATGTCTTAGAGGGGGGGGGTGATTAGACTACTTGTAAGTATAAAAATTCTGCCTTTTGACAAAGAACAGTTTTTGGCAGATTCACAATTATGATCAAATCAAGCATCACCCTACACATGCAATTCTAGAGTATAGGCAGCGGAAAGTAAATTGCACATGTAGTAAAGAGAGGTGGAGAAGAGCAAACGCAATTTTGGAGACGCGGTGATTTTTCCCGTGGTTCCGATAGGTGGTGCTATCGTACATCCACGTTGATGGAGACTTCAACCCACGGAGGGTAACGGCTGCGAGAGTCCACAGAGGGCTCCACCCACGAAGGGTCCACGAAGAAGCAACCTTGTCTATTCCATCATGGCCTACGCCCACGGAGGGCTAGCCTTACTCGGGGTAGATCTTCACGAAGTAGGCGATCTCCTTGCCCTTACAAACTTCTTGGTTCAACTCCACATCTCGATGACGGAGGCTCCCAAGCGACACCTAACCAATCTAGGAGGCACCACCCTCCAAAAGGTAATAGATGTTGTAGATGATGATGAACTCCTTGCTCTTGTGCTTCAAATGATAATCTCCCCAACACTCAACTCTCCTCACTGATTTGGCTGTGGTGGAAGAAAGGATTGAGTGGAAAGCAACTTGGGAAGGTTAGAGATCAAGCTTCATATGGTGGGAGTGGAGCAACTTGATCTCAACACAAGGGTAGGTAGTTCTCTTCTCAGAAATGTAAGGTAGGAGTGGTAGTTCTTTCTGATGGCTCTCTCCACGAATGAAGAGGGGGTGGAGGGGTATAAATAGCCTCCACACAAAATCCAACCGTTACACACATTTGAGCAATCTCGGTGGGACCGAAGTGGACAACTCGGTGAGACCGAAAGTTCAAATAATGTGAACGTTGGGGTTTTCGGTGAGACCGAATATACAATCTCGGTTAGTCCGATTCGTGCAATGACAAGAGCATGCCAGTTTCGGTGGGACCGACTTTATCATCTCGGTGACACCGATTTGATGACAGAAGGTTACAGAAGCTTGGCAACTCATGTTTCGGTGAAACCGATTTCAGAATCGGAAAATCCGAGTTTACTAGGGTTTGGCTTATGGCTGAGGTGGTTCATCTCGGTGTGACTGAGTTTGGAATATCGGTGGGACCGAGATTACTTATGAGTGTATATGGCAGTGAAAGTTGCTGATAGTTTAGGAGATACATCACTAAGCACTTGAGCAACCAGATCATCATCATAACCTCATCCCCTTTTAATAGTATTGGCTTTTCCTATGGACTCAATGTGATCTTGGATCACTAAACCAAAAATGGAGTCTTGAGCTTTTGCCAATGCTTGCCTTAGCATTTTGAGGGGTCCACTTCTTCAGTCCTTGCCATACCCATATCACTGAACTTATCTGAAATGATTCTCAAGTAACTATTAGTTCAATGATATATATGTTGTTATTAATTGCCAAAACCACCCGGGGATTAGTTGCACTTTCAATCTCCCCCTTTTTGGTAATTGATGACAACATATAGATCAAAGCTTCGACAAAGGATATAATCAATGAATAATATCGTCGCTTTGAGAAGTATGTGATAAGCAAGAGCTCCCCCTAAATTTGTGCATTATTTAAGATTTGCGTTTGAATGCAAATGCACAATCGATTAGGATCATGGGTCACTCTTCCATGTCACATACATCTTGGTGGAGCGCACAAAATGATAAGAATGAACAGCATGCACCCAATCACCAAGACATGAGTAAATAGTCATACGAGATAGGAATGGCATATGATAAGCATTAAGCACACATTAAAGCATAGTACGACCAAGCACTCATTAAGGTAGCATAAAACGGAGTATCAAGCACACTGAAAGTCTCGAAAACCAAAAGTATCTCAAAGAAACCGCAAAAGAACGAAAGAGCACTCTCTCTCTCTCAAAGCCCTATGATCTATACAATTTCTCCCCCTTTGGCAACAAGTTACCAAAAATTTTGAAAAAGCATAGAGCTAAACGTCACTGTGGACTCTGCTGGCGGCTCCCGTCTGGGTTGATGTCGGAGTGGATATGACGGCATCGGCAAAGACTTCAGCTGATGTCTGTGCTGGAGGAGTGGACACTGGAGCTGGATCTGGAGTAACTGCTGGAACTGTGGGAGGTGCTGAAGCTGTAGTCCTGGTGTCAGTCACTGGAATAGCAGTTGATCGGGATCCTTTGGGAACCGAAGCAGTCTGTCGATGAGAACCCTGGACTAAGTCATCCTGCAACTCACGCATAAGCTCTGCCTTGTCCTGCTTTGCTTCCTCAATGTCTGCCTCAAGCTTGTTGACGGTCACTTGTATTTCAGTCAGCTTCACGTCCAGAGCGTGGATCTTCTCGTCAACAATCCTTTCTAAGCTCTCCTGAGACTGTTCAATGCTGGCCAGGCGTTGTTCAATCCTTTGAGTAGCTTCAAGAATTTGCTCTCCGAAACTCTTTGGTTTAGCTGCTGCTGCTGCTGCTTTGTCAGCTTTGGCTTTCTTAGCAGCTTCGATCTTGGCTTGACCTTCAACAGATGTCGGATCCTCCTCATCCATCACAACAACATTGTCTTCATGCTCTGGCTGCAGCGGTAAATGTTTTCTATCCAACAAGAATTTGCCCGTGCCAAACTTGGCATTGATAAGCATCTGAATCTGCGGGGCAAATCCACATGACCTTTTCTGGTCAGCTGCAGTCCTCTTAATGGTCTCTACCATTAAGTCCATCACCTTGAAAGGTGCTTTCTCATCAAGTATATGCAGCATGTTGATAGAATATCCTCTGATCATGCGATGATCTCCAGACTTGGGCATCAAGGTATGCCTCAAAATGGTATTAGTGGTAGGTAAGCCTGCCTGGAGATGGTAGACTGAGCCGAGCTTCCAAACTTCCAAATCCTCTGCTGGAATCTCTTTGTACATGTTTTTCATGGATTCATGATTCTTCTTTGGAATCCCATATACATCAATATCATCTTCTCGTTGCACTGGAGCATTCAGAATTTCTGCCCATTCTTCAACAGAAGAAGAAAATCTTTGACCTTCAGTCATCCACGTAATCTTTCCATCAGGGTAGAAGTGAGCTGTGGCATAAAATTGCATTATCATATCATCGTTCCAACTGGTCAATTTCTGACCTACAAACTCTGCAACTCCACATGCAGTGAAACTTTCATGCACATGTGGAAAGAAATCTCTGTGCTCTTCGCTGTCAATGTACTCCCAGTCAACATATCTGGTGTCTGTGACTATGGGCTTCTTGTCCATCAGCACGGTCTCATAGAAGTCCTGCTGCTCTCTGGTGTGAAATCTGGGATCTACAGCAGTTCTTCTCCTCATAGCATATGGGTCAGTTTGTCTCCATAGCCTGAGACCTCTATCTTTCCTTGCCTTCATATCCTCAGCTTGAGGATGAGCATCATTATGGAGTGGCAGTTTTGGGCGAAGTTTCAGCAAAACTTGTCCTTCCTCGTCAGACTCAGCTGGTGGCACATCATCCTTGTTCTTTTCAGACGCTGGAATGTTTCTGATGGTCCTCTTGGGCTTGGCAGCAGGCTTTGCTGGAGCTGCCCTAGCTGGAGCAGATTTCTTGGGCTTTGATGTGGCTCCAGCCTTAATGGCATCACCCATGAGCTTCTGCTTCTGAGGTGGAGGCTGGGGTGCTTCCTCATCCTCATCCTCGACTGCTGCATCTGCATGAGAATCAATATACATATCTGCTCTAGCTTCTGACACATGCACTACCCTCTTTCTCTTGGTGGTTTTCTTCACTTTGCTTGCAGCTTCCTCTCCCAAATTCAGCTTCTTAGCAACAGTTGACTGCTTGACTTTGCTGGTGCCCTTCTTAGATTGCTGACCTTGTTGCTCTTTGGCAACAACCTTCCTTTTAGGCTTTGAGGTCACTTCTTCCTCAATAACGAAATCTGAATCCTCATCATCGGAATTCTTCTCCTTTCTAGCTCTGGTGGCTGCAGGAGGCATGCCACTTGGTGTACTCCTCTCACCATCATCAGATGAGCTGCTAGGATCAGGACTAGTGTCTGCCTCAGGAATGTCTGCAAAGGGTGTCTCTGACCTGTTCTGACTGTCACTGGTATCTGACATGGCTGACAACCTGTGAATAGATAAGGTATAGGCAGAGAAGAAGAGTCATCACAAACTGCAGAAGTTTTTGCAAAAAAATGAGTTTAAATTCTAGTTTTAAGTTTTCACAGAAGACATTTCGGTCAGACCGAGTTTAAGTTTCGGTGAATCCGAAGTGTTAAACAGAAGCTTGGCACACCACTTTCGGTTTGACCGAAGTGGGTTTCAGTCCTGCCGAAAACACTAGGGTTTCACAAAAACTTCATTTCGGTCACACCGATTTTGCACAACTCGGTTGGACCGAAGGGTGCAGTGCAATGGCCATAGGCCAAATCGGTCATACCGAAAATATAAAATCGGTCTCACCGAGATGTGTTCCGTGGAAACCTAACCCTAAATTTTTACTCGAATCTAGTTCAAACGAACCAATCTAGTGTACAGGAGGATTCCAATCGTGGCAAGATACTAGGCAATCCAAACGTGCATTGAATCGGAGATGGGAGCATGAGTGGGATCAAAACTCACCCTAACTTGGTGGAGTTTTTCTACGGCGGCAACGACGCGGAGGAGATGGCCGTTGACGGCGACGGAGACCTGCGGCGTGGGCGCACAGGCGACGACGGCGACGATCCGGAGACCAAGGCGACGGCAGCAGGGGATGTGGGGGCGAAACGTTTGAAGGAGGAATCAACGCGCGCGGCCCTTGGAATATATACCCCTTTGCTGTCGGTGGGACCGAGTTGTAAAACTCGGTGGCACCGAGATGGATAACTGCTAGACAGTTATGCACTTCGGTCACGCCGAAAATCACAACTCGGTTTCACCGAGATGAAAACCTAGATCAGTCTAAATGCTTTTGGTTCGACCGAGTTTGAGTGAGTTGGTCTGACCGAAATCAATTAGAAGGTTTTGGAGATTAGCCCTTGACGGATCGGTGGCTCCGAGTGCTCCTCACCCGGAGGGTCCGAAAATGACTTGTTCAAAGTTTGTGATGTAAGCATGAATAGAATTTGAGACAAGAAAGCATAGATAGCTAGGGGAGGTACTTAGGCATTCTTGTCCATCCATTTGGTCAGAAAAATCAAAACGACCAAAACAACAAATGGATGTCCTCGAATGGATAAAATCATGCATCCAACATGCTCACACAATAAGATAGCAAATGAAATATGTGTCAAACATGCACAACCAAAACTCTAGCAACTAACACACAATTTGTCGATGACTAGGTCATCTTTATATGAGTATATTGACTTAGGAGCCAAATGAGAACATTTGATCATAGGTCATACTCATCGTTTAAGCACAAGTGGGGTTACCACTTTTACATAAAGCGTTGATGTGTTCACATCATTTGAAGATGCTTTAGCTCAATTTTTTTTTAGAGCAAAGCTCCCCCTAGATGTGAGAACCCCTTTTAAAGGGCCAAACTAACCTTGGGTTGTCGTAGAAGACTTCATGTAGATGTTGAAGATGTGGATGCTCAATGTTGATGGAGATCATCAAGAGTTGGGAGCTATCCTTTGGATTCGGGCACTTTCAATACCTACATGTGTTAGTCCCACAAGGAACAAACAAGGATATCCATGGACATAGATTGAAGTTCACAATAGATGATGTCCATGAAAGCAATGATTACCTTGTCCCTTGACTTACCAACAAGAGGGTTTGTGACTCCATGAACTAGTGCACGATATGGAAGTTGATTGCACAAGTTTTTGCCAAAATGAATGTGAGTGAAGTATGTTGGCGAAGTCACCCTCAAGAACTTTCTAGTTCTTCTTCTTCGGGATCCACATCATCTTGATGGGAATCCTTGGGGTTGTAGATGAGCTTGACGAAGTAGAACTTGATGTTTCCTTGGGAACCCACTTGACCATGGCTTGAGGTGCTTCAACGAATGCATCAATCTCCTCTTGAAGCTTGTCCTTGGCTTTTAGCTTGTGGTCTTGTGGTGGAAGGTCATCTTGAGCTTGTTCCACATTGGAAGAAGTAGGATCATACTTCTCCTTTTGAGAAACAAACTGTGGAGTAGGATATTGACCTTCTTCCCACTCAACACCTTCGGCGTTGAACTTTCGCTCAAAACCAATTCCTTGATTCTTCCGGTGCCTTCCTTGCTTGCGAACAATTTCCTCAAAGTTCTTGCTTCCGGCAAGGCTCTTGTAGACACCTTTCTCTATGATCCCTTTCAATAAACTATTCTCTTGCTCAAGTGTAACTTGGCTTGAAACATTGTTAGTGGAATCAAGAGAACTACTAGAAGCAACAATATTGGATTTAACATGGTTATTGTTACTGCTAGAGGAAGAATTTTTCTTATGCTTGTCATGCTTAGTCTTAATGGGTGGCAAGAAATTAGACAAGAGAAGTCGTTTGGCAAGATATGAAGAACTCTTCTTTCGAAGATCGTCATTGATCGCTTTTAGAAACTCATGTTCTTGCTCTAGAGTGAGCTTCTCGAAGCGTAGCTTCTCATGAGATCTTAGGAGCTCTCTATGATCTTCTTGAGTTGTTTCATGAGCTAACTTAAGAGTGTTTAGTTCTTTAGTTAGACGCTCAATCTCCTTCATAGCATTGTCATTCGACTCTTCTCGACTATAAAGACTACTAGCATTTTCATCATTACTAGGCTCACTAGATTTATCATGCAAGAGCTCATCTTCACTAAGCAAGTCATCCTCATCACTATTGAAGTCAATGAATTCAGGGTGTGATACCTTGGGGCCTTTAGCCATGAAGCATCTTCCAATTCCCTCATTTGGTGAATCAAATAAGTCGTAGGAGTTGGAGTTGGAGGATACGAGAGCAAGACCGGCAACACCTTCATCTTGACTGTAGTCGGAGTCGGAGTGATAGCTTTCATCGGATTGATTGTCGGAGTCGGAGCCGGAGACCCATTCACCTACATGAGCTTGATGTTTTCTTCTTGTGTAGCTCCTTGATGACTTGTCTTTCCTCTCCGAATCCTTGCTTCTCCGAGAGGGTCTTCGTTCATAACGATCATCTCTACTCCTTCTCTCTTTCCGAGGTGACTCATCTCTTGAACTTCTTCTTCTTGGAGATTCTTCTCTTCTCTTGTGGGGAGCCGTACACTCATTTGAGTAGTGTCCGGGTCTTCCACAATTGTAGCAGTTTCGATCACGACTAGAAGATCTCTTTTCATCATATGATCTAGACTTTGAGCTTCTCTCTTTGCCTCTATTCTTGTAGAATTTGTTGAAGTTCTTAGCCATTAGGTTTATCTCTTCATTGGAAACTAACTTGTCACTTGAGGTTGTGGGAGCATCACTCGTAGCTTTGTAAGCACCACTCGACTTGTTGTGAAGCTCTTCCTTATCCTTAAGTGTCATCTCATGAGCAACAATTCTTCCAATGACTTCGGTTGGCTTGAGAGTCTTGTAGTTTGGCATCATTTGGATCAAAGTGCACACTGTGTCATACTTTCCATCCAAAGCTCTGAGAATCTTCTTGATGATGAATCGGTCGGTCATTTCTTCGCTTCCTAAGCCGGCAATCTCATTTGTGATGAGAGCAAGCCTAGAGTACATTTCAGCGACTCCTTCACCATCCTTCATCTTGAACTTGTCAAGTTGACCTTGAAGAATATCTAGCTTTGATTCCTTCACAGACTCGGTACCTTCGTGCATTTCAACCAAAGTATCCCAAATCTCTTTTGCATTTTCAAGACGGCTGATTTTGTTGAACTCCTCGGGACACAAGGCATTGAAGAGAATGTCACAAGCTTGAGCATTGTTTTGCAACATCCGCAATTCTTCCGGTGTAGCTTCGCGATCCGGAACTTTTCCTTCCTCGAAGAATTCACCTTGCATACCAACACAAATAATGCCCCATGCGGCTGGGTTATGACCAAGAATATGCATTTTCATTTTATGCTTCCAACTAGCAAAATTTGTACCATCAAAGTAAGGACCTCTACGAAAATTACCCTCACTAGACGCCATACTCTCCTAGGTTGTGAAACCAAGCTTATGGAGTCCGATGCAATGGAAACCAATACAATGGAGACCAAAGCTCTGATACCACTTGTAGGATCGAAAGTATGTCTAGAGGGGGGGTGATTAGACTACTTGTAAGTATAAAAATTCTGCCTTTTGACAAAGAACAGTTTTTGGCAGATTCACAATTATGATCAAATCAAGCATCACCCTACACATGCAATTCTAGAGTATAGGCAGCGGAAAGTAAATTGCACATGTAGTAAAGAGAGGTGGAGAAGAGCAAACGCAATTTTGGAGACGCGGTGATTTTTCCCGTGGTTCCGATAGGTGGTGCTATCGTACATCCACGTTGATGGAGACTTCAACCCACGGAGGGTAACGGCTGCGAGAGTCCACAGAGGGCTCCACCCACGAAGGGTCCACGAAGAAGCAACCTTGTCTATTCCATCATGGCCTACGCCCACGGAGGGCTAGCCTTACTCGGGGTAGATCTTCACGAAGTAGGCGATCTCCTTGCCCTAACAAACTTCTTGGTTCAACTCCACATCTCGATGACGGAGGCTCCCAAGCGACACCTAACCAATCTAGGAAGCACCACCCTCCAAAAGGTAATAGATGTTGTAGATGATGATGAACTCCTTGCTCTTGTGCTTCAAATGATAATCTCCCCAACACTCAACTCTCCTCACTGATTTGGCTGTGGTGGAAGAAAGGTTGAGTGGAAAGCAACTTGGGAAGGTTAGAGATCAAGCTTCATATGGTGGGAGTGGAGCAACTTGATCTCAACACAAGGGTAGGTAGTTCTCTTCTCAGAAATGTAAGGTAGGAGTGGTAGTTCTTTCTGATGGCTCTCTCCACGAATGAAGAGGGGGTGGAGGGGTATAAATAGCCTCCACACAAAATCCAACCGTTACACACATTTGAGCAATCTCGGTGGGACCGAAGTGGACAACTCGGTGAGACAGATAGTTCAAATAATGTGAACGTTGGGGTTTTCGGTGAGACCGAATATACAATCTCGGTTAGTCCGATTCGTGCAATGACAAGAGCATGCCAGTTTCGGTGGGACCGACTTTATCATCTCGGTGACACCAATTTGATGACAGAAGGTTACAGAAGCTTGGCAACTCATGTTTCGGTGAAACCGATTTCAGAATCGGAAAATCCGAGTTTACTAGGGTTTGGCTTATGGCTGAGGTGGTTCATCTCGGTGTGACTGAGTTTGGAATATCGGTGGGACCGAGATTACTTATGAGTGTATATGGCAGTGAAAGTTGCTGATAGTTTAGGAGATACATCACTAAGCACTTGAGCAACCAGATCATCATCATAACCTCATCCCCTTTTAATAGTATTGGCTTTTCCTATGGACTCAATGTGATCTTGGATCACTAAACCAAAAATGGAGTCTTGAGCTTTTGCCAATGCTTGCCTTAGCATTTTGAGGGGTCCACTTCTTCAGTCCTTGCCATACCCATATCACTGAACTTCTCTGAAATGATTCTCAAGTAACTATTAGTTCAATGATATATATGTTGTTATTAATTGGAAAAACCACCCGGGGATTAGTTGCACTTTCAAAAATATCATATGATCCCTTTGAGCCTGGGTGGCATTCCAATAGGGTGATCACACGGGTCCTCCGGGATCCCCTAGGACAACACTGGACCCTCCAGGTGCCCGGGCAAGCCACTGGTTTCTCCAAGGTGCCCCAACCATTCCACCCAGATGTGTATTAAAGTTCCCACCTTAAAGTTTCCCCTAAGTAATATTACTCTCGCAACTTTCATGAAGTCTCACATACCAATCCACGTCTACGTATGGCTAAGCAATAAGTAACAAAGCGTACATTCCCGGGGTTGATCTCAAGTCATTGGGTTCCTACCTCATGAACTACATAGCATCACCACAGGTATCCAAGTCCTACTCATGCAATTGTTTGAGGATAGAACTAATGCAATAAAAACTGGGTATTGGAAAGTACGATCAAAGTGTGAAGTTGCCTTGTACTATTGACGAAGATTCTTCGCACTCATAACTCGTGATAGATCTACTCGTCACACTCTGATCAATCTATAGTAAGCAATCAATAGTAACCACACATAAGGAATCATTCAAAAGATCGGAAAGAACGAAGAAAGCACTTTGGAAAACTCGATAACAAGCGAATAGCTCTTGCAACAGAAAACAATTTCTAATAGTACCAAAATTAAGTGAATTTGGCCTTATCAGAAAGTTTAGGTCAAGAGCTTTGATTTGTAAAAAGAATCAACTGAATCGAAGTTATAGAACTCAAGTTATGATAAAACAAGTTTAATTCAAAACTTTTGAATTCAAATTTTAAAACTTTCAAAAATATTTTTAGTTTGGTTCTCCTGATAGATGAGATCATGACGAAGAAGTGGGTGTCGGTTTCGTTAGATTTGTACTAACTAGTAAAATAGTTGTGAGGGTTTGAAGTTCAGGGGCTAAACTATAAAATAAAATAAATAGACCTAGGTCCCTAGACAGAAAATAAAAGAAAAAGAAAAACTATTGGACGAACGTCCGCTATAGAAGTATAACGAACAAAATCGTTCACTAAAACTACCTAAACAGAAAACATCCGCAAAGTAAACTAACCCTAAAATAATAAACTTCCTAAAAGATAAAAAACAGAAACTAAACCGAGTCGGGCAGCGGTTTTATACCGGTTCCGCGGTTTCGACAAAAACTGACGGTTTTTCTGCGACGGAACGGGTCGGGCGGACCGGAGTGGATCCGGAGCG
The DNA here is from genome assembly GCA_902687465.1 of Secale cereale. Lineage (NCBI taxonomy): Eukaryota > Viridiplantae > Streptophyta > Magnoliopsida > Poales > Poaceae > Secale > Secale cereale. The sequence goes on along the minus strand of LR738715.1, from coordinate 571,221,799 downwards.
GCGGAGCTCCGGCGAGTAGTTGGCACCGGCGGCAGTGGTTGGCTCCGGCGGTGCGGGCGGCGTGCGGTGGCGGCGCATGCGGGTGAGGCGCGGCTGCGGGCGCGGTGGGGCGCGGCGACGGCAACTTGCGGCGGCGGCGATGCGAGGCGAGAGAGGAGAGAAATGAGGCGCCGGCAGCAGTATTTATGGAGGGGAGGGGCGGCGACAGCAACTTGGAGGAGGGGGCAAGGGGAGGAGTGCGGGGTGGCCACGGCGAGGTGGCCGGCTCGGCCACGACGGCGGCTAGCGGTGGCGTGCGGGAGGCGGAGACCGACGCCCGTTCGGGGGCGACGCGACGCTGTGGGGAGGGCCGCACCAGCCCACCAGGGGCTGGTTCCCCCCCCCTTCACTTGGTCCACTTGGCCCACCGAGCAGGTGGCCCCACCCGGTGGACCCCCGGACATCTTCCGGTGGCCCCAGTACAATACCGGTGACCCCTGAAATCATTCCGGTGACCAAAACAGGACTTCCCATATATAAATATTTACCTCCGGACCATTCTGGAACTCCTCATGACGTCCGGGATATCATCCGGGACTCCGAACAACATTCGGTAACCACGTATATCTATTCCCTATAACCCTAGCGTCATCGAACCTTAAGTGTGTAGACCCTACGGGTTCGGGAACCATGCATACATGACCGAGACAACTCTCCGGCCAATAACCAACGGCGGGATCTGGATACCCATGTTGGCTCCCACATGTTCCACGATGATCTCATCGGATGAACCACGATGTCAAGGATTTAATCAATCCCGTATACGATTCCCTTTGTCTATCGGTATAGTACTTGCCCGAGATTCGATCGTTAGTATACCGATACCTTGTTCAATCTCGTTATGGCAAGTCTCTTTACTCGTTCCGTAACACATCATCCCGTGACTAACCCCTTAGTCACATTGAGCTCATTACGATGATGTATTACCGAGTGGGCCCAAAGATACCTCTCCGCCATACGGAGTGACAAATCCCAGTCTCGGTTCGTGCCAACCCAACATATGCTTTCGGAGATACCCGTAGTGTACCTCTATAGCCACCCAGTTACGTTGTGACGTTTGGCACACCCAAAGTATTCCTACGGTATCCGGGAGTTGCACAACCTCATGGTCTAAGGAAAGGATACTTGACATTGGAAAAGCTTTAGCATACGAACTACACGATCTTGTGCTAGGCTTAGGATTGGGTCTTGTCCATCACATCATTCTCCTAATGATGTGATCCCGTTATCAATGACATCCAATGTCTATGGTCAGGAAACCGTAACCATCTGTTGATCAACGAGCTAGTCAACTAGAGGCTTACTAGGGACACGTTGTGGTCTATGTATTCACACATGTATCACTGTTACCGGATAATACAATTCAAGCATGAACAATAGACAATTATCATGAACAAGGAAATATAATAATAACCATTTTATTATTGCCTCTAGGGCATATTTCCAACAGTCTCCCACTAGCACTAGAGTCAATAATCTAGTTACATTGTGATGAATCGAACACCCATAGAGTTCTGGTGTTGATCATGTTTTGCTTGTGGAAGAGGTTTAGTCAACGGATCTGCGACATTCAGATCCATATGGACTTTACAAATATCTATGTCTCCATCTTGAATATAATTCCGGATGGAGTTGAAACGGCGCTTGATGTGCTTGGTCTTCTTGTGAAACCTGGGCTCCTTGGCAATGGCAATAGCTCCAGTGTTGTCATAGAAGAGAGTCATCGGGCCCGACGCGCTTGGAATAACTCCTAGGTCGGTGATGAACTCCTTCATCCAGACTCCTTCCTGTGCTGCGTCGCAAGCAGCTATGTACTCCGCTTCACATGTAGATTGTGCCATGACGCTCTGCTTGCAACTGCACCAGCTGACTGCTCCACCATTCAAAATATACACGTATCCGGTTTGTGACTTAGAGTCATCCAGATCTGTGTCGAAGCTAGCATCGACGTAACCCTTTACGACGAGCTCTTCGTCACCTCCATAGACGAGAAACATATCCTTAGTCCTCTTCAGGTACTTTAGGATGTTCTTGACCGCTGTCCAGTGTTCCATACCGGGATCACTTTGGTACCTCCCTACCAAACTTATGGCAAGGTTCACATCAGGTCTGGTACATAGCATGGCATACATGATAGAACCTATGGCTGAGGCATAGGGAATGACACTCATCTTTTCTCTATCTTCTGCCGTGGTCGGGGACTGAGCCTTGCTTCGGAAGTAGCTATGTACTGCTTCGGAAGTAGCTATGTACTCCGCTTCACATGTAGATGCCGCCACGATGCTTTGCTTGCAACTGCACCAGCTGACTGCCCCACCATTCAAAATATACACGTATCCGGTTTGTGACTTGGAGTCATCCAGATCTGTGTCGAAGCTAGCATCGATGTAACCCTTTACAACGAGCTCTTCGTCACCTCCATAAACGAGAAACATATCCTTAGTCCTTTTCAGGTACTTCAGGATGTTCTTGACCTCTATCCAGTGTTCCATATCGGGATCACTTTGGTACCTCCCCACCAAACTTATGGCAAGGTTCACATCAGGTCTGGTACACAGCATGGCATACATAATAGAACCTATGGCCGAGGCATAGGGGATGACACTCATCTTGTCTCTATCTTATGCCGAGGTCGGGCATTGAGTTGTGCTCAATCTCATACCTTGCAATACAGGCAAGAACCCTTTCTTGGACTGATCCATATTGAACTTCTACAATATCTTGTCAAGGTATGTGCTTTGTGAAAGACCAATGAGACGTCTCGATCTATCTCTATAGATCTTGATGCCTAATATGTAAGCAGCTTCTCCAAGGTCCTTTATTGAAAAACACTTATTCAAGTAGGCCTTTATGCTTTCCAAGAGTTCTACATCATTTCCCATCAGCAATATATCATCCACATATAATATGAGAAATGCTACAAAGCTCCCACTCACTTTCTTGTAAACACAGGCTTCTCCCCAAGTCTGTACAAACCCAAACGCTTTGATCACCTCATCAAAGCAAATGTTCCAACTCCGAGATGCTTGCACCAGCCCATAGATTGAGCGCTGGAGCTTGCATACCTTGTTAGCATTCTCAGGATCGACAAAACCTTCCGGCTGTATCATATATAGTTCTTCATTGAGGAAGCCATTAAGGAATGACGTTTTGTCGTCCATTTGCCATATCTCATAATCATAGAATGCGGCAATTGCTAACATGATTCGGACGGACTTCAGCATCGCTACGGGAGAGAAAGTCTCGTCGTAGTCAATTCCTTGAACTTGTCGATAACCTTTAGCGACAAGTCGAGCCTTATAGATGGTCCCATTACCATCAGCGCTGGTCTTCTTCTTAAAGATCCATTTATTTTCTATGGCGTGCCAATCATCGGGCAAGTCCACCAAAGTCCATACTTTGTTATCATACATGGATCATATCTCGGATTTCATGGCTTCAAGCCATTTGTTGGAATCCGGGCCCGCCATTGCTTCTTCATAGTTCGAAGGTTCACCGTTGTCTAACAACATGATTTCCATGATAGGGTTGCCATACCACTCTGGTGCGGAACGTGTCCTTGTGGACCTACGAAGTTCAGCAGTAACTTGATCAGAAGCTTCATGATCATTATCATTAACTTCTTCCCTAGTCGGTGCAGGCACCACGGGAACATCTTCCCGCGCTGGGCTACTTTCCGGTTCGGAAGGGGTGACTATCACCTCATCAAGTTCCACTTTCCTCCCACTCACTTCTTTCGAGAGAAACACTTTCTCTAGAAAGGACCCATTCTTGGCAACGAAGACCTTGCCTTCGGATCTGAGGTAGAAGATGTACCCAATAGTTTCCTTAGGGTATCCTATGAAGACGTATTTTCCCGATTTGGGTTCGAGCTTTTCAGTTTGAAGTTTCTTGACATAAGCATCGCATATCCAAACTTTTAGAAATGGCAACTTAGGTTTCTTGCCAAACCAAAGTTCATATGGTGTTGTCTCAGCGGATTTAGACGGTGCCCTATTTAAAGTGAATGCGGAAGTCTCTAAAGCATAACCCCAAAATGGTAGCGGTAAGTCGGTAAGAGACATCATAGATCGCACCATGTTCAACAGAGTACGATTACGACGTTCGGACACACCATTACGCTGAGGTGTTCCAGGCGGCATCAATTGTGAAACAATTCCACAGTTCCTTAGGTGCGTGCCAAATTTGTGACTTAAATATTCTCCTCCACGATCCGATCGTAAGAACTTTATTTTTCTGTCACGTTGATTCTCAACCTCATTATGAAATTCCTTGAACTTTTCAAAGGTCTCAGACTTGTGTTTCATCAAGTAGACATACCCATATCTACTTAAGTCATCTGTGAGGGTGAGAACATAACGATAGCCACCGCGAGCTTCAACACTCATTGGACTGCACACATCGATATGTATGATTTCCAATAAGTTGGTTGCTCGCTCCATTGTTTCGGAGAACGGAGTCTTGGTCATCTTGCCCAAGAGGCATGGTTCGCACGTGTCAAATGATTCATAATCAAGAGACTCCAAAAGTCCATCTGCATGGAGCTTCTTCATACGTTTGACACCAATATGACCAAGGCGGCAGTGCCACAAGTATGTGGGACTATCATTATCAACCTTACATCTTTTGGCATTCACACTATGAATATGTGTAACATCACGTTCGAGATTCATTAAGAAAAAACCATTTACCAGCGGGGCATGACCATAAAACATTTCTCTCATATAAATAGAACATCCATTATTCTCGGATTTAAATGAGTAGCCATCTCACAATAAACGAGATCCAGATACAATGTTCATGCTCAAAGCTGGTACTAAATAACAATTATTGAGGTTTAAAACTAATCCCGAAGGTAGATGCAGAGGTAGCGTGCCGACGGCGATCACATCAACCTTGGAACCATTCCCGACGCGCATCGTCACCTCGTCCTTCGCCAGTATCCGCTTATTCCATAGCTCCTGCTTTGAGTTACAAATGTGAGCAACTACACCAGTATCAAATACCCAGGAGCTACTACGAGCGCTAGTAAGGTACACATCAATAACATGTATATCACATATACCTTTGACGTTGCCGGCCTTCTTATCTGCTAAGTATTTGGGGTAGTTCCGCTTCTAGTGACCCATTCCCTTGCAATAAAAGCACTCAGTCTCAGGCTTGGGTCCATTCTTTGGCTTCTTCCCGGCAACTGGCTTACCGGGCGCGACAACTCCTTTGCCGTCCTTCTTGAAGTTCTTCTTACCCTTGCCTTTCTTGAACTTAGTGGTTTTATTCACCATCAACACTTGCTGTTCTTTGTTGATCTCCACCTCCGCTGATTTCAGCATTGAATACACCTCGGGAATGGACTTCTCCATCCCTTGCATATTGAAGTTCATCACAAAGCTCTTGTAGCTAGGTGGGAGCGACTGGAGGATTCTGCCAACGACCGCGTCATCTGGGAGATTAATTCCCAACTGAGACAAGCCATTGTGCAACCCAGACATTTTGAGTATATGCTCGCTGACAGAACTATTCTCCTCCAGCTTACAATAGTAGAACTTGTCAGAGACTTCATATCTCTCGACTCGGGCATGAGCTTGGAAAACCATTTTCAGCTCTTGGAACATCTCATATGCTCCGTGATGCTCAAAACGCTTTTGGAGCCCCGATTCTAAGCTGTAAAGCATGCCGCACTGAACCAGGGAGTAATCATCACTACGCGACTACCAGGCGTTCATAACGTCTTGAGCTGCTGGGAAAACGGGTGCATTACCTAGCGGTGCTTTAAGGACATATGCTTTCTTGGCAGCTATGAGGATGACCCTCAAGTTATGGACCCAATCCGTATAGTTGCTACCATCGTCTTTCAACTTGGTTTTCTCTAGGAACGCGTTGAAGTTGAGGGCAATATTAGCGTGGGCCATTGGATCTACAAGACATATTGTAAAGATTTTAGACTATGTTCATGACAATTAAGTTCAACTAAACAAATTTAATGAACTCCCACTCAGATAGACATATCTCTAGTCATCCAAGTGATACATGATCCGAATCGACTAGGCCGTGTCCGATCATCATGTGAGACGGACTAGTTATCAATGGTGAACATCTTTATGTTGATCGTATCTTCTATACGACTCATGTTCGACCTTTCGGTCTTCCGTGTTCTGAGGCCATGGTTGTACATACTAGGCTCGTCAAGTGAACCCTAAGTGTATTGCGTGTGTAAATCTGGCTTACACCCGTTGTATGCGAACGTTAGAGCCTATCACACCCGATCATCACGTGGTGCTTCGGAACAAAGAACCTTAGCAACGGTGTGCAGTTAGGGGGAACACAATTCTTGAAATTTTAGTGAGAGATCATCTTATTTACTACCGTTGTTCTAAGCAAATAAGATGTAAAACATGATAAATATCACATGCAATCAAATAGTGACATGATATGGCCAATATCATTTTGCTCCTTTTGATCTTCATCTTCGGGGCACCATGATCATCATCGTCACCGGCATGACACCATGATCTCCATCATCGTGTCTTCATGAAGTCGTCTCGCCAAACATTACTTCTACTACTATGGCTAACGGTTAGCAATAAAGTAAAGTAATTACATGGCGTTTTCAGTGACACGCAGGTCATACAATAAAATAAGACAACTCCTATGGCTCCTGCCGGTTGTCATACTCATCGACATGCAAGTCGTGATTCCTATTACAAGAACATGATCAATCTCATACATCACATATATATCATTCATCACATCCTTTTGGCCATATCACATCACACGGCACGTGCTACAAGAACAAGTTATACGTCCTCTAATTGTTGTTGCAAGTTTTTACGTGGCTACTATAGGTTTCTAGCAAGAACATTTCTTACCTACGCCAAAATCACAACATGATATGCCAATTTCTATTTACCCTTCATAAGGACCCTTTTCATCGAATCCGATCCGACTAAAGTGGGAGAGACAGACACCCGCTAGCCACCTTATGCAACTAGTGCATGTCAGTCGGTGGAACCTGTCTCACGTAAGCGTACGTGTAAGGTCGGTATGGGCCGCTTCATGCCACGATGCCGCTGAATCAAGATAAGACTAGTAGCGGCAAGCAAATTGACATGATCTACGCCCACAACAACTTGTGTTCTACTCATGCATAGTAACTACGCATAGACCTAGCTCTGATACCACCGTTGGGGATCGTTGCAGAAAATCAAAAAAAATCCTACGCATCACCAAGATCTATCTATGGAGTCTACTAGCAACGAGAGGGGAGTGCATCTTCATACCTTTGAAGATCGCGATGCGGAAGCGTTACAAGAACGCGGTCGGTGGAGTCGTACACGATGCGATTCAGATCGCGACCGAATCCGATCTAAGCACCGAACAACGGTGCCTCCGTGTTCAACACACGTGCAGCCCGGTGACGTCTCCCGCGCCTTGATCCAGCAAGGAGAGAGGGAGAGGTTGGGGAAGACTCCGTCCAGCAGCAGCACGACGGCGTGGTGGTGATGGAGGAGCATGGCAATCCTGCAGGGCTTCGCCAAGCACCGCGGGAGAGGAGGAGGGAGAGGGGGAGGGCTGCGCCAGGACTTGGGTACGCCTGCCCTCCCACCCTCCACATAAATATAGGGGCCAGGGAGAGGGGGGCCAGCCCCTCAGATTGGATCTGAGGAGGGGGCGGCGGCCAGGGGGGTGCCTTGCCCCCCAAGGCAAGCCCCCCCCCCTTTAGGGTTCCCCCAAACCCTAGGCGCCTTGGGCTCTTGGGGGGCACACCAGCCCACCAGGGGCTGGTCCCCCCCCCCCTTCACTTGGTCCACTTGGCCCACCGAGCAGGTGGCCCTACCCAGTGGACCCCCGGACACCTTCCGGTGGCCCCGGTACAATACCGATGACCCTCGAAATCATTCCGGTGACCAAAACGGGACTTC
>LR738715.1:571198181-571211991 GCA_902687465.1 Secale cereale | reverse complement strand
ACCCTAGGCGCCTTGGGCTCTTGGGGGGCACACCAGCCCACCAGGGGCTGGTCCCCCCCCCCCTTCACTTGGTCCACTTGGCCCACCGAGCAGGTGGCCCTACCCAGTGGACCCCCGGACACCTTCCGGTGGCCCCGGTACAATACCGATGACCCTCGAAATCATTCCGGTGACCAAAACGGGACTTCCCATATATAAATCTTTACCTCCGGACCATTCCGGAACTCCTCGTGACGTCCGGGATCTCATATGGGACTCCGAAAAACATTCGGTAACAACATATATCTATTCCTTATAACCCTAGTGTCATCGAACCTTAAGTGTGTAGACCCTACGGGTTCGGGAACCATGCAGACATGACCGAGACAACTCTCCGGCCAATAACCAACAGCGGGATCTCGATACCCATGTTGGCTCCCACATGTTCCACGATGATCTCATCGGATGAACCACGATGTCAAGTATTCAATCAATCCTGTATACGATTCCCTTTGTCTATCGGTATAGTACTTGCCCGAGATTCAATCGCCGGTATACCGATACCTTGTTCAATCTCGTTATGGCAAGTCTCTTTACTCGTTCCGTAACACATCATCCTGTGACTAACCCCTTAGTCACATTGAGCTCATTATGATGATGTATTACCGAGTGGGCCCAGAGATACCTCTCCATCATACGGAGTGACAAATCCCAGTCTCGGCTCGTGCCAACCCAACAGATGCTTTCGGAGATACCCGTAGTGTACCTTTATAGCCACCTAGTTACGTTGTGACGTTTGGCACACCCAAAGTATTCCTACGGTATCCGGGAGTTGCACAACCTCATGGTCTAAGGAAAGGATACTTGACATTGGAAAAGCTTTATCATATGAACTACACGATCTTGTGCTAGGCTTAGGATTGGGTCTTGTCCATCACATCATTCTCCTAATGATGTGATCCCGTTATTAATGAAATCCAATGTCTGTGGTCAGGAAAGCGTAACCATCTGTTAATCAACGAGCTAGTCAACTAGAGGCTTAGTAGGGACACGTTGTGGTCTATGTATGCACACATGTATCACTGTTTCTGGATAATACAATTAAAGCATGAACAATAGACAATTATCATGAACAAGGAAATATAATAATAACCATTTTATTATTGCCTCTAGGGCATATTTCCAACATAATTGTGTTGTATGATATTCATCATGTAGAAGTTGTAACCTAGAGGAACGAAGAACTAGCTCCAATTCATCAATATAGTGTACGCATGTATTCCGTATATAGTCATACGTGCTTCTGGAAAAGAACTTGCATGACATCCTTTGTCCTACCCTCCCGTGGCAGCGGGGTCCTAATGGAAACTAAGGGATATAAATGACTCCTTTTAATAGAGAACCGGAATAAAGAATTAGCACTTAGTGAATACATGAACTCCTCAAACTACGACAATCATCGGAAAAAATCCCAATTATTATCACCTTGGGGTATGCGGATCATAACATGTAATAGGTGCATATAACCGATACATCTCCAACATATCTATAATTTTTGATTGTTCCATGCTATTATACTATCTATTTTGGATGTTTTATATGCATTAATACGCTATTTTATATTATTTTTGGGACTAACCTATTACCCTCGAGCCTAGTGCCAGTTTCTGTGTTTTTTCCTTATTTTTGAGTTTCGCAGAAAAGGAATATCAAATGGAGTCCAAACGGAACGAAACTTTACGAGGATTTTTCTTGGGCCATAAGACATCCAAAGGACTTGGAGTGCACGTCAGGGGAGCCACGAGGTGGCCACGAGGACGGGGGGCGTGCCCTAGGGGGTAGGGTGCGCCCCCACCCATGTGGGCCCCCTGTTTCTCCACCGACATATTTCTTCTGCCTATATATTCACATATATTCCAGAAACCCTAGAGGAGGCATCGAAACCATTTTTCCACCGCTGTAACCTTCTGTTTCCACGAGATCCCATCTGGAGACCTTTTTCGATACTCTGTCGGAGGGGGATTCGACCACAGAGGGCATCTACATCAACACCATCGCCCTTCCGATGAAGTGTGAATAGTTTACCACAGACCTACGGGTTCATAGCTAGTAGCTAGATGAATTCTTCTCTCTTTTCATTCTCAATACCATGTTCTCCTCGATGTTCTTGGAGATCTATCCAATGTAATCTTCTTTTGCGGTGTGTTTGCCAAGATCCGATGAATTATGGATTTATGATCAGATTATCTATGAATATTATTTGAGTCTTTTCTGAATTCTTATATGCATGATTTGATATCTTAGTAATTCTCTTCGATCTAACGGTTTGGTTTGGCCAATTAGATTGTTTTTTCTTGCAATGGGAGAAGTGCTTTGCTTTGGGTTCAATCTTGTGGTGCTCAATCCGAGTGACAGAAAAGGGACGTGATATGTATTGTATTGTTGCCATCGAGGATAACAAGATGGGGTTTTCAACATATTGCTTGAGTTAATTTCGCTACATCATGTCATCTTACTTAATGTGTTACTCTGTTCTTTATGGACTTAATACTCTAGATGCAGAATCATTTTGGTCGATGTGTGGAGTAATAGTGGTAGATGCAGGTAGGAGTCGGTCTACTTGACACGGGAGTGATGCCTATATTCATGATCACTACCTTAGATATCGTCATAACTTTGCGCTTTTCTATCAATTGCTTGGCAGTAATTTGTTTACCCACCGTAACATTTGCTATCATGAGAGAAACCTCTAGTGAAACCTATGGCCCCGGGTCTATTTTACATCTTATAAGTTTTCGATCTACTATTTTGCAATCTTTTACTTTCCATTCTATAAACCAAAAATACCAAAAAAATACTTTACAGTTTATCCATCTCTATCAGATCTCATTTTTGCAAATAACCGTGAAGGGATTGACAACCCCTTTATTGCGTTGGGTGCAAGTTGTTTGATTGTTTGTGCAGGTATTTGGCGATTTGTGCGTTGTCTCCTACTAGATTGATACCTTGGTTCTCAAATGAGGGAAATACTTACTCTACTTTGTTGCATAACCCTTTCCTCTTCAAGGGAAAACCAACGCAATCTCAAGAGGTAGCAATATATATATATATATATATATATATATATATATATATATGTCAAAACATAATAGGTTCAGATCTGAAATCATGGCACGGGCCCTAGTGACAAGCATTAAGCATAGCAAAGTCATAGCAACATCAATCTCAGAACATAGTGGATACTAGGCATCAAGCCCTATCAAAACTAACTCGATTACATGATAAATCGCATCCAACCCATCACCATCCAACAAGCCTACGATGGAATTACTAACTCCTGGCGGTGAGCATCATGAAATTGGTGATGGAGGAAGGTTGATGATGATGACGGTGACGCATTCCACTCTCTGGAGCCTCAAACAGACTCCAGATCATCCCTCCCAACGAAGAACAGGAGGCGATGCTGGCTCCGTATCATAAAACACGATGAATCCTTCTCTCTGATTTTTTCTCCATGAATAGGTATATATGGAGTTGGAGTTAGGGTTGTCGGAGGTCCAGGGGACCCACAAGCCTGGGAGGCGCGCCCACATGGCTTGTGGCCTCTAAGTGCCCCCCCTCTGGTATTTTTTCCACCATTATTTTTTATATATTCCATAATTATTATTCGTAAATTTTCAGGTCAGTCCGATGACTTTGACTTCTGCACAAAAATAACATCATGTCAATTCTGTTGAAAACAACGTCAGTCTGGGTTAGTTCCTTTCAAATCATGCAAATTAGAGTCCAAAACAAGGGCAAAGGAGTTTTGAAAAGTAGATACGATAGAGACGTATCACGAGGCTAATTAACGGGCTATGGAGATGCCCATCAATTGATGTCAATGCAAGGAGTAGGGATTGTCATGCAATGGATGCACTAAGAGCTATAAGTGTATGAAAGCTCAAAAATATAACCAAGCGGGTGTGCATCCAACTTGCTTGCTATAGATGACCTCGGACATCTGAGGAAGCCCATCATTGGAATATACAAACCAAGTTATGTAATGAAAAATTCCCTCTAGTGTATACAAAATGGAAGCATATGAGACACTCTATATGAAAAACATGGTGCTACTTTGAATCACAAGTGTGGAAAGGATAGTAACATGGCCCCTTCTCTCTTTTTCTCTCAATTTTTTGTTGGGATATTTTTAGCCTCTTTTTTTATGGGCTCTTTTTGGCCTTCTTTTCTTATTTCCTCACATGATACAGTGCTCTAATAATGAATACTAATGTTCACCACACTTATATTTACTTAGAACTCAAAATTACAAATCGATAATAGAACAAAATATGACTCTATATGAATGCCTATGGCGGTGTACCAGGATGTGCAATGATCAAGCATGACATGTATAAAAAATTATGAACTGTAGCTGAGCCACAAATACTATGTCAGCTATATGATCATGCAAGGCAATATGATAATGATGAGGTGTGTCATAAAAACAGAACGGTGGAATTTGCATGGCAATATATCTCGGGATGGCTATGGAAATACCATAATAGGTAGGTATGGTGGCTGTTTTAAGGAAGATATAAGGAGGTTTATGTGTGATAGACCGTATCATATCACGGGGTTTGGATGCACCCGTGAAGTTTGCACCACATCTTAAGGTGAGAAAGGGCAATGCACGGTACCGAAGAGGCGAGCAAATTGCAGAAAGTTGAGAGTGCGTATAATCCATGGACTCACATTAGTCATAAAGAACTCACATATTATCGCAAAATTTTATTAGCCCTTGAAGCAAAGTACTACTACGCATGCTCCTAGGGGGGAGGTTGGTAGGGTCGCGGGAAGGATGCCACTATCACTCTTGAGTCCGTTACTGATCAAGAAACATGTGTTTGTCATTCATATTTTGTGATGCATGGGTCTTGCAATTATATCAATGTACTCTGACCGATCACCTATTTTTGCCAAGTTAGTATATTTCAAAGCACCCGCGGTGACCCTCGAAGCAAATGGCTGCACATACAACTTTGGGTACTATCTTGCGGATGGGATCTACCCGAGGTGGAGTACTTTTGTCAAGCCAATTGCAAAAACCCAACGTAAGAAAGAACTCATCTTGCACAATGCACAAGTGGCGGCTAGAAAAGATGTTGTGAGGGATTTTGGGATTTTGCAATCTCAATTTACTATTGTTCCAGGACCCTCTAGATTTTAGGATAAAAACCCTTTTGGTATATCATGACTGCTTGTGTGATCATGCATAACATGATCATTGAGAATGAGCGTGTATAGAATTTAGATCACACCTTCTATCATTTGATGGGCGTACGTGTTATGCAAATGAGAAGAGAGGAGCGAATCAGACGTTTCAAGAAGGTGTACAATGAAATTAGAGACTCCGATAAGCAAGATCAACTTCAGAAGGATTTGATGGTGGCGTATTGGAAATGGCGTGGCGAAAGAGCTGCCTAGTTTCATTATTTGTTTGTTGTATTGTAAATAACTTTGTTGTATTTGTGTTGCATTTGATCTTATGGATTTGATGAATTATGTGATAGTTTGATACTGTGGACACGAGAACCTTTTGATGAATTATATGATAGTTTGATATTGTGGGCATGCGAAAATTTTAAATTGTTCCTAAGATGTTTTATTTCAATTTGTGCGGCTATACACACCCGCGCGGCCGGCGGCCTGTTTTATATCTCCGCTTTGCATCATCTGTTGGAGTTGTTCTTTTACATCATCGGTTGAAGTTGCCTCTTAAAAAAGCACTTTTTGAATATGTTATAATTTTTACATCTCTAATAAATCGAAATCACTAGTTGAGGAGTACTCGTTGTAAAGATCACCCCCAAACCCCATGTTGTGACAAGTGGCGCGCTGCATGTGTGCCCCTTGTCGCAATCTGAGCGTTTTCTTTTTTTCCGTAGATCCGTTTATTCAAAAAGTTTTATCTCTTAAATCGTGCGTCCAAATCTCGAACCGTTTTCATCGTTGAATTTCTCGCGTCGAGTTCTTCAAAACTAAATCCCATGTTGATAGGTATTGACGAACTTTTTTTTTCACAAAAAAATCGGACAAAAAACGAAACCGGGCGCATTGGTTTTTTCCTTTCCGAAAGAGGCACGGCCGTGACTCTAAGCACATCCGTGCCTCTCGCTGAAGCAAAACCGTGACTCTCACGAAAAAAAACCAGAAAATGCGTTTTTTTCCTTTCCGAAAGAGGCACGTCCGCGACTCTCGCGAAAGCACAACCGTGCCTCTCGCTGAAGCAAAACCGCGACTCTCGCGAAAGAAAAAAAAATAGAAAATGCGTTTTTTTCCCTTTCCGAAAGAGGCACGGCCGTGATTCTCGCGAAAGCACAGCCGTGCCTCTCGCGGAAGCAAAACCGTGACTCTCGCGAAAGGAAAAAAACACAAAACACGTTTTTTTCCCTTTTCGAAAGAGGCACGGCCGTGACTCTCGCGAAAGCACAACCATGCCTCTCGCGGAAGCAAAACCGTGACTCTCGCGAAAAAGAAAAAAACAGAAAACAAGTTTTTTTCCCTTTCTGAGAGGCACGACCGTGACTCTCGCGAAAGCACAACTGTGCCTCTCGCGGAAGCAAAACCGTGACTTTCACGAAAAAAACGTGTTTTTTCATTAAAAAAATATATTTTTTCGGAAAAAAAATTCGTCGAAAAGCTAAGGAAGACCGGCGAAAAACCAAAACGTCGAAAAAAATCGTTTAATAAGCCGAAAACGCGTGCGGAAAAATAAATAAAAAAATTCGAAGGGAGCGTCCAGAGCGCGACATGTGACGAATCGCTGAGAGCACGCCAAGTGGCGCTGATCGTTGCAAGGCTCCCGAAGGAGCGCTCGTTAACTAGTTGCTCTCCTAATAAATTTGCATCTTCTGTATTGGACAGTCCGCCAGCGCGTTAAGAATCAGCCCGGCCCACATGAAGTGTTTTGAAGACACGCAGCCCAGTCGACGAACCCACAAAGGCTCCCGAGATTTCCAATCCCCTTCTTCCTCCTCCTTCAGCCTACCCCTCTTCTTCCCCGATCCCTCCCCCAAATTCGTCGCCTCCCAGTTCCCGGTCTTTTGTTCCTCACAAGTTCGTGGCACCAACAGGACGCAACAAGCCAGCCCCACTGCTACCGCACTGCCGTGGATCGACCCTTCCTTCTTCTTCTGCCGGTAAGGAACCCTAGCTTCTCTCTTCGCTGCGGCAGCGGGCCGTCCTCTCTCTCTCCGTTACCTGTTTTTTCTTGGATGCCTGGTGCCCGTAGTAATCTAACCCATCCATCCGTCCATTCATGGTCGCTCCGATTAGGTCCTCCTAATTCCGTCCGGCGCGAGATCGATCCCCCTCAGGGCGCGGCGCGCAGGTGCCGGAGCGGCTTATATTTCCAAGAATTTTATCTTTGGGTACTAGCAAAAGACGGATAAGATGAAGCGCAAGCGCAGCCGCACGCCGGGCAAGAAAAGTTCTTCGAATACCACCGGGGGAGACTCTTCGTCGGCATCTCCGTCCAGCCCAAGCACCGAAGACAACATCCCAGCGGAGAATGCGCCAGTCTCGAACCCCACTCTGGCAGTGCCTGAATCATCTCCTCCTCCTGAACTGGAGAAGCCGAGCGTCCCTGCCCCAGCTCCGGCTCATCCCGCTGCTGATATACCGTATGCCAAGCCGAAGGTGGGGGCCGTATACGGTCGTGTGAAGCTGAAGTTCAAAACCTCCAAGGCGTCAGAGCTCAACAATAGTTCGTCCGTAGCACAGGCACCCGCCAATGCTGGTAAATCTCAGACTGCCGCCCCTGAAGTGAGCAAGCAAGTTACTGCCGAAAAAGGTATCATTGCATCGTCAACTGGCCAGACAACTGATGGGCAGGAGTCGGAGTTGAGTGGTTCTGATAAGGACAAGGTGCCAAAGAAAGCAGGAAGCATGAAGATCGTCTCTGCGGGATTATCTTCTTCAGTACAAGATTACACCCAGGACAGGGAAGTTGATGAAGTACACGAACCTCTTCCAAGTAAGCAGGAAACTGTTTTAGGGACCGAGGAAAGTGAGAGTGCATCGGAGCCAAAGAATACACAAGAGTCGGAGATAAAGCAGTCTACCCTGGAATCTCAGCGCGATGAGAAAGAGTTAGCTGCTGCACTTGAAGTGAGTACAATTTGGCTCAACTTTATATGGCGTCTTTTGATTCTCCAAATATCACATGGTAAAGACCTGAAATACATGAAACCTTTACTGAAATTCTCTTTTGCTCTCAGGCTATTAAGAAGGTTATGAAGGTCGACGCAGCTGAGCCATTTAACACCCCAGTGGATCCTATTGCTTTGGGAATACCTGTGAGTATTTTGTGGTGCCTCTGCTTTCTTTTCAAATCACCTGGAACTTTGGCAGGCTTCACACATAAATATATCCCTTCTAAAAAATCTTAAACACTTAGGTGATTCAGCCCCTCATAAGTCTCAGTGTCGTATAGTCACTTCCACAAAATGTCTTCAGTGGTGTAGTATCGATCACTCCACTGAATTGGTTCAGACATCTACTTGTTATGAGTATGCAGGTTTCCATTTCCCCTGCCCTCCATCTTATTTTTTTTTCTGCAATTTTTCTGGGGTAACTCTATTTTCAAGTAGGTTGCTGCCCCATCTTTAATTCTATGGCCGAGTAAATAAAACTGATGGTTATGATAGGGCTATTGATCTTTGGCGCACGTGAAAGCTCTGCCTAATTATATGATTATTTGGCTAAAACCTAGTCAAGCTTTCCTTGCTCACAAGATCAAGTTCTGAACCCAGTGTATTTGTTTTTCTTGAACATACTGAGAGTAAGAGTAAGAATAGTTGTTACAAATGCAGACCACTTCCTCAGCAGTGTCTCAGACAGACTTCTGCAGCTGCATGTCTTGTGACCATTGTTCTAACTACCTAAGAAGCTAATTATATGCATGCAAGCTCCTAAATCAGTTTCTTATGGAAAATAATTCACCTTATTTGCATGTGATTTTTTTATTGCCCTCACACTTGCAAATTGTGTAGGATTATCTTGATGTTATCGACACTCCTATGGATTTTGGCACAATATGTCAAGATTTAGAACGTGGAAGCAAATATATGAACTCAGAGGATGTCTATAAGGACGTGCAGTTTATATGGGATAACTGTACCAAGTATAACAGTAAAGGTGATTACATAATAGAGCTTATGAAACGGGTAAAGAAGGCCTTCATGAAAAATTGGCTGGCAGCAGGCTTGTATTCTGATGTGCAGGAAAATGGTAAGTATTGAACAGATGATAGCTCCGAACTTGTCCTTAGTTAATACTTTCTAACATTTAACTTGCATATGAGTTCTTTTCAGTAGTTCCTGTTTCACGTAGTAATGTATATGTACCGCAAATGAGTCCATACCAAGGAGCAAAGGAAACATTTTCTATACTATAAGACATCTTTATTATTAAGTCGCTTATACCATCAGTATTTATGAATTTACTGATAAGTTATTTGACATAGTGATTTTTTTTTCATTATTGTACTTATGTATTGCGAAGGGAGCATTGGCACAGTGGTAAAGCTGTTGCCTTGTGACCATTAGGTCACGGGTTCGAGTCCTGGAAACAGCTTCTTGCAGAAATGTAGGGAAAGGCTGTGTACTATAGACCCAAAGTGGTCGGACCCTTCCCCTGACCCTGCGCAAGCGGGAGCTACATGCACCGGGCTGCCCTTTTATTGTACTTATGTATTGCGTAACATAGCAAGTTAAAAAAATGACTTCTAATATATAGTAATGCTGTTATACCACCTACCTTCCAGGCTTATGCATTTCATTGTATTAGAAGTTTAGCAATGTTGTACACTGCATGATCATTTATTTAGCTGTATATACTTTTCTTTACCTGATAGAATACATATGTTCATATATATGATCAGTATTTCCCAAAATTTTAGGTGGCAATTACAACACAGGTGACGAGGATGCCAAAGTTAGTTCAAGAACCAAGTCTAAGCAAAAACGGCGTCGCCCAGGGTATGTAGTTAATCTTGTCTGCGGCCACCTACAAGTTTTCTTTATCTATTCTGCTCCCTCCTTTCCGGTTTAGACGGCTCAATTCAAAATCTTCATATTTCCGTTCTATAAGGCTTGTTTTGAGGCCCGCTTGATTGAATCGCTGAGGTCGCTTAGATCGCTACATTGCATTTAATTCCCTGGCTGCGGTTCTCTAAAGAAAATAGAGCACGGTTCACAAATATCCAGTTTTTCATGAGCGCATACAACTAAGGTTCATGCTCAGCTCATTTCGATTGACACTACAAAAGTTTGCATATAACTAGAGATTGAAATCAAATTAAAATTAAATGGTCAAGCCACAAACAAAAACAATGCAGAGTTGATGTGAGACACGAACAGTACATACATGGACATGAGATTGAATATGGAGTTCTTGGATGAGCGTGGTGCAACGATGTCTTGCCGGTAATAAGACAGTAGTAGTCTAGTAGACCCATTGAAGAGAGCCAATTATCCATGGGGCTTCCCCGAAGAGCAGTCATTTGTAATTTATTCGTTAGCTGCAGATATTGGTCGTCGTAAGATCTCCAAGCTTCAAGAGTCAATATAAGTTCAAATATTTGTGAAGAAGACCATGCATAACTTAAAAAATGCAGAAATTAATTCAAGACATATCTAGAGAATAGCGACTCTTCGAAAAGACTATAAATAACCACTAACAAATTATTTGCATGAATATGAAAAATATCTCTGGTAAACTCATGACAAACTTGGTCTTGCCATATTGAGCTACTTAAGAAATGATGGTAAGCACAAGTGTGCCAATACCGACATCCACCTTGCAACTGCTATTGTTTTCCGAATATGCAGCTGTAAATAGTTGCTTTCTGTCTGAATTCCTTCAATGAGTAGTTGATGGCATAGGAGCTGCATAGTAGTTTTGATAAATCCAGGATATTATGCCATGAGACAGACACCATTTACAATTCCAAAAACGCTCTACAAAACATGTTAGCTAAACTTGTCGAACTAACAAAAAATCTTGTTCAGTATTCTCATGATTTGTCTGCTAACACTATCACTTGGATTCTTATGCTTGTCTACTGCTGTTTAGGAAGCTCAGCACATCATGGCCCTGTTTTGGATGTAAAAGAAAAATAGTACCAACGTGTTAACCTAATTGCCTAGATGGTTAATTGCAGATCATTTTTTTGTCCCTGTTTGTGCAATATGGAAGTACCCATGGTTATTAGCTAGTGGACCACTGGGCATATGTAATTTGTTTTCGTTCTGATTTTTTAGCCCCTCGGTTTCTTGATAAAAAGTTCTGCCTGATTCAGGGAGGCATCAATGGAAGTAACACTCCTCATGTTCATGTACTTCTATATCAGCGATCTAAAACGTCCTATATTAGTTTACAGAGGGAGTATGTACTGTTATACGCACCAAAAACCATCGACATTAATTTGGATAGGAAACATGTAACAACATATCCAGAGAACAAATGTCATGAGTACCTAGATTCATCAAAATTCATCAGTTCCAGTAACCAAAAAGTAATCACCAGCAACTTGCAAGTTATTGAGCATGGGTATACCTTCAATAGAGGGAGGCTTGTCAATGGAGGGTGGTGCTTGTAGGCGCCGCTGCTGTTGTTCCCTGCTCGTCAGCGCTAGCCCAAGTCCCTGTTCACCGCCGTCGCTCAGTCTCCCTATATACCATGGAACCGAGTAGCCGCATGTTTCCCCTTGTCCCATCGCCGCATGGGCTCACCTTGCAGCGCCTATGGTGCCAAGATCTATCGGTGCGCGAGAAAGGGGTAGGGGAGGTGCGACGGCCTTCAGAGAGAAGGAGGTTGGCATGCAGCGGAATCACAACCGGCGGTGCTTGATTTGTGACGGAAGGGGGGGAAGAGAAGGAGGAGCGGCGGTGGCGGCGCTGGATCTGGAGAGATGGGGAAAGTGAGATGTCCGGACATGGAAGACCTAGACTTGGCGAAACTTTTTGTCCACTAGCGCCAAGCTCCTTTGGCCCATAGTCACTGTCTAGTGGACCCAACAGCACGGGCCGAAATAAAACGTGCGGTGCTAGCGCGGGAATGGCAAAAAACGATCGCTGCCCACCAAAATATAGCTTTCATGTGGTATCACTGAACCCTCCTTCCTATTTTTTATCAACATGGTGTCTGTGTGGTCTTCATTACCTAGGGGCCAAACTAAACTGCAGGTTAAGTTTTACTCATTTAGAGCATCTCCAACAGGCGCCCAAAAAGAGCTCCGCGCGCTAAAAAGTTATTTTTTTGGGCGCCGAACAGCTCCATCAGAAGCTGTAAAATTATGCACGCGCTAAAATGTTTTGGGCACGCGCTGAAAAACGCCATCGCGCGCACCATATTTTGGGCTCCGGATTGGGCGCGCTTCACAATTTGCACCGCGTGCTTTTTTGGGCGCGCGTTTTTGGGCGTCTGCTAAAGCAATGTTGGTCCCGGCGCATTAAAAGTGCTACAGTGGCGCGCTATAAATTTTATTGGGCGTGAATTTTTTGTGCGGCCGTTGGAGATGCTCTTATTTGCACCCAAAAATCATCTTTCCCTAGAGCTTACTGTTCATAGCTCTAGGTAAACTCGTAGTTTCTAGTGGTGATAAGACCTATTTGGCCATGTATAGTGTCCTGTCAATTTTTATGTGAGAACTCCTTACTTGGCCCGTTCTTAAAATCCTCTTCCCTATTTTTTTTGCCCAAAATAAATTGTTCTTCCCTATTTGACGCCCAATGTAACTTTTGCTTCCATTTTAGGCAGTAACGGTGTTAAAAGTGTGCGATGAAAGACCATTTTTGCCCCTAGTGCATTGTGCGACTATACTGGATATCTAAGTAAACAAGCAATCAGTTCCACACACAAAAAAAGAAGCAATCAGTTCACCGATGTTCTAGAGATGTTCATGGATGTGCGTGTAAAAGCCGTAGGAAACGTTTGTAAAACATGTACTACCATATCTAAGATCGGTACCATACTGGTTTGTTCATCACATTTCAAAAGTATTACACACTATTAATTCCTCTAAAGTATTACTCACTATTAATCGCCTGGACTGAGGCAGTCGCCGCCGTCTGTCGTCTTGTCCTGAAATTAGCCTCCTCTCCGACCGGGGCATGGGAACAGGTCCACCTCATCCATGTCTGCTGGGACGATGTCCGTCACCTGCAGCACCACCGTCCGGTGCTCGCTCACCGGCTTTGCCATGCCCGTCTTCATCCCGTCCAGCAGCTTCAGGAGCACGCCTGTCAATAGTGTCGCCATGTGCCGGTGGTCTGGTGAGATAGAATTTGAGTTAGTCTAGGCGACGATTAAGGAAAGGAGCGCAAGAAAGGCTGTCTCTGTTCTTTTTTTGGAACATCAACGGGTTATTGGTCCTGCCGAAGAATTCGAGTTGGTTCTTTCCTCAAAGTGGAGCTTTGCACGGATGGCCAGCTGCGACATGAGAGGACGATCCTAGAAGATAGGAGAAGCTGTTCACACCTCGTGGCACCACAATAGCCTGCGCAGCTGCGTCGTGGCCGCGTTGGCTGTCCGAGGCCGAGCCCGCCTCAGTGCCGTGGGCTGACCCTCTGTAGTGGTGTTCGCCGACGGCCGAGCCGCACCAAGGCCTTCGCCAGCTACCATCTTTGGCGCGCCTTGGCTCGCGGCCTCTGTAGACGCATTGTCCCCTTCCGCCTTGGCCACCATTTGCTGCCTTGCCCTGGCCGCCACCCACGGCCACAGTCTCACCTGCGTCACCTATACCCCTCCCCCCGCTGCCGCCGCTATGTGCTCGAGGGGGCGC
>LR738715.1:571174332-571198098 GCA_902687465.1 Secale cereale | reverse complement strand
GGGGGGGGGGGGGGGAGGAGCGAGTTCTATCATGGGTCGTGGGGGAGAGGTTCCATCAATCCATCTCTTCCCTTTTTCTCTGTGGTGTTTAGCGTACATGGGCAGTTTGGTCCATGGAAGAAAATACTGACAGGTCAAATAGACGGAATCGTAACAGATTTGACGGAAATGTCATATAGGGAAAAATTGTAAATAGTGTCGAAAAGGGAAGATTTTTTTTTGTTTAGGGCCAAATATGGAAGCAAATTTTAAGGAAGGGTCAAATAAGGAATTCTCTTGACTTTTATCAACTGGTGATACTGACTTTTATTACTATTGTTAGCTTATTTTGGGATTACAACATAAGTGTAATTTTTTTAAGATCATAACAGAGATATGCATACTTTCTTTAAGTTCTTACAATTGTGTAGGGGCTGTTATGCTATTCTGTTTGTATTTTGGAATGGAGTAACCGAGTAGGTACTAATTTTCCTGACCTATGTGGCCATGTCCGTGCTGCAACATATTGTTTTTTTTACCTATGTGGCTATTCTGTTTGTGTTGCAACATTTTAGTTGAGGGTCATTGCACCATTGTTCCCTCAAATAGGTAGCTAAGTGATGAATCACCACCAATGGACACTTCATGGTAGCTTATCTAACCGTGTCATGTTTGTGAAACTGGATATAACACATAGGCATGGTGGGTATGTGTCAGGCGCACATATTTTCTTTTGTTAGATTAATACTCCCTCCGTCCCATAATATAAGAGCGTTTTTGACACTATGGGACGGAGGGAGTACTATTTAACAGGAAGGCAGAACACTTTCCTGTGGACTTCCGAACGAACAGAAAGCACATCATCCCAATATGTCCAGCTGCTGAAATTTTGGCTCTATGCTACTGCAGGAGATATAATTCTATATTCTTATGTGTGTTTGAATACAGGAATGATCGACACAAAAATGATTGTGCATGTGCTGTTTGTCAAGTTACACGGCGTAAGAAGGAAAGGGATGAAATTTTATCTGTTGATAATGAAGTCACTGTAGTGAACATTTCTGAAGAGCGCAACATGGAGGTTAGAATCAACATCTAAATCCTTGGTTTCTATGTCCATGCATTCCTTGTGTTCTGTATGCATATATATGAATTTTGAATTTTTCATCAATTAACTTTTGAGGTGAGGCTGTTGTGTTGTGTAATGTACATCGGATCTGTTTCTCTAGTTGCTTCCTTTTATATTTGAGTAATACCACACCATGCTCAGTAGACGTGTCTGTACACACTAAAGTACTCTTCACTATATTGGGGACAAAGTGTTCCTGGTGTTGTTTAAGTAACTCCATAACTGTATAGTCATAAGTTTTTCACACCATTCATTCAGTTGTTGTAGTGGAAGGTGCGCTTTTACTTCATAGACACTTGGCTTGCTTATTCCCAAAATGTAAATTTGTATCACCAGCTATGTGGATTGTCTTCACTTTAAATGCTTGAATTAACTTGAGCTTTTGCACGCCAGGTAAACTTCGCTGATAATAATCCTGGTAGTCATGACACAGCCTCTAGTCAGGAGCAACCACGCCATATTGATGTGTTTAAAGCGACAATGGAAGCAGATGATGCGCAGACTCAGATGGAAGATCCTGGAAAATCCCTCAATAATCCATCTCCTGACTATGAAGATGAGGTCTCCAGACAGTATTCCGAGGAAAAAGAAGAGGAGTATAAAGATCTGAACAGTCAGGACGAGCATACTTCCACTCAGCCTAATGATGACTCAGTAGCTGGACATCACGAACAGAAGGTAATTTTAGCCAGGCTGGTATCCTGGAAATTTCAACTTCTTTTTTGTGTATGGTGTGGCGGTATTTGACAATGTTGCTAGGACCAACATGGGCAAAAAAGGGTTCATAATTGTCTTGTTAAGTGGTTGGTTTTTCAGCCTGTATTCCTACCTTGGTAGCTGAACCATCAAATTGCTCCCGGCAACTAGTAGTATATGGAAATATAACATTGACTTTGTATTGCAATGTGCCTTTTGTCCCACTGACTCTCGGTTCTTCTATTAGTGCACGTTGCGCTGTTTCTCTTTTCTAGTGTACCCACATCGGATGTTAGTAACAGGATCAACAGGCTGAAAAACCTGTTGATTTTTGAATTTTGTTTTGTAAACTCTGCTTTTCGTAATCTGACCGCAGGCACAGACCGAAACTGGCCAGGAGGTGGAAATGGAGGATTTGCCCATTCAACAGGAGAACGAGTCATTCTTGCAAGTCTGCGCGCGCCTTTTCCCCATCCCCAGCAAGCAGGGCTCGGTTTTCAGGGGTCGCCATTCTCTGTTCCGCCAGCAGCGCCGTGTGGTGGCATCAAAGGAGAGCCCCCTACACGCCGCCCTGACAGCGATAATGAAACGGTAGGAAAGAAATTCCGTGAGCGGTTTCTTGTCAGAGAAGCTCCAAGCAGCAGCAGTGTCATGACTCCGGGAAATCTCTTCCCTGAAGACATGGAAGCTGGTTGGAATAACGCTGATGAGGCTCGGGTACGGAATTAGTTGGAGGATACCTGTCAAGGAAGAATTCTCTTGGTGCAGACTTAAATTTTGTATGCGGGTATCACATGTCGTCAGTGTCTCTCTCTCTCTCTGTCTCTCATTGCTTGCCGGCCTGGCATAGGGTTGTCCTCTTGGCTATAATTCATTCCCAGGGGAGGCTTTTTTAAACTGCAGTAGTGTTTTGCGCTGATTCTTCCGGCCAACCGCTACCCGACTCTCGTTGAGTTTGCTTGCTCAGGCCCAAAACAAAATGCTAAAAAGTTTGATTGGGATTGGGATGCATACATGATTTCATGATTGAATATTGAGAGTGAAGATTTATACATTCTCTGTTTGTCCTAAACCTGTCACCTACTTCATCAAGTCGCCTTAACACTATAGTAAGGATAGTATGCGGACAAGTGGCGCTTTTTATGGGGTTTCTGCTGTTTTTGCTGATAAGGTCTCTCTGCTTGTCCTTAGCCAGCAGCAGAGTTTTGGAGTAAACTCTTTGCCGTCTTGCACGTCTTTTTTCTTCCTCCAAGATCTGGTGCATTTCTGTCCTCCATAATAACACTTGTTTTCTTCTTGATAGTATAAATAAAGGGGTGTACAAGTTGTCTGGAAAGACTGGGCATTCCCCAAAAGTACATACATATATGTAGCAAATCACCCAGGTAATACCTGTGCGATAGTAATACAGCCAAAGTAGTAGTAACTTTCACAGGCAGCCTTTTCCTTGAAGAATAGGAAAGTTTCCAAGCCCACGTAACTTGGATTGAAACCTGTCCGGCGTGGGTTTTTGTCAACTAAGTGTAAATGTCTAAAGTTTTAAAAACAGTAAACAACCACTAACCTCTTTCGACTTGGCCGCAATTCTGCAGGGACTGTACAGACTGGGCTCTTGATTCTAAGGGTAGATTCAGTCGTTTGTTTATTTCTTTTCTTTTTTGCGAGGGAGATTCAGTCGTTTCCACGGACTGCGCAGTGCAGTATCAGATGCTTGGAAACCCTAAAACAAAACAGTTTGTGTGTCCAGCTGCTGTATGGGAGATATATGGCAGCTGCCGAGCTGAAAAAAAGATTGCCTTCTGTTGGTGAATCAAAGTATGATCACTCCATGTCCATGGCCCAGAGATTGATACGTTTGTCATTGGACAATATGCCAGCTAGTACTGTATAATTTTATATAAAAGAAAAATTAATGTCATTTTTATCTAGAACATGGTTTTTTTGGCGGGTTTATCTAGAACATGCCTACTACTATTACCACAAGAGAATAGTATTGGCATCTCTACGGTTAGAGATGCCCTGATAATTCCTCATCAAAATAAAAATAAAAGATGCGCTGGTAAGTGGTTATGCACTAATCTGCCTCCTAGTAACCGATAATCCATCCGGCAATCATTGTGGCTTTGGAATTAAGCAGCTAGCTAGATAGCCAGGCACCAAAGTGAGGGAGGAGAAATTCACAAGGTAGCATTGACACTTGAATTTCAACGGACCTAGTCAAGTCTACCAAACCAAACCAAAACAAACCTCCCTCACCTCATCATCGATCCATCATCACAATCGCACCCACATATTTCTACAAGTAAATAAAATAGAGTACCAATGAATGAATAAAATAAAAAAGTAAAACCAACCCAACCAACCCAAGGCCAAGGCCAAGGCGAACGCGGTGTCCTCGACTCGTTCTCCATCGACTCGACCCACCTACAACCCCGAAACAGAAAGCCAAGCCACCAAGCGAGAAATCAAATCCAAGCAAACCGAACCTCCCTCCCTCCCTCCCTCCATACATCCATCCATGTCGTCTCCTCCCTCTCGTTCCCAATGCTAATGTCTCGCCGCCCCGGCCTCGCCACCACCACAACGCGCCTCCTCCTCCTCGTGCTCCTCGCCGTCTCCGCGGGCGCCGCGCCGCCGTCGCCGCGCCAGTTCTCCACCGTCGCCATCTCCCACACGGCCAACAGCACGCTCGTCTGCGCGCTCATCATCGACAGGGTCAACGAGGATGGCGGCGGCAACTCCAAGCTCCAGTGCAAGTCCATGCCCGACGGCCGCCTCACCTCCTACCCCTCCGCCGACATCCCCTTCAACGCCATCGCCGCCGGCAGGGACTTCCTCTGCGGCCTCATGGCGCCCGTCGGCGGCCACGCTGCCATGCGCTGGTGGTCCTTCTCCGAGGAGGAGGACGCCAGGCGGTCTCGCCCAGTAGGGCGCCGAATCTACTGGGGCCCCTCGCTCCGCTCCATGTCCGCCGGCGGCCCGCACGTCTGCGGCCTCTCCGACGACCACGACCCCACCTGCTGGGAGTGGCCCGGCCTCGACCTCCCCAAGGGCCTCGACTTCTCCCTCATCGCCCTCGGCCAGGACTTCCTCTGCGGCATCATCAAGGGCGACGACACCGCCATGAGGTGCTACGGCGGCCGCATGCCCTCGCCCCAGTTCACGGCCGACGGGGTTGCTGTCCTGTTCCAGACGGTCGCCGCTGGGCGCCACCACGCCTGCGCCGTCGACAAGTTGGGCGGCCTCGTGTGCTGGGGCGACGGGAACCCCACGGTCCGCCGCGACGAGCTACCGGCCGACATGATGGCTATGGCGCTCGGCCGCAACACCACCTGCATACTCGCCGGGAACGGCACGGTGAGGTGCTGGGGCGTCAAGCTGCCCAAGGAGTACACGCACACCACCTTCGTCTCCATCGAGGCCGACGGCGACACGGTGTGTGCCGTCATGACGAGCAACTACTCCGTCGTCTGCTGGGGGAACGACGGCCGCTTCGACGGGAGGCACCTCGTCTACAACAACACCATGCCGGGAGCCTGCGCCCCTAAGAGCAACTGCACCTGCAACATCGTACCCGACTCAGGGAGGCTTTGCGGCACCGGCGGCGGATTGGCCGGCGAAGAACTCGCCGTGTGCAGCCCGTGCAGGCAGCCACTGAACGCGTCCAGGATCGTCGTCAGCAATGGGAGTACGGCCCAGCTCGGTGACGAGGCTGGTGATGCGAAGAAGAAGAAGGCGCTCTTTGTGGGGCTCGGCGTGGCCAGCGCCGGCGTCGCGGCGATCATCATAGCAGGGCTGACGTTCTACGTGCTGGCGTCCAGGAAGTCGGAGAAGAGGGCGCACCCCACCATCCATCTCGGGGAGTCGTCGTCCATGGGGTTCTGCCGCAACAGCGACGTGGAGATCATGGTCATGCCGGCGCGGGAGCGCTCGGCGTTGCAGCCTGCGCGCCCGCTCGGATGCGAGGAGTTCACGCTCAAGGATCTCTCGCGGCTGACCAACGGGTTCGCGGAGGAGACCAAGATCGGGAGTGGCAGCTTCGGGTCCGTGTACCGCGCGAAGCTCCCGGACGGGCGGGAGGTCGCCATCAAGCGCGCCGAGCGCGCGTCCACCGGGGCGCGGCGACGGCGGCGGTTCGACGCGGAGCGGGCGTTTCGGTCGGAGCTGAGGCTGCTGTCCCGCGTCAACCACCGCAACCTGGTGTCCCTCCTGGGCTTCTGCGAGGAGCGCGGCGAGCGCATCCTCGTGTTCGAGTTCATGCCGCACGGCGCGCTCCACGACCACCTCCACGGCGAGGACGCCGGCTCCGGCCACTCCCCGCTCTTCTCGTCATGGGAGGCGCGGCTCCGCGTGGCGCTGGACGCCGCCCGCGGCGTCGAGTACCTGCATTGCTACGCCGTGCCGCCCATCATCCACCGCGACATCAAGCCGTCCAACATCCTGCTCGACGACGACTGGACGGCCAAAGTGTCCGACTTCGGCCTCTCCCTCGTGAGCGGCGCGTCGGCTTCGGCGAGCCCGACGACGACGTCGGGGACGGCCGGCACGGTGGGGTACATGGACCCGGAGTACTACCGTCTCCAGGAGCTGACGGAGCGGAGCGACGTGTACAGCTTCGGCGTGGTGCTGCTGGAGCTGGTGACCGGAAGGAAGGCGATCCACCGGGACCAGAGCCAGGAAGGGAGCGGGTCGCCGAGGAACGTGATCGAGTTCGCGGTGCCGGCCGTGGAGACCGGGAACATCGACAAGATCCTAGACAGCCGGGTGCCGGCGCCTCGGGGGCACGAGGTGGAGGCGGTGGCGCGCGTGGCCAAGATCGGCGCGGAGTGCGTCCGGTCGCGCGGGCGCGGGCGGCCGGTGATGTCGGAGGTGGTGGCGGAGCTGGAGTGGGCCGTGACGCTGTGCGAAGAGTGCGTGGTCCGGTCGGCGAGCGGCGGGCGGAACAGCAGCTCCCGGAATGGCGGCTCCGACATGTCGCGGTCGAGGTCGAGATCGGAGTCGGAGGACCGGAGCCCGTACCACACGCGCGAGTTCAGCTTCGGGTCGGGCCGGGTCGCCGGCGTCGGACATGCCAGGTCCTACTCAACCATGTAAAGATTTTTTCTTCTTCTTCTTTTACGGTGTGTGTGTAGGAAGGGTGAATTAGTTCTTGTCCATAAAAAATTTACAGGAAAAAAATACAGAGAGAAATCAAAACAAGTTCTCATAATTTTGCAAGAGATGGATGGATGGATCAATGGGTTTGGTGTAAATTGTGGCGGTTAATTTAACGTTGTGATTCGTGGAGAAGATGAAATGAAAAATCACAGAGTATGTATATTTAGGTGAAATTTTAGTAGTGGTGGGTTTGTACTTGGTAGGTTGTAGGTAGAGTTATACTTAAAAGGAGCTCAACAAACAGCTGTTGATTATACATACATATAATAAAAATGGAATACATGGATGCAACTATAAGTCATAGTACCATGATTTGATTCTCTACCGTCTTGTACTAGCAGTTGAATAATGTCCCTTTTGCTGATTTATTATCTCTCGTTTCATTCATTGCAAGTAGTTGTTGCACAAACACTTGAACGTCTACATGAACATGAACATGAACATGAATATACTACAACATATAGTACTAAGCAAAGGCTAGCTGTTTTTTCTTGTAGCTTACGTCGAAATTTAAAGACCGTTTCAAGGACAGTTGCTGTTGGTAAGGTAACTTGATGAGATGAACAACTATTACAAGTGGCACAGTTAATTTGGTGAAGTCTCCGGTAGCTCACCAACAAAGGAAGGAAAACATCAATCAGAAATTTACAAATTACTAAGCAGCCTACCCATTCCGTTGTGCTTGCTTGTACGCTGTCAAAGATACCGACGCATACATGCATATTATTGAATTAAAACCACGTCAGTTATTTCCAAACGGAGAGTAGTATTTTGGTTGATAGTTGTAATTTGACCGGTAAACACATCCGATACGTAGGCACGATGATTTCATCAGACAGCAACCAACCGGCCGAGGTTAATTAGAGTGGCATTTTACTAGGCAACAATATGAGTTTTCTTTTGTTGTAGAGAAAAGGCAGTATGAATGAATATATGAATATGAAGAGAAGAAGGTGGCCACCACTCCACCAAGGGGAAGGAGAGGGAGAGGGAGAAGCTGGATTCCATCCAGACGAGCTGTAGGCTGTAGGTGGGCAGACCATTTCCATTTCGACCCAAACAAACAAAGAGAAGAGAACAAGAAGAAAGGCTATTCATGCTGTTGGCGCGGCATGTAAATAAAACTAGTATTTTTCAAGGTCAACCCCTTGAAATTGAAATGGGATCCGGCTCCAGAAGGTCAGCTCCACACACGCCATTTGCAGGTCTACAGCTGGTTTTGGAGAATGGAACCCTTCTGTTTGGACCATATCACATCCCGGCCGTTCCACGCGCTTTGTTTTGTTCCTGTGCTACTTTTGCAGTCTGGACACCAGCCAAAACGCCAAAGGATAGAAGAAGAATCGTTTCAACTTTCAAGAAGGGAAAAGAGGAGGCTTTTCCAGCCAGCTGTTTGTTGATTTGGTGGCTCCTCCCCTCATGTCGGCGCCTGACTGACTGACTGACTGGCTGACGGCCACACAATATATACAGTTGCCGCTGCCGCGTATGCGATGGATGGGGGTGGGATTTGACGTGTGTTCGCTGTGGCTAGGCTAGTGTGCGCATCAAGCAACAAGTGATCCGCAATCGACTCGCGGGCCTCTTTCTGCCGAGCTGCTTTAATTAATTTCCCTCCCTCCCTGGCTGGCTGCTTTGCCGTTGCCGTGTCATGCCCAGGATGGAGTTATACCTCCTACGTGTCGAGGCACGACTTAAAGGCATAAATCCATCCTAGAATGATCTCAAGTTTGGTATCTTTGCACAACTCATGTAAAAGAGGGATTAAAATGCAAAAGGAGATAGTTGGCTTACACTCGCCACTTCACACAATACATTACATAAACAAACATCATACAGAACAACACAACCCGACTACGGGTGAAGAACCAAAAGAAGATACCAAAACAACATAAAGCCACAGGTCAAGATCGAATCCTAGTAGAAACCACTATTGAACATCGAAACGACACAAACATACGGCCACACTCTTCAACAAGCTCCTGGTGAAGCACAGAACCAGCTCCTGCATCAAACTCGGCTGAACCTGCATCTGGTGTGGTGAAGTAACTGTGAGCCACAGAGGACTCAGCAATCCCGTTCCCGGGTAACAAGACTATTTAAGCCTTGGGTGTGGACAAGGCTGAAGAAAGAATATGAGGTGAAGGAAAACAAGAGTCTGCAGCAGCAACTAGCACTAACTTACGTAAAAGAGAGCGAGAAGAGAAGTGCATCGGTCGAAAGATGATCACGAAGTGATCCTAACTAAAGCCGGTCAAACATAACCCCACCGTGTTCAACTCCCGAATCCCTATTCGGAAATTGACAGTCACGGTACACACGCTGGTAGTGTATTGAAACATTGTGTCAAGTTATCTACAACCGGAATTAACAAGCTCCCATCTGCCACATAACCGCGGGCACGGCTTTCGAAAGTTCAAACCCTGCAGGGGTGTTCCAACTTGGCCCATCACAAGCCCATGATCCGCGGAGTCGCAACTCCATAGTTGGGAAGACCCGAGTATTCTCGGAATCCCGTGCTCAAGTTAAACCGAACTAAGGTAAGGCTAATCCAGCAAATCCTCCCGGCGTGCCGACACCCTGATAGTAGCCGCGCGTATCTCGTCTCAGGCCACGACCGGATGAGCACAGCGTACAGTGGCCGAAATACCCAAGTTGCCAAGGGGGGCCCCGCACACGACTCTAGTTTGGACCAACACTCAAATCGAGCACTGGCCCAGGGGGTGGAATTAAGATGAAAGGGGTAGCTAGTCCCATTCAAGTTTTATTAGTTTGTTATTAAGCAAATAGTACCAATGTTGGGACTTGCTGGAAAAGACTTAGCACTTAGCGGTTTATCAAGGGGGTCCCATACACCCCAACCGTGTTAGGAACGCATAATCAAGGAACATAACACCGGTTTATACGGTTCCTAACGGCATGAGTGGAACAAAACACCAAGCAAAAGGCTTAGCCTTCCACCCTGCCAGTATATAGATGATTTCATTATTTTAAGCATTTATATAGTGTGATATAACCCAACCGAACTTCAACATGAAGCAAGCATCTTCAATCTTCACCTGCAACTAACAATGCTATAAGAGGGGCTGAGCGAAGCGTACTTAGCCAAGCAACGGTTTGCGTAGGTAGGGTGGTTAAACATGGCAATTGGTTACAAGTAGGAGGCTGACAAGAAAGACATGGGCATCGAGGCAAAACTATAGAGCGATACTCTAGCAATAGGCAAAGATAGTAATGGTATCCGGGTTCGGTCATCTTGCCTGGGATTCCACAAGGGAGAAGAACGGAACCAAGAAGAAGACGGAGCAACAGTCAAGCGGATCCTCACAACTCCGGAACGAAACCGAAGCTGACAAGAGGAACAACCGGAAAGAAAACAACAACACGGTAAACACACAATCATAAGCATGGCACGATGCACAAACAAGGATGATGCATGTCCGGTTTAAATATGCAAGGCATGGCAAAGTGCACAAACAAAACTACAAGTTAAGTGGAGATCAATATGCAACGAGTTGCATATTGACGAAACACCACATTTATTTATTTAGTGCTTTGTTTAATTACAAGACAAGATTAAATGTTTTTAGCATGGCAAGAGGTGAAACATAAAGAAACTACACTAACAAGACATTTTAAATGAGGCCGGAAGAACAACAACATATCCGGAGAATCCCCATGAGCATGTTTAAATATTATAAGCAAACAACAATTTAACATATCAATGTTGTTAACATGATGCGGATGAGATGAAACAAGTTTATGCAAGTTTTTATTAAAAGGTTGACAATTAACAAGATAAGAAGCATTTGTCACCGTGGTGGAAGGAAAAAGGGTGCCACGGCAACGATCCGAAAATGAAGCAACGCATCATATCGGTACCGGTAACTCGTTGAGAGTCCGATGCAAAACAAAAGGTGGAGTGAACGAGTTGAACAAGATGATGGGGTGATCCCGTTGCCGGGTTCCCACGAGTCGGTGACGAGGCAACCGAGGAACAAGACAAACGGACGAAACGGACACGGAGCACACACGGGAGACATTTCATACAACAAGCAAGCATGCACCCACGGGTCACGTCTCGGGGTTATACCTTCGGAACCATCGTTCTCGGAGGGGTTCGAGGTCGTAGTGGAAGTAGAGGAAGTAGTTGTACTCGGCGACGGTAGAGGAAGTAGTGGTACTCGGCGACGGTAGTCGTTCCGGCGTCGAGTGTAGTTGTACATGTCGTAGAGGGAAGTAGTGGTTCTCGTTCACGTAGTCGTGGTACTTGGCGAGTTCCTCGTTTCCGGGCGACGGTAGTCGTTCACGTGTTGTCGGGGTACTTGTCGCGTCGGCGTTCGTAGGGGTACTTGTGGTCTCCAAACTTGTCGACGGTAGTGGTCCACGCCGTAGGGGTACCTTCCGGGTCATGTAGAGGTACTCGGTCGCGTAGTCGTACACGGCCGTTTGTAGATGTCTCCGTTCTCTGCCAGGGTCAACACCAGCAAAAAAAAAACCAACACAAAACAAACAAAAACGCAGCACGGCCGCTCGGAGACGAGGCCACGGCAGCAGCACGGAGAGGACTCAGTGGCCGACGAGGGCGACCAAGGCGAGGAGATGCAGCGCTGCTGGCTGGTGCTCTCGCTGGAGAACGGAGCTGGAGCACAGGACGAGGGGGGCCTCTGGCCGCGCGAGGACGGGACGGGCGCCGAAGACCGCGGGGCGCCGGCGGCTTGCTGACGGGAGGCTCCTCAGGCCTTCCTGGAGGCGACCGCGCGAGGGCTCGGGCGCTGAGGGCCACGGCTGGCCGGAGGGAGGCGCTGGGGTGCCGAAGATGGAGGGGCGCCGGGCTCAGCTACTGGAGACGGCGGCGCTCTGGCGCGGAGGAGATCCCACAGCGAGGGAAGAAGGGCCTGGCCGCGGCGCGGGGCCAGGGGGACGGAGCCGCAGCGCCATGGCGAGGCTGGAACCAGGCGAGGCGAAGGACGGCGCTCGGGGCCGCGGGGCTCTTGGCGACGGGGAAGGAGCCAAGGCGGGGCGAACTGGCGCTTGGCAGGAGGCCTCTGGCGTGGGCGCGAGGGAACGAGGGGAGAGATGAGGGAGATCGGGGCGAGGGGTTCGGGACGAGGAACTGGCGGCTGGGGGTCGAGGGAAGGAGAGGTGCGAGCCGGTCGATCGGGCTCGGGCGACAGAGGCTCTAGGGTTCGGGGAAACCGGGCCGAATGGGCCTGGGAGGAGGCCTAGAGGGATAGAGGCTGGAGGGAAGGATGGGCCAAAAGAGTTGAGGGGGCTGGGAGGCCGAAAGGAGGGCCTAAGAGGCTGGCTGCTCTTTTTATTTCTTAAACAGAAATAAAAGAGGGAGAGAGCAAATAAAAATAAGAAAAGAAGGTCAGGACAGAAAAATAAAATATGGAACATTTTTATAAGGCTTTACGGGATATCTCCAACCTCACAAAAATATTTCCAACAAAAGGGAAGTGCAAACTAAATAATTAGCTTGCCTCAAGGAGTTTTAAAAGGAGTCTAGATTTAGAGAAGCCTCGAAAACAACGGAAAGAAAAAATAGGGAAGGTTTAGAAGGTGAAACTCGAAGTGAAAAGACATGGGGAAAATATGCAAGTGTGTTACGGTGATGTCCAACAAATGGAATATTTTAAATATAGCTCCATAAATATTAGGAGGCTTTTATATGTTATAAAGAGAAGACATCTTCCCTCGATTTAAATGGACCGAAGGTCCACACGAATTATTAGGTTGAGATGCAAATTAAATATGACATGATGGCATGATGACATGATGCAATGCAAAAAATAAATAACACAAGCTCAAAAGAAACACACGGGCAACCCTGAACATCCGGAACCTTCGGGAATCTTCTGGAAGCTTCTGGAATCTTCTGGGACGTCGATCTCGGGCGTCACAACTCTCCCACACTAACAGAGGATCTCGACCCGAGATCCTAGAGATATCACCGGGTAAAAACGGAAGAGGAAGAGGTAAAACAAAGTTGCTTCTTCGACAGACGAGTGAAACCAAAGAACCTTGAGAGGTTGAACAAAGAAAGAAGAATACGACGGAGATGAACGAAGTTAAGAGCACTCCGGTAAGCAGGAGGAACAAGGAACATAACAAGAACCTTGTAGGTTGAAAGACATGAAACAAGTGCTCACTAACCAAAGAATAAGAAACCGCAATGGTATAGCCAAGTAATAAGAATGACAGAATTTCGGCAGCACTCCGTCTGAAAATGGAAGGAAATGAACAAAAACTTAAGGAGATGGAGTGATACTTGATGAAAAGAACAACATATTGCCTTCGAAACAATTAAAAGAATGGCACAAGGTTAAGAAAGATTCACACAGCACTCCGGTTAAGAGACAGGCAAAACATGAAAAGATGAGGGAACTAGAATTAAGAATACAACACTCCGGTTAAATGACAAGCAAGGAAGAACATGATCTTGACAAAACGATATGATGGTAAAAGAGAGCAATATCACAAAGCCTCCGGAATGAAAGAATATAGAATATAGTTCAATGAAAGGAATGAACGGAGAAGAAAAGACAACGTCTCCCATGAATGCATTTGAGAGCATTCTTACGAAGAAGGGTTGAACGGAGTTGTTGGAAAAAATCAACAACGAAAAGAATAAGCTTGATGTGGGCTTATGGAAAACATCTCAAAATTATGAGGTGACAACCAGCCACTGACGGAAACATTTAACTGGATTGAGATCAACAAGGAGACGATAAACTTATTCACCGGAATGATAATGAAGAACTTGGGTCATTTATAAGCACCATAATATGAACAATCCTTAGGGAAAGCTTTTAGGTGAAATATAACCCAAGATAACTCCAATGAATAGATTGAAGGGTTGAAAAGATCTCCTGAACAAGGACAATGATGGGTTTAAATATCTCATTCTTGAAAACTCGTGAATCATGAAACAAGAAGGAATTGCCAAGAATGACATAACACCATCTCAAAGATAAGGTAACAAGAGTTGCAATTGGAAGCATGATGAAGACTGCTTGAGCTCCAACAAGAATCTTGATGAAAACTTCAAGGATGAATTAAATGATGATGAATCACCATGGGAACTCCGGTAATGAAAGCAAGAGAAGTGGAAGATGAAAAGAATAATATTCAAGGCATGCGGTGAATTAGATGGATGTTTGAAAGATAATTGAAATAACTTGAAAGCTCCGGAAAACAAGATGAAGAAATTTAGAACCAAGGATATGATATGATGAACAAGCTCCGGAAAACAGAGATTAAAACACCTTGAAGGAATAAGAATAAGAATTATGTGATGCATCTCCTTCACCAATTTAAATTGATGACAACCAATGGATTTGGCATACTACTTATTCTCGTTGGAAAGGATTAAAGAGAGATCTAGCACAAGCTCGGATAAGTATTCAACGAACCACCGGTAGGATTGTGAAAAGAACAAGTGAATTAAAACGATAACAACGGAAGGGTAATCTTGAATGAACCACCGTAAGAATATGGAGACGAACGAAGAGACATCAATGAAGAATATTTGGAGGACGAAGTTGAAAACTGAGAACGAAGAAATCTTCTGAAATGATGGCCTTCGGAGGATCACAAAGAAAAGAATTCAAGAAATGCTTCGGAAGAGTATAAAAGAATTCCTCACAAACGAAACAATTATGAGGATGGCATGAAGCTAGAACCACGAATCTTCAAGAGAACGGGCCAAGATTTAAGAGAAACTCTTCTCCGGTCTCCAAATGTTGAGAATGAAGACGAGAAATGACATGAAGAATTATTGAGCACTCCGGAATGAAAAATTAAAAGGTTGAACCAAAGATGAAAAGAATTTGAAAGCGATCTTGGAGAAGGCATGTGACTGATGGAAATCATTCTTACGTCACATTTGAAAAGAATTTCAGAATACTCCGGAAAAAGAAGAGTCAGGTAAGATCCTGGGAAAAGACCTGTGGGTTAGGGCCCACTAAAGAAATCACCGTTGGAAAGATTGCTTAAGAGATATAGCACCGGTTGAATTAAAAAGGCTTGAATAAGATAACAATGCTCAAAAATAGCTTGAATGGATTAAGAATGGAATTATGAATCTTCAGCACTCCGGATATGAATAACAAGAGGAGAATGATTAATTGGTGCACCGGAATAAGAAAGCATTGTGAAAAGAGAAAAAGGATAAGATCAACACCAAAATCTTGAATTACATCCACCGGAAGAATTAGAGAACAAAAGAATGATGAACTTGAAACTCTCGAGCATCTTCACGATAAATCACCGGATAAGAACATTGAAGGAAAAGAATGAAGAAATATCACATGACTAAAATGGATACTTCAATTGAGAATTTCTAGCTCCGAGAAGAAGAAGGGTGGGAGGGTGGGGAAAACAAGGACAACTTGAGATGATTGAAACATACACCGGTTGAAAAGAATTTAACATGACCATCTTGATGGTCAAGAGGAATTAGCACTCCCATAGAAATATGAGAACACCAATTAGGAAGGTTATGGAATCAACATTTGACATCGAAGCAACTCGAATACCAGAATCAAAACAAGAACAAAGGATAGATATGCAACATGATCTTCACAATAACATCCGAACAGAGAATTGAACGAATGAATTCCGCAGGTACATCAACTTGTCGAGAAGCCACTTGGAGAACAAAAAGGTAAATAAAAAGGAACAAGGAACAGATAGAACAAACACAAGATAGAAGCTTCGTTCGACATCTTTGTGCTGAAAGCTCATGGAACATGTTACAAAAGGGTTTTGCAATCCCCGGATCAGCATAGCCAAGGACCCTTTAAGATGCAACTCCCGATCAGAACAAGTCCATAAACCACTTCACTCAATGTAGAACCCCAAACTTCATATCGTGCATCCGTTGGAAGAATGCCTAGAACTACTAGATGAACCCACCTATAGATTTCCGAAAGTTTCCAGTTATGCAATCAGGTGTTGGGGATACACGGGAAGCACCGCGCAATCAACTCTAAACCTACATCCAGGTGTATCCATCCTTCAACACATAACCAGTCTTTCTCGGAAACTGTTTACCTCGGACCTTCGAAAAGCATCCACTATAACAAGCTATGGCAATACTCTCGAACTACCTCCCCAGTACTGGGTGATGTCGGGGTTATCTTGCCACTGGCCGTATAGGAGAGATTTTCGATGTCGGCCGTCTTAAGTATTTAGTACTGCCGCGATATGCTTGTTACAATGATACCCCGAAGCTCAACTCCTCGGTAACAGGAGGCATCGAGAACAATATCCTTGTCACAAGAACATCGAAACAATCCCAGAATACTCGCGGGATCCTAAAAAAAAATTGGTGCAATTTTTGAAAGTAGAAGAGAAAAGAGTAATCGTCAGGAGTCCTCACCAGAGAGAAAAGAGATGAGAAGCAAAGAAATCCTACTCTCCGATATAATATAGGACTCAAAAAGTTTTCAGTGTGTGCCTAGACTCAACCGTCAACGATTCGATCAAACAGTGGGGCTTCTAGGTCGGAGAAGGCTCTGAATACCAACTTGTCATGCCCAGGATGGAGTTATACCTCCTACGTGTCGAGGCACGACTTAAAGGCATAAATCCATCCTAGAATGATCTCAAGTTTGGTATCTTTGCACAACTCATGTAAAAGAGGGATTAAAATGCAAAAGGAGATAGTTGGCTTACACTCGCCACTTCACACAATACATTACATAAACAAACATCATACAGAACAACACAACCCGACTACGGGTGAAGAACCAAAAGAAGATACCAAAACAACATAAAGCCACAGGTCAAGATCGAATCCTAGTAGAAACCACTATTGAACATCGAAACGACACAAACATACGGCCACACTCTTCAACAAGCTCCTGGTGAAGCACAGAACCAGCTCCTGCATCAAACTCGGCTGAACCTGCATCTGGTGTGGTGAAGTAACTGTGAGCCACAGAGGACTCAGCAATCCCGTTCCCGGGTAACAAGACTATTTAAGCCTTGGGTGTGGACAAGGCTGAAGAAAGAATATGAGGTGAAGGAAAACAAGAGTCTGCAGCAGCAACTAGCACTAACTTACGTAAAAGAGAGCGAGAAGAGAAGTGCATCGGTCGAAAGATGATCACGAAGTGATCCTAACTAAAGCCGGTCAAACATAACCCCACCGTGTTCAACTCCCGAATCCCTATTCGGAAATTGACAGTCACGGTACACACGCTGGTAGTGTATTGAAACATTGTGTCAAGTTATCTACAACCGGAATTAACAAGCTCCCATCTGCCACATAACCGCGGGCACGGCTTTCGAAAGTTCAAACCCTGCAGGGGTGTTCCAACTTGGCCCATTACAAGCCCACGATCCGCGGAGTCGCAACTCCATAGTTGGGAAGACCCGAGTATTCTCGGAATCCCGTGCTCAAGTTAAACCGAACTAAGGTAAGGCTAATCCAGCAAATCCTCCCGGCGTGTCGACACCCTGATAGTAGCCGCGCGTATCTAGGTCTCAGGACACGACCGGATGGGCGAAGCTACAGGACCCAAATACCTCGGGTTGCCCCAAGGCGGTTCCCGCAGGCTCCCCGTTTGGGACCAACACCATCGGCACTGGCCCCCCCTGCTATGTAGAAATAAAGGATCCTCGAGGGAGCGACCCCCTATGCAAGTTTAATTAATTAATTAAGTTGTTATTATGGGCAAATAGTACCAAAAGTTGGGACTTGCTGGAAAAGACTTAGCACTTAGCGGTTTATCAAGGGGGTCCCATACACCCCAACCGTGTTAGGAACGCATAATCAAGGAACATAACACCGGTTTATACGGTTCCTAACGGCAAGAGTGGAACAAAACACCAAGCCAAAGGCTTAGCCTTCCACCCTGCCAGTATATAGATGATTTCATTTTTTTAAGCATTTATATAGTGTGATATAACCCAACCAAACTTCAACATGAAGCAAGCATCTTCAATCTTCACCTGCAACTAACAATGCTATAAGAAGGGCTGAGCGAAGCGTACTTAGCCAAGCAACGGTTTGCGTAGGTAGGTTGGTTAAACATGGCAATGGTTACAAGTAGGAGGCTGACAAGAAAGACATGGGCATCGAGGCAAAACTATAGATCGAGACTACTAGCAATAGGCAAAGATAGTAATGGTATCCGGGTTCGGTCATCTTGCCTGGGATTCCACAAGGGAGAAGAACGGAACCAAGAAGAAGACGGAGCAACAGTCAAGCGGATCCTCACAACTCCGGAACGAAACCGAAGCTGACAAGAGGAACAACCGGAAAGAAAACAACAACACGGTAAACACACAATCATAAGCATGGCACGATGCACAAACAAGGATGATGCATGTCCGGTTTAAATATGCAAGGCATGGCAAAGTGCACAGACAAAACTACAAGTTAAGTGGAGATCAATATGCAACGAGTTGCATATTGACGAAACACCACATTTATTTATTTAGTGCTTTGTTTAATTACAAGACAAGATTAAATGTTTTTAGCATGGCAAGAGGTGAAACATAAAGAAACTACACTAACAAGACATTTTAAATGAGGCCGGAAGAACAACAACATATCCGGAGAATCCCCATGAGCATGTTTAAATATTATAAGCAAACAACAATTTAACATATCAATGTTGTTAACATGATGCGGATGAGATGAAACAAGTTTATGCAAGTTTTTATTAAAAGGTTGACAATTAACAAGATAAGAAGCATTTGTCACCGTGGTGGAAGGAAAAAGGGTGCCACGGCAACGATCCGAAAATGAAGCAACGCATCATATCGGTACCGGTAACTCGTTGAGAGTCCGATGCAAAACAAAAGGTGGAGTGAACGAGTTGAACAAGATGATGGGGTGATCCCGTTGCCGGGTTCCCACGAGTCGGTGACGAGGCAACCGAGGAACAAGACAAACGGACGAAACGGACACGGAGCACACACGGGAGACATTTCATACAACAAGCAAGCATGCACCCACGGGTCACGTCTCGGGGTTATACCTTCGGAACCATCGTTCTCGGAGGGGTTCGAGGTCGTAGTGGAAGTAGAGGAAGTAGTTGTACTCGGCGACGGTAGAGGAAGTAGTGGTACTCGGCGACGGTAGTCGTTCCGGCGTCGAGTGTAGTTGTACATGTCGTAGAGGGAAGTAGTGGTTCTCGTTCACGTAGTCGTGGTACTTGGCGAGTTCCTCGTTTCCGGGCGACGGTAGTCGTTCACGTGTTGTCGGGGTACTTGTCGCGTCGGCGTTCGTAGGGGTACTTGTGGTCTCCAAACTTGTCGACGGTAGTGGTCCACGCCGTAGGGGTACCTTCCGGGTCATGTAGAGGTACTCGGTCGCGTAGTCGTACGTAGACGTGTCGTTTGTAGATGTCTCCGTTCTCTGCCAGGGTCAACACCAGCAAAAAAACCAACACAAAACAAACAAAAACGCAGCACGGCCGCTCGGAGACGAGGCCACGGCAGCAGCACGGAGAGGACTCAGTGGCCGACGAGGGCGACCAAGGCGAGGAGATGCAGCGCTGCTGGCTGGTGCTCTCGCTGGAGGACGGAGCTGGAGCACAGGACGAGGGGGGCCTCTGGCCGCGCGAGGACGGGACGGGCGCCGAAGACCGCGGGGCGCCGGCGGCTTGCTGACGGGAGGCTCCTCAGGCCTTCCTGGAGGCGACCGCGCGAGGGCTCGGGCGCTGAGGGCCACGGCTGGCCGGAGGGAGGCGCTGGGGTGCCGAAGATGGAGGGGCGCCGGGCTCAGCTACTGGAGACGGCGGCGCTCTGGCGCGGAGGAGATCCCACAGCGAGGGAAGAAGGGCCTGGCCGCGGCGCGGGGCCAGGGGGACGGAGCCGCAGCGCCATGGCGAGGCTGGAACCAGGCGAGGCGAAGGACGGCGCTCGGGGCCGCGGGGCTCTTGGCGACGGGGAAGGAGCCAAGGCGGGGCGAACTGGCGCTTGGCAGGAGGCCTCTGGCGTGGGCGCGAGGGAACGAGGGGAGAGATGAGGGAGATCGGGGCGAGGGGTTCGGGACGAGGAACTGGCGGCTGGGGGTCGAGGGAAGGAGAGGTGCGAGCCGGTCGATCGGGCTCGGGCGACAGAGGCTCTAGGGTTCGGG
The DNA here is from genome assembly GCA_902687465.1 of Secale cereale. NCBI lineage: Eukaryota > Viridiplantae > Streptophyta > Magnoliopsida > Poales > Poaceae > Secale > Secale cereale. The sequence continues at coordinate 571,178,035 of LR738715.1, read as the reverse complement.
GAAACCGGGCCGAATGGGCCTGGGAGGAGGCCTAGAGGGATAGAGGCTGGAGGGAAGGATGGGCCAAAAGAGTTGAGGGGGCTGGGAGGCCGAAAGGAGGGCCTAAGAGGCTGGCTGCTCTTTTTATTTCTTAAACAGAAATAAAAGAGGGAGAGAGCAAATAAAAATAAGAAAAGAAGGTCAGGACAGAAAAATAAAATATGGAACATTTTTATAAGGCTTTACGGGATATCTCCAACCTCACAAAAATATTTCCAACAAAAGGGAAGTGCAAACTAAATAATTAGCTTGCCTCAAGGAGTTTTAAAAGGAGTCTAGATTTAGAGAAGCCTCGAAAACAACGGAAAGAAAAAATAGGGAAGGTTTAGAAGGTGAAACTCGAAGTGAAAAGACATGGGGAAAATATGCAAGTGTGTTACGGTGATGTCCAACAAATGGAATATTTTAAATATAGCTCCATAAATATTAGGAGGCTTTTATATGTTATAAAGAGAAGACATCTTCCCTCGATTTAAATGGACCGAAGGTCCACACGAATTATTAGGTTGAGATGCAAATTAAATATGACATGATGGCATGATGACATGATGCAATGCAAAAAATAAATAACACAAGCTCAAAAGAAACACACGGGCAACCCTGAACATCCGGAACCTTCGGGAATCTTCTGGAAGCTTCTGGAATCTTCTGGGACGTCGATCTCGGGCGTCACATGCCGGGAGATCGATCGATGGAGAGAGATACTCCCTCCCCCACTAGCTAGTAGCCACTACACGTATAGGAGTAGGAAGCTTCTGGGTCCCTCCCCCCTCCCTTGCCCTCCTCGCTACGTACGTACGTAGGTTGATTAACGTAGCACCTTGTTTCCTTCATTCACATTAGCCGTCGGCCTTTTTCCCGAATCCTATGCCACGCCGGCCGGGAGGTGTTTTTTCTTTCAGTTTCACATCTCTTCTGAATCTGATGCCGCTGCTGCTTGCTATACCAGTGGCAGGTTTTGAGGTCGTTTTCAAAGCGGTTGCTATACCAGTGCCAAATGAATGAGGGAAGAGAGCCAGCCTTTCCGGCCGGCCGGCCGGTACCAAGGCGCTTGCTTCTCTGTTGCTTCCTTTCTTCCTTTCTGCGTTCCTGGTTCTCGGTGCTGCACCACACCGCGAGCTCAAGTCGGTGCCTAAGTGGCCGACATCAGTTTTTGCTACCATGCACAAGCTGGACGAACTATCCAATTCAACTACAGGCGTGTATTATTGTACCACATTTCTCACGCTACTGTATGGACCATTAAGGCACACGTGCATTGCATCTTGCATGTGTGCATGTGTGAGCGGTGGCGCCCGAGTCCATGTACCAGTCACCATCGCCATCGTAGGAGCTGGGTGATGGGGCGGAGTGCAGGGCAGCGAGGAGGGCCGGGTCCCATGGTGGCGGCATCTGAGGAGGGTAAGACCCACCGTAGGCCGGGGCGGTGGCGGCGTCGTAGGCGGGCGCGGCCCCATAAGCAGGCGCTGGCAGTGACGCGGCACCATAGCCGCTGTAGGGCGCAGCATTCTGCGCGGCGAAGAGAGCCTGGTGGCTCGCCGGACGGGGCCCGAGGATGCCCGGCGCGGGAGCCCGAGGGATCGGCATGGAGTACGCGTGGACGACGGGTTGGTGCCGTACGTCCATGGAGGGGTGACCTGCTGCTGCTGCTGACGAGGCCCCCCCCCCCCTCGGCGCCTGTTGCTGCTTGCGGCCGCCCCCGTGACGGTTGCCGCGACGCCCGCCACCGGGCTGCTGGGGGGCAGCGGGAGGAGCGGGGGACGCGGGTGGCAGGGGGAAATACCCCGGAGGCGTGGGAGGCGGCGGCTGCTGGCGTGGCACGGGTGGGGCGGCGGGTGGTGGGGCGCCACGGGAGGTGCCGGCGGCGAGGGCGTGATGCTGCACACGCTTCTTGACTCCCTTCATCCGGCGCTCCTCCAACCGCAAGTACGCCACGAACTTGGGAAAGGAGGGCTCCGGCATCAAGGTGAGGTTGGAGGCGGCGTTGCCGAAGTCCTCGTCGAGGTCGACGGTGAGAGTGCTGAGGAGGAGGTCCTCATCAATCTTGGAGCCAATGTCGCGGAGCTCATCCGCCAATGTCTTCAGACGACGGCAGTAGTCATCAATGGACTGGTCATCCTGGTGACAGTCAAAAAATTCCTGCTGCAAAAAACACGGCGCTGAAGCTTGTTGTCGGTGAAGAGGCCGTTCAGCTTGACCCACAGGGCGCGAGCGTCGTCGCCAGCACCCACGACCGTGTGGAACAAGTCCTTGGAGATGGTGGTGAAGAACCACCGGATGATGGTGGCGTCAATGGCGATCCACTCGGCGTCGTCCATCATGTCGCGAGAGTCGATGGTGCCGTCCACATGATCCATGAGGCTGTTCTCCCGGAAGAGCAACGTGAAGTACGTCTTTCACGTGAAGTACGTGGAGTTGGAGGCGTCGAGGACGATGGGAACGCGTGTGTGGATGTTGATGTCGCGGATCTCAGCAGGGTCAACCGCGAAGGGGTTGGAGGAGGCGGACGACATGGCGGCGGCTGAGAGGGGGGCGGCGGCTGCGGCGTGGGGCAGCGGCGGCGGCGGCGGCGGGGAGAGGTGGCGCGGCGGGAGGGCAGCGCGGCGGGGAGAGGAGTGGCGGCGGCGGCGTGGGGCGGCGACGGCGGCGGCGTTAGGGAGAGGCGGCGCGGCGGGAGGACGGCCCGACGGGGAGAGTAGTGGCGGCGGCGGCGTGGGGCGACGACGACGGTAGGTCGCGGCGGCGGCGGCGGCCCGAGGCGGCGGCGGTTAGGGTTAGCGGAAGCGGTAGGATCGACTTGCGATAGATACCATGTAGAGAATGATTTGGTGCATCGATGATTGATTGATCGTGCACTAGGCACATATATATAGGTACAAGGGGTGTGACCGGTGTCTTATATCCCAAGTTACAAGTAAATACAGAGGGAGAGAGACACACCAGGTACGGCATACAAAACCCAGACCTACGTACATGTACACATGTTCAACAAAAGGTACCACCAAATACCCACAAACCACAATGTAAAAAAATAAACCCCGACATACCACATTGCTACGTCCAAATTATTAAACTTGAAGCCACATATACATCAAGTACTTATAAGATGTTGATTTACTTCCCATAGTTTCTCTACTCCTATAAAAGGCTCAGTTGGTGATGATTGTGTGCTTATCATCCGTCAGATTTGCATCTACCACATGTGAGTTAAGTTGTGGCATTTTACAATAAAACCCCACCTCTCTGCTCCAATCTGCACAAAACTCCTTAGTCTATTGAAACCAACCACACACCCCTCACCTTATCCAAACTGCCATGAAGAATACATTTGACTGAAACCTATTTTTAGTGATATATACACCAAAACTACAATGTTTTTCTTTCTAGTTTGTGAACATGAATTATTCTACTTTGAATCCGTGGTCACATCGCTAGTATCCCATTGAAAACAATATTCTATAGCAACAAAATATTCAAAGACTATGAAGTGTATAAAACACAAAATTCATGTGAAATATGCCATCTTCAGATTTGTCTTTCGATAATCTCGAATTGCTGTCTTGAGTAGCTTCTCCATGTCTTTATTCGCCCTTAGATCTCCAAACTAACTTCTCCAAGTGCTCCATCAAAACTACCAGTGCTGCGAGATGGTGTGTGCCATTAC
>LR738715.1:571133920-571174218 GCA_902687465.1 Secale cereale | reverse complement strand
GTGATTAGACCCTATACAAGATAAAGTTACAATTTTTAAATTTCTTTAAGTTATAGTAGATTTTAGCACATGTTAAGGCGCACAAGGAACATTCTACACAAGCATACAAAGAGTATAAGCAGCGGAAAGAGTAAATCATGTAAGTGCAAGAATGTAAAATGGATGGGAGTTGGAAAGTGCAAACACAATGGAGACACAAAGATTTTTGGCGTGGTTTCGATAGGTGGTGCTATCGTACGTCCACGTTGATGGAGACTTCAACCCACGGAGGGTGACGACTGCGTGAGTCCACGGAGGGCTCCACCCACGAAGGGTCCACGAAGAAGCAACCTAGTGTAAGGACTTAGACGTGAGTCCATCGCAACCGGGTGATTAGCTTGTCGGGGTTGAGCGGAATTGAGAGACACAAGTTTACCCAGGTTCGGCCCCTCACGGTGGAGGTAAAAGCCCACTCCTGCTTTTCTGCTTATTGCTTTGGTATCAATTACAAGGGAGCGGATTCGCTTGACCTAGCTATCGATTCTTTGTTACTTGATCTATCCGCCTCAGGGGCTAGCTCGCCTTTATATACAAGTCGAGACCCTGGGCTTACAAGAGTCCAGGTCATACTTAGACTCGTGACCAGACATATCTATAACTCGCCCAGGTAAGGAAACAATGGGCGGCTTATAACTTCTAGTCCATGAGCCGTTGTGTTCGGCACTAGGCCTTGAGCCAGCCCACCTGGTGAACCGCCTGCTAGGTCTTCAACTTGACTCGTCACGGCTCATGTCAGACTCTGACTCTTGACTCACCACCTTGGTGAGCCGGCCCAATATGGCGGGTCATATCCGGGGGTTATATCCCCAACATTAGGCCCGGATTGATTTGACTTTATTCATGTCAATCTTCAACTTCTAATTTGGCGAGTCTTCATCCTGGTTAAAATTTGTAACTATGTAAACCACAAAATGCCGGCTTACAACTCTTTGCAGACTTGTTATTTTCCATGCCTCCCACTGTAATGATGTCATCAACCGCAAATCCAGTAAACTCACAATGACATCACACCGGATCTTTGAGCATATCTGCTTATCCCGAAAATCGAGGCGCCCATTATGCCAAAAAGTTACTGCACTGCCTCGTTTTTCGCACCTACCTTTCACCCTTCCTCTTTTATTTTATAAATAAGCAGGGGGGGGGGCATTTCACTTTTACCTTGCCCCCACCTCTTCTTCTTCCCCACGCTGAAGCCCTCACGCATCTTGAGCTCCACCGCATCGAACCCGTCCTCCCCGGCCTCTCCAAGACCGCGGAGCCACCCACCTTCATCATAGCTTAGCTGCACTCCTCCGCCATTTTCAACAACACTCAGGTACACTGCCGTTGCACCTTTAGATCTGCATTACTTTTTTCACTGTTCATCAGAGCTCTACCACCATGACTGTTTTAGATCTAGTCCCCCGTGAACTCATTGTAAATATGTTGTGGTATTGACCCCGTCGTCATTTTTGTAATCATGCCGCTTAGATCCTTCGTAAAATCCAAAAACGTTCCATAGATACTTCAGCTGCTCTCCTTTAGATTTAGAAATATAATTTTCTTTTATATCATTTTGTAGATCCAAAACTTTTTGAACTTCTGTAGAAATCTGTTGCTCCACACTTAGCTGAAAACCAAAGAAAGTTGTTGTCTTTATGATGACCCGCCAAACATACTGCCGGCTCATAACTCCATGATGTAATTTGTCATACTCTGATTACTTGGTAAGTCGCCATAACTAAGGCGACCTATCTTTTCAGGCGATTTTATTTATAATTTGATCAAAATATTGTTGTTCTTAAAACCATAACCTCATTGTTTGCTGCTTTATTATATAAATCCACCTTGGCGGCTCACAACTTTAGAGAATAACCCGCCATATGTTTTACTCACAGTTCTTAATCTTTCTTAAGTCGGTGGACCATGGCAAAAGCCCCCATTGCATGCGACTGGGTAGCCTATTAGGTTAGTGAGCTCATACTTCAGGATTATATGTTGACCAGGGTATCCTGCCGGCTAAGGACGCGGTTGGCTGGCGGGTCCCTGGGCTAGAGGCCATTCCTCAACCAGGTGAGGGGGAGGTGGTAATATTTGCCGATCATCTTCTCAGGTGCTTCTCTCCCCACGGGTCAAAATTTTTCCGGGATGACTTACATTTCTATAACCTTCATCCTCAAGACATTGGCCTCAATTATGTCTCCAACTTATGCCAATTTCAAGTTTTCTGTGAAGCATATATGCAAACAGAACCTACTATTCTTCTCTTCAGAGATTTCTATTATATCAACAGCCAAATTGAATGTGCGGATGGTCCCAGTTTAGAGCTCGGTGGAGTGTCTATTCAGAGGCAGAGGGACGTTTCTTTTCCTTCAGCTATATTGCCAAGTCATCCCAAAGGATGGAACAAGACTTGGTTTTATTGCAAGAATACAGCTCCGGCTGGCAAGAACCCCTTGCCGGGTTATAGACCCACACGTTTGAACATCTCAGATGAACTTCCTAGTCGGCTATCCGCTGAAGAACACGTTCAAGTCGCCAATGTATTCCCGAAGCTAAGAGCCTTAATAGACAATGGTTTAACCGGAGTGGACCTGACCCGGTGCTGGGTGTCTTGGAGAATCTTGCCTTTAAGCCGCTGACCCGGTTTAATGTGTGAATATTCGGGCGACTCAAACGACCCTCAACGATATAACTCTGAGGACTTAACAGTTGAGGAAATCAACAAGATGGTCAAGAGTCTGCTTGGGGAGCGTCAGGATAACTGTAATAAGACAAGGCTGCTTCCATTCTCCAAACTTAACCCGGTCCCTCCAGTAAGCATATTTTTGTATCTGGCTTATAAATTCTTATCTGCTTGGCATCTCACCTTTCAATATTTCTCAATTATGCAGGCCGACTCTTCCTTCTGGAATAAGGAAATAGCCCCAAAGAAAACCCGTGCACACAAAGCTACTCGCGCTCTAGCTGTTAAGAAGAAAATGTCGGCGGATAACACGCCCGAGGAAAATGAGTCGGAGGTAGACCTTGACTCCCTTAGCTTTCTTTTTTTGCAACTTGCTGACGTGAATTCCTCTCAGGATGATGTTGAGACAATCCGGGATGAAAATGCTGAGGTAATTTCAATCTCCTCCGACTCAGACCCTTTGCCCCCAAAGAAAACAAGACGAGATGTGAGGAAAGTAAGATTCTCTCACCCAGATGCTTACTTAGATCCAAACTTTATTTTGAAGAAAGCCCAGATTGAGTCAAGGCGCCAAACTCGGAGTGGCGGCTCTGGAGATCTGCTAGCCGGGTTATCCAACACACCGTCCGCCCGAAAGCGTCGAAATGAGATGCCACATAGCCCAACTTATTCCTTTCCAAGAGCCGGTCTTATCAGGAAATCTCTTAACCCCTACGACTCGAATTATCAAGAGTTGCCGCCATCATCCGGAGACTCTATTGTCACTCACCTGGCGGGCCAAGGGTAATATAGCATTCTTGAGTTATAATTGGTCACACTCATTTTCCTATATATATTGATATACTGTTTTAACTGTAGGGCCAAGGCCAAATCTAAGAAGAGGAAAGTGGGAGAGTCAGCAAGCACTCCCGAGATTCCCGAATCAAGGGAACAAATTGTGGTAACCCTTTAGGCTGACACTGAGGAGCCCGAAGATCATCATGATAACCAGGGTGACCCATCCCCGCAGTCTGAGCCGGCTGGTACTGAAACAATGGACACTAATGCTAACCTGGCGAACGAGCTTAGCCCGCCAAGTCCCACTCTTGCTTCCAGCCCTGCCAAGGCAACTAAAGATGTTCCTTCTCAAGAGAAGAACGATGAGGAAGTTGCTATCATTGGAATGGGTTATAGAACTCCACAAACCTCCACCGTACTGACCAAACATGACACCAAGATTGAAACACCCTTAATAGAGAAGGGAGAATCAAAACTTGAGCTGCCAAGTGATACGTCTCAAACGTATCTACTTTTCCAAACACTTTTGATATTGTTTTGACCTCATTCTTGCATGATTTGAACTAAACTAACCCGGACTGACGCTGTTTTCAGCAGAGCTGCCTGTATGGTTTTATTGTGTGCAGGAAAACGGATTTTTAAGTATCTCAGAAAAATCCACGAAAAATCACAGAAAATCCACGCACCCGAAGGAACCAGGAGCCAGAAGTGGGGCCAGAGGGGGGCCAGGGGGTGCCCAGGCGCCCTGTGGGCGCGCCCCCCTGGGCCGCGCCGGGGGGTCGCCTGGGTGGGGCCCACACCCCCTGGTGCCCTACTTTGCCTCGAATTTTTACTCGCGACACAAAAAACCCCAGATCAGAAGTTCTTTTCGCAGTTTTCCGTCGCGGAGCCGCCGCCACCCTCTGTTCTTCCTCGGGAGGGCTAATCTGGAGGCTGATTTGGCCTCCGGAGAGGGGAGATCGTCGCCATCGTCATCATCATCACCACTCCATCATCCCTCCATGACTTCTCCCTCCATGTGTGAGTAATTCCCCTGCTGTAGGCGAAGGGGATGGTAGGGATTGGATGAGTTAGATCATGTAATAGTTTGTCAGATCGTTGGGGGCATGTTGCCTATCATCTACTATGGTGTTTATCATCTTTGCTTCAACTTGTTATTCTTAATGCTTGACACTTAGGGCCCGAGTGCCATGATCTCAGATCTGAACCATATGTGTTTGCATGAATATATTTGTGTTCGTGATCCTATTTATGAGTTGTTTGCACCTATTACGGTTCGGAACCGGCGATCCCAAAAGTGACAGCTTGGGACACCAAAGGGGATGGTCCGTAGTTTGAGGATTACATGTATCCATTGAGTTCATTGCTTTGTTCCGGTGCTCTTTGACAGGAGCACCTTAATCTCCATAAGTTCCTTTTGGCCCCGTTCGTAGCGGGATGGTAGGACAAAAGATGTTGTGCAAGTTCTTATTGCAAGCACGTACAACTACCTACGGGATACATGCCTAATGTTTGATATTTGCCTAGATGATCATTACTTTTCCGTGTGCCGTGCCCCAAGTTAGAATCTATCTCATCCATGCAGCGCCCAACCATCCATCTCCCTAGCCTACAGTGTTTTAAACCCTGCTTGTCACTAGTTGCTACTTTTGCCATTTACCTTCACTATTTACTTTTTGCTGTTTACTTTTACCATCACTATTATCACTATCATATCACTGTTACCACTTATCTTTTGTTGCAAGTAAGTATATTTCAGGTGCGGTTGAATTGACAACTCAACTGTCAAAGCTTATAAATACTCTTTGGCTCCCCGTGTGTCGAATCAATAAATTGGGTTATTCTTACCCGCGAAGACTATCTCGATCCCTTACGGTTGAGGGTTATCAAGTACCGTTTTTTGGCGCCGTTGCCGGGGAGCATAGCAATATTTACAAGTCTACTTGAGGTATCCTACCTGCTGCACTTCATCCACTATGGGTAAGAAAGGAGACCCCAAGGTTCCGATCTTACTATCTACTACAAGAAGAGGTACTGCTCTGAGCACTAGTGCTACACTTGATTCACCTTCTTTTATGAGTAAGTTTGCCTCACCACCACCACATGATGCTCCTACTGAATCTGTTACTATGTACGATACTCCTGATGATGCCTCTACTACTTTTGATGATATTAGTTCGCTTGGTTATGCTCTTGAGAAACAAATTGCTGCGGCTGCTAAAAAGTCTGGAATTGAACTTCCTATTACTCGCTACCCTATTGGTGAAACTTATGATTATCCTGATTTGAGTAAACTCAAAGAGAGGCTCCTTGATGATGATTACTATATGCTTGATGAAGATTTATGCAGGGAACTGATAGAGTTTTCTGGCTCTGACCCTGAAGTTATTAAGAAACTATTTGAAAAACACTCTTTGAAGAACAAAACCGTTCCTGATCCTGAATTTGCTACATCTCATATATGCATTGATGATCCTGATTATGATTTCTTTGTTGATCTTTCACTTATACCTATGGTTGAAGCTGACCCCTTTTATGGCAGAGAAAATGATGATGCTATTGCACACCTGACTAAACTCGGTGAGTTAGGTGGCCTGTTTACCACAGATGAGAAGATACGATACTTTTATATCACCAAGCTTCTTCATTTCTTCTTGAAGGAAGGTGCTAAAGCATGGTATGATTCACTCCCATGCAGTTCCATTAAGAGTCCTCAAGACTTAGCTCACTCTTTTGTTGATAAGTACTTTCCTGCTCACATGCAACATGCTGCTTTACAAAGAATTTATAACTTTAAACAGTTGTAGGATGAGTCCCTCCCTAAAGCTTGGGGGAGGTACTGTGGTCTGATTCGGGCTAGACCAGGACATGAAATCCCTAAGAATGAATTAATCGATATATTCTATGCTGGTCTAACTGATGAATCCAGGTCCTATTTGGACAGTTGTGCTGGTTGTGTTTTCAGGAAAAGAACACCGGACGATGCGGAAGATTTGATGGGCAGGATTGCCAAAAACCATGAAGATTGTTCCGTCCCTGAACCACCTCCACCATCAAAGAAGAGGGGCATATTTGTTCTAAGCCCCGAAGATATGCGAGAAGCAAAGAAGTCTATTAAAGAGAAAGGTATTAAAGCTGAAGACGTGAAGAATCTACCCCCTATTGAGAAGCTGTGTGAGCCTACCACTCACCCTCCTATGGTAGAGGTACACTCTCTTTTAGATTTCAACGCAAGTGACATCCCTCATGGTAAGCCTCCTGATCAATGTTTAGATGAGTCTGATAATTTTATTATGAAACAAAATCATTTTAATGAGAGGATAGAAAGTCAATTGCATGATAATTCCTTTGCTATCAAAAGACTGCTTGATGTTTTAGATAGAACAGTTAATGATGTTCAATGTCTTGTGAAGCATTTTCAAATGGTTCAAACTCAGCTTGACCAAATTTCTAAAGTGCAAAGAGATTTGCTTGCTAACAATGCCAAACAAGATAATTTGCAGGCTTTCGGGATTAAGACCCGAGGAGGAACTAGTACTCAAGATCCTCTCTATCCAGAGGGGCATCCGAAGAGAATCGAGCAGGATTCTCAAATGCAGGAAGAAGAAATTGTTGGCTCTCCAAAGAAAAAGAAGAAACATAAGGAGACTGACAATTCTAACGATCCTATTGCAGATGAAGAGCCAACTATTGATCCTAACAGTGTATCTATCTCCGATGCTGAGACTGAAGACGGTGCTGAACCTGAAGGTAATAATAATGAGAAGAATGATCCGCCTGAAGTTCGAGAAGAAGAAGCACCTGACAAACATAAGAGGTACACTAAAGAAGACTTCATCGCAAGAAAACATGGGAAGGAAAGAGAACCATGGGTACAGAAACCCATGCCCTTTCCAGGTAAGTCCATCAAATCTAAAGAAGAAGAGCATTATAATAAGTTTTGTGAGTGGATTAAACCTCTTTTTCTTCAATCCCTTTGACTGATGCTATTAAGTTACTTCCTTATTCAAAATATATGAAAGATATTGTCACTAATAAAAGAAAAGTTCCTAATGATGCAATATCTACTATGCTTGCTAACTACTCTTTCAGTGGCAAGATTCCTGAGAAGCTCGGTGATCCAGGTATACCCACCATTCCTTGCTCCATAAAGAATAATTATTTCAAAACTGCTTTATGTGATCTTGGAGCAGGAGTGAGTGTTATGCCTCTCTCTCTTTACGAGAGGCTTTGTTTAGAGAAACTAATCCCTACAGATATCTCCCTTCAGATGGCTGACAAGTCAACCGCTGTTCCGATAGGTATTTGTGAGGATGTTCCCGTAGAAGTTGCTAATTGTTTAATTCTTACTGATTTTGTTGTGCTTGACATGCCCGAGGATGGGAGCATATCCATTATTCTTGGTAGACCTTTTCTTAACACTGCAGGTGCTATCATTGATTGCAATAAAGGGAAGGTTACCTTCCATGTGAATGATAAAGAACACACGGTATATTTTCCAAAGAAGATCGACAGGAGGCATGGCCTCAACTCTATAGAAAATATCGAGACCGTGAAGATTGGAGAATGGGATTGTCCACTACATGTGCCTCACAAATACAAAACTATCATGGTAGGGACAATGTCCATCAAGGTAAAGGTTCAGTGATTACTTCGTAAGAGGTGAGACTTTTTGCTCTATATATCGCTTGTTTGTTGGTAAGACTTGATCAACCTTACTAGTAAACATGTTTTATATGGATAAAAAGTTGAGCTTGTTATGTTTTCACTTGTTTTTAGTTTTGTCCTACTTGCTGTACCAAGTATTTATGTTTTTGAAGCTTCACAATACTACTAACTGCTTCAAGTTTTCAGAGAGTTTTGCAGCTTTTTGAACTTCGAAAAAATTTCAACAGTGAAGTTTTCAGAAAAATTCCAGAAAAATTTAAATAAAAATTTCCACGACGGGAGAGACCCAGAGGGACCTGGGGCCAGCCAGGGGGACCCACCAGTGGCCCAGGCGGCCAGCTGGCGCGGCCCAGCCCCTGGCCGCGCCCATAGGGCGCCTGGGGCCCACAGGGCCCCCCCTCCAGGTATGTCTTCTTCCTCCCTCTCTCTTTTTCTCCAAAAACCCGAGTTCTGCACTTGTTCTTGTGTTCTTGCTGTTCTTGGAGGCGATTCTTCGATCTCTCTCTACAGCCCATCATTTGAGCTGAAATTTTGAGCAAATACTCCCTGGTATGTGACTCCTCCACCCCTCCAATTAGATTTTTGATTGGTGGCTTCATTTGTGAGTATTTAGTAGTTCTTGGTGCTGTACAGATGAGCTTGCGTGCATACGTAGAAAGTTATTTTTCAAGTTTTGATGCAAGTTTATGCCTTGGGCAAGTGAGTTGAGTAGTTTGCCTTAGCTCACTTTGTTTTAATCCTCGTTTTTGTAAATTGTAAAAATTTTCAGAAATGAGTTTGTTAGGAAGGGCAAAAGGGTGGCTTGAGAAGAGGAGGCCCGCACACTCCGATCGAGTTACTAGAGCCGCAGCTTCACCATCGACTGCTAGGGTGAGCTATAATGAAGATCATGTGCCCCTGGAGTTGTTGGAAGATACAAGTCCAGCACGTGCGATGACATTTCCATGTGATGAATTCATGGAAGCTGCGGGAATCAAGGATGAGTTTTATAATCTTTGTGCTAATGCAGGTTTGACACGACTCGTCACGAGCCGTGTTACCCAGTATCAAAAACTCACCTCCAGTTTCATTAACAGTTTTAGATATAATCCTGATTCAGGTGCTATTGAGTTTAAAATTTACAATGATCTTATCACCATGACTTTGGAATTTTTTTTGTGAAATAATAGGTGTGCCGAACGTTGGGAGGACGGCTAGGATGGCCACTCAGCCCTCCGAGCTGAAAACCATCATCAACTCTCTCTGCAGCATGGGTACGAGGGATATTCATCGGTCGAAGATCTCCAGCATCTTATTTCCTCACCTCAGGTATTTTGCATATTATATTGCTAGAGGGGTGTTAGCTCGTGACAACACGAGCAACATTTCTGCTCCGGATATTGATATCCTGGCGGCAGCCCTCTCAGGGAGGTCTGATTATAATCTGGGTGCCTTAATTGCTCGACGCCTTGCTATGAACGGTAACAAGGAAGACTTATATGGTGGCGTTTATGCCACACTTATCTTAGAATATCTTGGAGGCACCCCACACCCTGATGATAATCCTTTTACTTATTTAAGCTTTGATCTTGCTGCTATGAAAAGGCATAAGTTTGTCACCATGGGTTCTGAGCTTGATAATCTTGTTTATATCTTGCGTTTCGGAATTACCGCGGAATGCGAGATCCGTCTACCTGCACCTCTTTTGTTTGATTTTTCTCGCAGGAACGGATGGTCCTTTGATGTTGTCCAGTTCGATGAGTTCATGGTCCAGCATCAGTTTCATAACCCCATGGAGGGGGTTGTGCCCGACGAGGAGGGGCACGGTGAGATACCACCTTTTCAGGGAGAAACCGCCACCGAGTTTGGTGAAGGTTCTTCCTCTGTTTGGCGCTCGGAACCTTCCTCGTGGGAGACTCCGAGGAGTTCGGTGTACGCGCCATCATCTTTCTACGACCCTTGGACTCACCACCATACCCCCGGAGCAGGAGGCTCCTGGGGGCAGTAGCTGCTACCAACTTAGGCCAAAAGCCTAAGCTTGGGGGAGTACGTGGCCCTCTTACTTTTCCATTGTATTATCCGTTTTATTCACTTTGATCTTTTCGAAGTTTTTGCCCGTTCTTCTTTATTTCTCTCTTTGCAAAAACAACAAAAAGATTTTCTCTTTCTTTTGCTTTTATTCAACCTTTGAAAAATCCAAAAAGATTTCCTTTCTCTCTTTAGTTTGCTTTGTTTTCAGAGTTCAGCTCGAGTCCATGATGGCATTTAATTATATTTCCTACGTTCGATCGTGCAAGTGACAAGCAGTAATGACGAAGATCGACTAAAGGGAAGCAACAAGGAAGACCGGTATGAACTCTTTTTGTTTCTACTTTTGTACATATGCCTGTACTTATGATCTAGAGACCAGCTTGTAGTGACATAGTGCTATGTTTACAATGCTCTTTCAGTGGTTCATGCTTTCCTTGTGTCTAGTCTCGGATAACTAGAGTATATAATGTGTTATTGAAATGATCTACATGCATTGCACTGTTCATAGTCTGGTACACTAAGGTGGTATTTCCCTTTAGAGAGTTTTTGGATTGACTTGGCACATGCTTACACATGTTAAGACTAAAAAGTCTACTCTGCCTTGATGATCTTTGAGTTTCAGAGTAGTTATATCACTTTCATGCCCGATTCAATGTTGCTTGGTCGCTCTGCATGATTATGACCGTTATTGCTCTCTAGTTGGTCGCTTCCCAGTCTTTTGCTAAACTTCCACCTGTACTAAGCGGACTAACTGCTTGTGCATCCAAAATCCTTAAAACCAGTTATGCCATATGAGTCCACTATACCTTCCTATACATGGTATTTACCTGCCATTCCTAACGAAGACTTTCGTGTACCATCTCGAAATTAATCAAAAGCATTTCTCTTTTTGTGCCTATGTTTTAGCTCATGAGGAAGTAGCAGTTAATTCATGATCTTTTTTAAGTTGGACAAGTTTCACCCCTGGATTGCATGTCTAATGTGCAAACCCTTAATATGAGAAGGAACTGGCATCGAGTGCGCCCGGCTCAAAAAGATAATATAACAAACAAACCCTCCTTCACGCTTTGTTCATGAGAAATCAGAAAACTTTGGCAGTGATAAACAAAGGAGATTAAGAGGATGTGATTGTCCTCATGCGGGAGCCGTTCCTCGAAACTTGTCCAGCTCAAGAAGTGATTGAGTTATCTACTAGCATTCGTTGACGAAATGTGCACCTCTCAAAAACGTTTTTACCTCTGTTTCTAAAAACCAAGAGCTCTGGTACATGTTTAGTTTTTGTTTCCGATCGCGGCTTTTCAACTTTGCCAACAAAAGCCACGGTTCGAGAGTCTTCACCTTCTTTCTTCAAAGCACCAACTATGAGAGCATAATTGTCATTCTGAGTATAACGTGCATTGTCCCAAAGTATTACATTGTCTTCTGCATACTTGTGATATGATTTATTCTGAAATTCTTAGTTCTAGTCTCCTTTAAAACTCTGGAGGAGTTTCTGCATTTATGTTTTGCTTCACTCATGGAGACTAGCGAGATACCACCCTAGTATGCTCAAGCTATGTGCAATGTAATCTTGTCTTGATTTTCAATAGTATATTATTTACTTTTAGGTATTTGTGACTAGTCACTTGAAAGAAGGATTGCTCCTTGCATTGTCCTCATAAGTACTGTTTCAATACTTGTTAAACTCTTTTCGTAGTACATGCTTATATACATCTAATGAAGCAAAAGAGTTTGTCAAAGTTTTCTTTGTCGCGTCCAGTTCGTTGAACTGAATTGCTTGAGGACAAGCAATATGCTAAGCTTGGGGGAGTTGATACGTCTCAAACGTATCTACTTTTCCAAACACTTTTGATATTGTTATGACCTCATTCTTGCATGATTTGAACTAAACTAACCGGACTGACGCTGTTTTCAGCAGAGCTGCCTGAATGGTTTTATTGCGTGCAGGAAAACGGATTTTTAAGTATCTCAGAAAAATCCACGAAAAATCACAGAAAATCTACGCACCCGAAGGAACCAGGAGCTAGAAGTGGGGCCAGAGGGGGGCCAGGGGGTGCCCAGGCGCCCTGTGGGCGCCCCCCTGGGCCGCGCCGGGGGGTCGCCTGGGTGGGGCCCACACCCCTTGGTGCCCTACTTTGCCTCGTATTTTTACTCACGACACAAAAAACCCCAGATCAGAAGTTCTTTTCGTAGTTTTCCGTCGCGGAGCCGCCGCCACCCTCTGTTCTTCCTCGGGAGGGCTAATCTAGAGGCTGATTTGGCCTCCGAAGAGGGGAGATCGTCGCCATCGTCATCATCATCACCACTCCATCATCCCTCCATGACTTCTCCCTCCATGCGTGAGTAATTCCCCTGCTGTAGGCGAAGGGGATGGTAGGGATTGGATGAGTTAGATCATGTAATAGTTTGTCAGATCGTTGGGGGCATGTTGCCTATCATCTACTATGGTGTTTATCATCTTTGCTTCAACTTGTTATTCTTAATGCTTGACACTTAGGGCCCGAGTGCCATGATCTCAGATCTGAACCATATGTGTTTGCATGAATATATTTGTGTTCGTGATCCTATCTATGAGTTGTTTGCACCTATTACGGTTCGGAACCGGCGATCCCAAAAGTGACAGCTTGGGACACCAAAGGGGATGGTCCGTAGTTTGAGGATTACATGTATCCATTGAGTTCATTGCTTTGTTCCGGTGCTCTTTGATAGGAGCACCTTAATCTCCATAAGTTCCTTTTGGCCCCGTTCATAGCGGGATGGTAGGACAAAAGATGTTGTGCAAGTTCTTATTGCAAGCACGTACAACTACCTACGGGATACATGCCTAATGTTTGATATTTGCCTAGATGATCATTACTTTTCCGTGTGCCGTGCCCCAAGTTAGAATCTATCTCATCCATGCAGCGCCCAACCATCCATCTCCCTAGCCTACAGTGTTTTAAACCCTGCTTGTCACTAGTTGCTACTTTTGCCATTTACCTTCACTATTTACTTTTTGCTGTTTACTTTTACTATCACTATTATCACTATCATATCACTGTTACCACTTATCTTTTGTTGCAAGTAAGTATATTTCAGGTGCGGTTGAATTGACAACTCAACTGTCAAAGCTTATAAATACTCTTTGGCTCCCCGTGTGTCGAATCAATAAATTGGGTTATTCTTACCCGCGAAGACTATCTCGATCCCTTACGGTTGAGGGTTATCACCAAGTTATGAAGAATTCAGCGCAGAGGAATTGCACGCGGGCTATTTGAGCCGCCTTAACACCAGTCGTGAAATGGAGGCCGAACTCTTTAGCATGATGAAGAGAAAATATGAGGTATACTCAATCTTCTCATGTGCTGTATATATCCTTACGTAGCCCCCAAGTCTTAAACAGATGAAAACTTGATTATGTAAGACTTAGATATAAATATGTAAATCTTGTAATGTAGTCCCCAAGGGCCGGGTTATCATGCTGATGATAAGCCGGTTCTTCAAATATATCATAAACAAAGAAAAGCAATGTAGCCCCCAAGGGCCGGCCCATCTTCTTGATATGAGTCGGGATTTTCCATATTATAATACTAAAGAATTGACATGTAGCCCCCAAGGGCCGACTCATCTCCATGAGATGGGTTGGGTCTTCTGTAGCAAATAACTTTGAAAGAACTGCCTATAGCCCCCAAGGGTCGGCTCATCTTAGTAAGATGGCCGAGTCTGTTGTATTGCGTTGGGGAAAAACAGAATACATTAGCCCCCAAGTGCGAAGTAGATTGCTTGCAACTTCCCGGGACTTGTAATAATAACCTTACTTTGCATAACATAGCCCCCAAGTGCCGGGTTAACGATTGTTGATGGCTTAATAAATCAACTTGAGGTTTTATATTCTGCCATGTCTTGCAGGAAGCATTAAGCATGGCCGAGTCAAATCTTGCTGGATTGAAAAGGGATGTTGAATCTGAACAAGCTACGATTGTTAAGGCTGAGTCAAGCCTGCAATCTTCTTTTAAAGAGTTGGAGAAAATTAGGGCGGACTTTGAAACAGAAAAGAAATCCTTTGGAACTGAGAAAACCGCCCTAATCCAGCACGTAGAAGCCACCGAAGGCCAGTTGGCACCTGCTTCTGAAGAACTTGCTGGGCAAAAACAACATATCACTCAAATGACCCAAACCATATTTGGTAAGTAACCCTTCTGAATGTTATGTTACCAATTTGTGAAACCCGCCTGGCGACTTACATATTGCTTCTCTGTGCAGGTGATAGAACTGGCAACCTCCAAGACAGTGTGATGAAGCTAAAAGTTGTGTATTCCCTTACTGAGCAACTTTATGTTGGAAGCATTTATGTTATCAAGTCTGTAAGTGGCAAAAAAGAGTCAGTTTAGTTCATAAAAGATGTACTGAGGCGCCTCGCCACCATCCCCAAACAAGTCGAAAAACTGAGAAGATTAGCCGCCTAGATGGGATCAGTGATTTCATTAAGCCGGGCTATGGAGTATGCCTCCGAGATGGATCCATATGAGATGGTTGGCGGGTTTCCGCAATATAAGGCTGATGGGAGTGACTTTTCTCAATAATATTACGCCCGTTGCGTGAGGGGGGTTCGGCCGGTGTCTAGTCAACTTGTTGCGGCTATGGACTTGAAAAAATATCAGCCGACTTATGATAGCAGCAACGCACGAGTGGCACCTCCAGTTCTGATATCACGTGACTCGACTCCCCAACGACGTAAGCACCTCTTTGTTCCTAATGTTGACCCATATTCTATCTTGAATGATGAAGCTGTATTCCAAGCTTTAACGGATGTCAACTAGAATCTGGACAATCTTCAGATCCAAGAAGCAAAAGAGTTTGCGTAGGATAACCCGGAAGCTTCAGCTGCTGGTGATCAGCAAGGGATTAACGCGGAGGGTACTAACCCGGATGACATTGAGGCCGATTTACAAGAGTAGTGTGACTCCTGAAAACACTTGTTTAAGTTTTTGGGCTCTCCTGAAGCCTTGTAGTAGGCTTTAGCAAACACTTGGTTGCTTTGCCGTGCCTTCGTGCACATTATTTGATTTAAGATCCAATAGATGTATTAATAATCCGCCTTGGATGTTTGTGCCTTGCCTGACATGCAACTTTGATGAGAATTGTCTTTTGAATAAGTATGTCAACATGTTGTGCTGATGCATAAACTCGTTGGAGTAGTAAAATAACCCGACAAGTCACTAGTAGAAAAGGCCCATTTGTCCCGGTTGCAGAGGCCCATTTGTCCTGGTTCTGGAACCGGGACTAAAGGTTCAAGACTAAAGCCCATGACCTTTAGTCCCGGTTCACTTACGAACCAGGACAGGCCACGTGGCCGCTCCGGCGAGCCTAGGCAGGAGGGCCTTTGGTCCCGGTTGGTAACACCAACTAGGACCAAAAAGCATCCACGCATCAGCAGCTCAGGAGCTGGGGTTTTTGTTTTTTTGAAGGGGGGGGGGGCGGTTGGGGTTTTTGGAGGGTTAATATAGGGGTTTCATATACTGTGTTAGCTAGCTAATAGAGAGAAGTGACCTCTCTTATCTCCGTGCTTGGTCGATGCTACGTACTATACGTATAGAGAGTACTCGACACGCTAGCTAGTAAGCAAATGAAGGAAACCATTAAGTACGCAAGATTGTCATGAACATATACAGAGATAAGTGATCGACCTCCTCCTTCTCTGAGAGATTGGTCGTACAACAAGTTTTTGTATATCTATCCATCACTACTAGCTACATATATACAATATAAGATCTCTTACAATCCCTAACATATGAAGTCAAGTGCCGCATGGTATTCTCCGGCTTTATTGATGACGTGGTCAAGAAAGAATACCACCAATTCCTCTTGAATTGCTTTTATGCGATCATGTGGTAGGAGTTCATCCCGCAACTGCCAGATCTAATTTGAAGAAGAGGGTAAATACATGTATATGAAAGAAACTCAACAAAAATGATGGTAATAAAATAAAATTGTGAGTATTTTTGCTTACGCACTTCATATTGTTTTTTAGTGTAGCCCCGCTTAGAGGCCGTCGCGTTGTACATGAACTCGCAAACGTAGTATCCACAAAAATCATTCCCGGGTTCCTACCACAAGCACTTTACTAGAAATAGAGGTCAATCAAACTGATAAGCAAGCATGCTAAATGGTTTTGATGAAACTAGCTAGAATCAATGGGAGATGCGCGGAACTAGGTAGTAGTACTTACTCTCGGGTGTGTAAATCGAAGTTCCTTCGGCAGTCCCGGAACTATTGCGGTGAACTCTTTCCAAACCCCGCTAGATAAAGAAAATAATTACTTGATATCAGGAAATGAATAAAGTTGCCGATATGGTGCGATAATGATTGATTGAACTTACTTCTGGAGCATTGCAGTCATGTCCACATATTCCTTGGGATCTTTTTGTCTCGAGTCTAAGACTGTTACTACTCCCTGTTCAAGGTTAGTCTCTAGCAGAATAAAGTGGAAACTGCGCACGCATGCATAACTCCTCAATTACATTACTATATATAACCTCGAGTACGGGAAATTGAATATGCACAAGACAGTAACACTCACATGAAGTTGTAAGGAAAGAGTATTTTAGTTTTGTATTGATTTTTGAGCAACGCTTGTAGCAAGTTGTCATCGGTTTCTGTGACTTTCTTTTGAACCGTCCATTAATGTATGATATTTGGGTTAATGAACCCAATGTCATAGATTTGTGCTTTTCTGCATTCGACGATCTTCAATCTGCATAATATAGTGAGGATAATTATATATACATGCAATGAAAGAGCTGAGCTATATATAGAGACTTAATTACAGAAATTAGTACTTACAGACAGTAGCAAGCCACACGTGATTTGTCTAGGGCCTTTAGATTGTAGAACTAGAAAAACCTGTCAAAATCAACAGTTAACAGTTCTTGTCCAATGAAGTCGTGGTCATCTTTAATTCTCATCGTCAAAGCATCCTTCCCAGACTCGCTGCAGGTTTTCATGTACCATTGATGGAATTTTTGCATCATTGTTGTTAGAGGAGGACTTCCATCTTTGACAAGAGGCTTCTCGTACTGGTATCTGAATTCGTCCACCTCCATTGTATTAAAATGTGCATCATCGGGCAGGTAATCACCAGGATTGGTACCGGGCTGCATCCCCGCTAGATTTGCGACAATATCGCTAGACACCTTGAGCCGGGGGCACGATTGGTTCGCCTGTTCGCCGAGCTAGGGATTTTTTCCCACTTCTTCGTTCTTCTAACCTTTTATCACTTGAAGTAGTTCCCGACCACATCACATCGCCTTTTTAATGTTCATAGTTGGTATCTGGCGGAGGCGGTGGTGGTCGCTTTAGGGCATTGATAGTGTGCTTCGCTTTCAACGGATCTATCGTCAATTCCCTCATTTTGGCAGCACAGATATCCGCGTTTTCCTTCTCGGTCCTCTAATATGCTAACTTTTCCACGGGCTTGAGAGATGGACCGTATCCGAGTTGCCTACCGCCTTTGGTTGTACTGCTAGCCGCCGGAGTGGCGACATCTCTCTTTGTCCGTCGCTGCTTAGGTGATGGAGTTCTCCGACGCACCGGAGGAGCCGAAGTGCTTCGACGCGCCGGAGGAGCCGAAGCAGCGGTGTCTGTATTCCACCGTTGCTGATGAAGCGGAGTGCTCCGATGCGCCGGAGGAGGTGAAGGAGGAGCTGGAGTGCCCTCACGCGCCGGAGCAGGTGGGGAAGGAGGTTGAGTGCCCTGATCACTCGCCGAAGGAGGAGGAGGAGGAGGCGTAGTGCCCTGACTCATCGGAGGAGGAGGTGTCCAGTTTGGAAGCTTGATGTGCTCCTTCCTCCATATACATGTATTGTACAAAGCATTAATCATATGATTCTCCCCTTCACCTGTAGGGTGGTCAAGCACCAACTCCTCAAATCCCTCCGTTATTTCATCCACCGTCACTTTAGCATAGCCATGTGGAATCGGGAGGCAGTGAAAAGTTCCGTTAGCTTCAGGAGGTAAAACAGAGCTGACAGCCGCCTTAACAGTGAGGTTCATCCATTTTTTCATAAGCTCACAATGTTTAGCCTCTATGATAGCATCCACGGGGTAGCTAGGAGCCGTGAAGTCAGCTGGCTGCTGAACGAGCTACGTGGAAGCCACACTGTTTCTCTGCTAAGATGGCGTGGCAGCTTCTGGGGTAGCTTCCCGCCGCTGAGATGGTTGGTCGGCAGCCCACTGGCTCTCAGGTTGTTCCTCTAGCTTTAGTACTCTTGCATGGAGCTTCTCTACTACGCTCAGCTCCTGTTTCCTCTTCCTCTCCTCGGTTTTGTAACCACCTGCACCGGGAAACCCAACCTTCCACGAAACGGAGCCTGGCGTGCCTCGTGTTTGTCCAGGGTGCTCAGGATTCCCGAGGGACGCAATCAGCTCATCGTTCTCTCTATCGGGAATGAACAACCCTTCCAGCGCTAAGTTGATATACTTCAGAAGCTTCTTGAAGGGTATTGCAAGTTTCTCTTCCATCGAACGACATGCCCCTGTTATAGGGTCCAAAGTTCCCCCAACCCTGAAGAACCAAGTGAAGGAAATATGCCCTAGAGGCAATAATAAATTTGTTATTTTATATTTCCTTATATCATGATAAATCTTTATTATTCATGCTAGAATTGTATTGACCGGAAACCTTAATACATGTATGAATACATAGACAAAACACTGAGTCCCTAGTGAGCCTCTACTTGACTAGCTCATTGATCAAAGATGGTTAAGGTTTCCTAACCATGGACATGAGTTGTCATTTGATAACGGGATCACATCATTAGGAGAATGATGTGATGGACCACACCCATCCGTTAGCTTAGCATGCTGATCGTTCAGTTATATTGCTATTGCTTTCATGTATGTCAAATACATATTCCTTTGACTATGAGATCATGCAACTCCTGGATACCGGAGGAATGCCTTGTGTGCTATCAAACGTCACAACATAACTGGGTGATTATAAAGATGCTCTACAGGTATCTTCGAAGTTGTCTTGTTGGGTTGGCGTGAATCGAGATTAGGATTTGTCACTCCGAGTATCAAAGAGGTATCTCTGGGCCCTCTCGGTAATACACATCATAATAAGACTTGCAAGCAAATGACTAATGTGTTAGTCACAGGATGATGTATTACGGAACAAGTAAAGAGACTTGCCGGTAACGAGATTGAACTAGGTATAAAGATACCGACGATCGAATCTCTGGCAAGTAACATACCGACAAACAAAGGGAATTGTGTATGTTGTCATAACGGTTCGACCGATAAAGATCTTTGTAGAATATGTAGGAGCCAATATGGGCATCCAGGTTCCGCTTTTGGTTATTGACCAGTGTGACGCCCCCGATTTGACCGTACACTAATCATACACGCAAATGTGTACGACCAAGATCAGGAACTCACTGGAAGATATCACAACACAACTCTAGACACAAATTAAAATAATACAAGCTTTATATTACAAGCCATGGGCCTCGAGGGCTCGAATACAAAAGCTCGAAAACACAAGAGTCAGCGGAAGCAATAATATCTGAGTACAGACATAAGTTAAACAAGTTTGCCTTAAGAAGGCTAGCACAAAAGTAGCAACGATCGAAAAGGCAAGGCCTCCTGCCTGGGACCTCCTAACTACTCCTCGAAACCGATCTTCACGTAGAAACATCCTCGGGATCTTCTGGGCCCTGGACTCCACCATCTGGTTGCGTCATCCGAGAAGAAGGAACAAAAGGGGAAAAGGGGGAGAAAAGCAACCGTGAGTACTCATCCAAAGTACTCGCAAGCAAGGATCTACACTACATATGCAATGATATCTGTGTAAAGGGGGAATATATGTGGACTGAACTGCAGAAAGCAGAATAAGAGGGGGATAGCTAATCCAATCGAAGACTACGCTTCTGGCCACCTCCATCTTGCAGCAGTAGAAGAGAATAGATGGAAGTAACAAGTATCCTCGTATCTCGCAGCCTCCGTCTTGCAGCAGTAGAATAGAATAGATGGTAAGTTCACCAAGTAACAACGTATAGCAATATCCTACTCGGCGATCCTCCCGCACATCACCCTGTGAGAGAGCAACCACCGAGTTGTATCTGGCACTGGTAAGGGTGTGTTTTATTAAGTATCCGGTTCTAGTTGTCATGAGGTCGGAATACAACTCCGGGTCGTCCTTTTACCGAGGGACACGGCTATTCGAATAGATTAACTTCCCTGCAGGGGTGCACCACATATCCCAGCACGCTTGATCCCATTTGGCCGGACACACTTCCTAGGGTCATGCCCGGCCTCGGAAGATCAACACGTCGCAGCCCTACCTAAGCACAGCAGAGAGGTCAGCACGTCGGTCTAAGTCCTAAGCACACAGGGGTCTGGGCCCATCGCCCAATGCACACCTGCACGTTGCGAGGGCGGCCGATAAGCAGACCTAGCCTCTCCTAATACCAGAGTAGGCTTCCAGTCCAATCCGGCGCGCGCCGCTAAACCGCTGACGTCAAGAAGGCTTCGGCTGATACCACGACGTCGAGTACCCATAACTATTCCCACGTAGCTGGTTAGTGCGTATAGACCAAATGGCCAGACTCAGATCAAATACCAAGATCCCGTTAAACGTGTTATTATGAAATAACCGCGGACAACGACCAGGGCCAGGCCCACCTGTCTCCTAGGTGGTCGCAACCTGCCCTGTCGCTCCGCCACAAAGTAACCATCAGGGGACTGTCGGGAACCCAGGCCCACCACTACCTGTGTGGAACCACCTGCCCCTTCAGCCCCCATCTCCGAATCATCATCAGGTGTATGTAAAGTATGTATATAGTATATACCCGTGATCACCCCCAAGTGATCACGGCCCGATAGAATAGCATGGCAGACGGACAAGAATGTAGGGCCACTGATGGAATACTAGCATCCTATACTAAGCATTAGGATGGCAGGTAAAGTATCAACAGTTGTAGCAACAATGACAGGCTATGCAGCAGAATAGGAGTAACCGAACAGTAACATGCTACACTACTCTAATGCAAGCAGTAGAGAGAAGAATAGGCGATATCTGGTGATCAAAGGGGGGGCTTGCCTGGAAGCCCTGCAGACGAAAGGAATCTTCGGAATCGTAGCCGTAGTCGAACACCGAAGCATCAACGGTCTCAGGGTCTAACACAGTATCGGAGTCTACCGAAAATAAGCAACGAAGGGGGAAACAAATAAATAACAGAGCAAACAATATCATCACAAAGCATAACATGGAAATACGCGGTGCTACGTGTGACCTAACGCAGTAGGAGGTGATACTGGCAAGGATGAAAAACATCCGGGAAAGTATTCCCGGTGTTTCGCGTTTTCGGACAGATGAAACGGAGGGGGAAAGTTGCAGGTTCGGTATGATAGAGGAGTGTGGCGGACGAATGGACCACGTATTCGAATTCGTCTCGAAATTCTGAGCAACTTTCATGTACAAAGTATTTTCATCCGAGTTACGGATTATTTTATATTAATTTTCAAAGTTTTAAATCATTTTTCTAAAATCCTAGAGTTTAATATTAATTAAAAAAACAGTTAATACTTTTGTCACCAAGTGCTTCTCTAGCCAGAGTGTATTACATGTGGGGCCAGAGGGGTTCGGTCAATAGTTGACCAGTCAAGGTTGACTGGTCAACAGGGTCAAAGCGGGGCCCAGCTGTCATTGTCTTTGAGTTTTGTAGTTTATTTAAACCAGATTAACTAACAGGAGGTGGCCCACATGTCATAGGTTACAACTAAAACTGAGCCTAATATAATTTAGTCTAACAAATGGGCTTGTTTTAAATTGGGGATTAGCCCCTAAGCTAACCAATGGCCGGCCCCGATGTGTATTGGCCCAAGGCCGTGGCTGGTATGCACGCACGGCACAGAGGCCATGGCTGCCGAAGCCAGTAGCAGCAGGCACAAGAGCGAGCGTGGCCCAGCGCACATAGCCGGCGCAGCACGCGCAGGCGGGCACGAGCATAGATGGCGGCAACACCAGCAGGCAACGGGCAAAACTGCAGCTACGCTAGCAGCAGCAGCGCAGAAGCAGAGCGGCAGCGAGCACCGGCAGCGTGCAAGGCGGGCACAGAGGAGCAGGCAACCGCGAGCGACTGCTGGTGCGCGTGCGTGGCCAGGAGGGCGCAGGGATGGGCTGGCGCAGGCGCACGCAGGAGGGCATGTGCGGCCACGGCGAGGTCCGGCCATGGCGGCCTCAGGTGGGGTCGGGTCTACGGCGCCGATTCGAAGGGAAAAAATGAGGGGATCGGGAGGGATGCTCACCACAGGGGCAGATGGCGCGCTCGGGGAGGCCGGGAAGGGCTTGACGCTGACGGATTTAACGAAGGCATCCGGCGTCCCAAGGTTGAAGAACACGAGCGGGCGGTGATGCGGTGTGGCTCCTGTCGAATGGGTGCATGGAATCGATGTAGACGAGGACGACGCCACTCCTGGAAGTCCTCTCGGGCGTTGGGAAGGCCGGTGGCTGCGGCAGCGACGATGGCACGACGACGGGTACGTGGTGGAGTTCGGGATCGAAGCTAAAGAGGCAAGAGAGGGGGAAAAATAAGGGGGCTAGGGTTTCGGGCGAGAGAGAGCGTCGAGGGCTTCCTCTTATCCATCCCCTCGACCGCGGGATGGATGACAGCTCGGCATCCATGCCATGGACGGACGCTGGACGTCCACGACAGGAGGTCAGGGACGATGCGGTGGTGGCTGGGCCGGCTACTGCAGATTTTGAAGCCTAGCCACACAGATGGTCTAGCCCATCTTTCTATTTTCTTTCGCCCCCTTTTTTTTACTTTGCCTCTACTTTGTAAAATCTTTTCACACTAAAGATTTATAACTTCGTGTATAATTGCATGGCAAAGCTATGCCGATGCACACAAAGTTTCCAATCATTAGTAAACACACACATTTATAAATTAGAATTTAAATGGTTTTATTCATTATTGCCGGTCCACTAAAATATTGATGGAGACAAATTTGTAATCCAAATGGGTTTGGTTTCTTCATGATAAATACTTAGGTATTTTATGGGATATTACAAACATTTCAGTTTTATTATTTGAAGAAATAATTATTTAACTTGTATTTAAATTTGAATTCGACTTTGATTTTGGACAAGTGGCAATTTGCATAGTAATCATGATGTCATGGCCACCATTAGGGGGAGATTACTGTAGCATGATTCTCGGGGTGTTACAAATCTCCTTCACTACAAGAAATCTCGTCCCGAGATTTAAGAGGTGGAGTAAGGGGGAAACTTCTGGTTACGAAATTCTAACGAGTCTTCTCGGTCTTGGTTGCTCTTCCCGAAGTAGTTGATCCTTTGAGTTGATGCCTTCATTTCTCTGCTTCAAGTCATCGTGATCAAGTCGTCATTCTTTCTTCGGGATCTCCATCATCCTACGAACACGACCAGGGGGAAAAACTCCAGAAGAACGCATCTCCACAAGGCTAGGCATCTGACGGTGAACTCAATGGGAAATACACGAGGTAACCCACGAGTTGTATTTTATTGAATTCGTTGAGTGCAATATACGATGGTACCAAAGTTTCAAATGAGTAGGCAATCATTCGATGCCTGGACAGAAGCTGAAATGGGGGCTTCAACAACGATAATAACATGGTGTTTGATTCCAGGGTGAATAATGGTATATAATTTAGCTCGTGAATCACATACGAAGCCAGGTGCAAAGGACACAATAGAATTCGGGTTGTAAAGAAGAGTCAGGTTTCGATCCAGTGGACCTATGGGTTATGGGCCCACCATGTGGGTTGAAAGTAGGAAGGGTGGTGACATCTTGCACAGCCGCGACAGGGAGGCATGTCAGTGGATAACTTGTCAGCTATGTCGGCAATAATGTCGGTACCAAGGATGGGGAACGAAGAGAACCATTTTCTTACTCGTTGAACGAGGCGGACCAATAGGCAAAGTTCTCGTCCATTGATGGTTACCGGAATGTTATAAATAATAGTAACAGGTTCTTACTGACAGAGTTGAACACGAAGTTGTTTACATAAGCAGAAAATTATTACTGCTTAGATTATTTGTAGATCAAAGAAAGGTTAAACAAACAAATGGAAAGGAAAATTGTGATTACACACAATTATTAGGAGTATATCCTTCCCATGGACAAGCAGAACATGGCATACATGGTAGGAGAGCAAGTACCCAACCATTCAAATAAATAGGCAAGGATAAATCAAGATGTTACCCATACTATGGTGTTTGGATAACTCACCAAGAAACCTTTAGCATCGCGCTTCAAATGCTCTTGTAGAAAATCGGAGTACCACAGACATACTTCGAGATAGCATTGGCATGGTCTTGAAGCAAAGGTCGGACTTGGATACACAAAGGATTCATCGGGAACAACTTATAGAATAAGTCTTACAATTTCCTCCTGGAAGAATGGTTATCCATGCAAAAGAGATTATAATGATAGGTCCTCCAGCCAGGGGTGCTAGGCATGACATCATATTACTAAGTCATCAAAGGACCAATATTAAAACTCCTGGAAAGTTGTCCCATCCATCATATCTGACCGAGATTCAGATCCGATTGGTGTCATGATACCTCAGACTCAGGATGTTCGAGAAGAAAGGGTGCAACACAAATCGACGAAATGACATTGCAAGATTCTCGGGAAATGAACTTATGGGAGCGGGTTCCCGAATCAATAGTTCATCATTAACCCAAAGAGAGGATGAGGAGGTGGCTGAAGGGCTCAGCGACAATGCATCGAGAATTCCAAACGGATGGATTTCCACAATAATGTGAACAAGAAGATGACACTTGTTAATTCAAATGATATAATGTTGTATGCTCGAGGAAACAAACACCATTAATCATTAGTTGAAAGGTGTGCCCGATATGACCTTAGGCAGCAAGATCAATGTTATAGTGATGATTCAATTACCAACAGTCTAAGAACGAACTGTCGATCGTTAACTTCAAAGCAATAGGGTTGCTAGAAGTACAGAACTCAAGCAGCATCTTTAGCATATTGGTATCCCGGTTAAAAACAACACGGAGACCAAGGAAGAATGGTGATGGTGAGAAGTATCATCATACCGAGAATTTCTAAGAGGTGGAGCAATCCCCACAACATTCTCGACATAAAAGGCAGTAATACTTCAAGGCAAAACACAACACTAGCTGGAGAGCAAGTTGTATTCATAATATGGACAAGTTCGCGATGAAATGAAGTCAAGGGTGTTGTCGATGATAATAAAAATCATCGAGGGCAAGGAGAGTATTTATCATCATGAACACAGTTGACATCTCGGAAGAAGTCAAAGTGTTGAAGGTGATCCGACACATTTGCCGGGAGGTTTCAAGAGGATGCAATCAAACAACAACTGCAACAAGCAAGGGAATGACAAAATGGCAAGTTATAGGATCAATATATAAGACGAAAGCTCGGAACCAAAGTTGCCTCTCGAGACAAGCAACATGATGTTGAAAGCTCGATGTAAGTCGTGCTCTCACACTGAAGAATTCGTGCACCAGAGAAGGATGAGGTAGCACAGTCAAAGATATCTAGACAAGGGATGTACCCGATAGTCTAGGAATAAAACCAGATTGAGTTTAAAAATTTCCCAGTAACATCTACTAGGAGTGTTGAATTTTTAGAGCGGATTAGATTTACTAAACGGTGTCCTCGGTTGACGGCAACCTAGAACCCGTAGAGTGTTTACGACAAGCAAAGGTATTACTTCATCAAAAGTTCAAAAGGTGTAGTGCAAAGGCATGATATCCTCTAGATATCAGAGGGCAAAACTCGAAGGTAGAACACGATAGAAGTTGAACTAGGTCATTGACCTATGACAGTAGATGCTTTAACCTTGTCAAAAATTGACGAGGCCTGGAATGAATTCCCATTAGATATATCAGATAAGGACAGCATGGTCGGAACCATAACTGTAAGGAATCAATTGAAGAATACCGAAAGAATCATACAGCTGGATAATCATTTTGCAAGAAGCTTCCGAAACGGTCTACATCATTTTCATGGGCATGAACACAAAGTTCAAGGTCGACTCCCACTTCTTTAATGCATATCATTTCATTCACCTCTCGCTTTAATAAAATTGTAGTGTTGGAATTTTATCTGGTAGAACACCGGAAGGGTATGACTTGTGAAAACTTTCGGGTTCTCACGAATTAGGGGAAGGCATAGGTTCAACCCATCGGGCACCTTAGTAACTTATACCATAAGTTTCAAAGTAAAAGCACAAGGTCAAAATCAGAGCATGGTTGACCAAGCAGAGAATACAATTTACCAAAGGCATTAAGTATCAGGGGAAGAACTCACAAGGTGACTGAATATGAAGGACACTGTCGGATAATAATCCAACAATGGATCAGGCGATCCACAACGGAACTGATGTGAGTATCGGCACTCACTCAGTGGAAGAAAGAATGCAGAGGCGTCAGATTCAAGAATCACCTTATTAGTCTGATGCTTAAATGGAAAGAAATTATGGTTTCCAAAATGAAGGATCAGAAGCAGACGCTCTGATCAAGGATGGATAAGTTGAAAACACTTAGTTGGACAATCCATAAAGGTTAGAATTGCCGAGAACCAACTCATGTCCGGAATGACGTCTGAGTCGGAAAGATAATGTTATAAAGGATAACCTGATGACTGTGTGCATACGCACACATTGAATCAATAGGCTCAAAATGGTTAAGACAAGGGATGTTAACGAAGACTACTAGTCATATGGAATTAACCATAATGCAAGCAGGCAAGAATTTCAGGAGTAACAGGCTGCAGAGGATTTTCGAAGTTCAAAAGGCATTCCGATGATTTTTTTTTTGTGAGACACATGAACAATCGAGAAGAACGGGTCCTCGATAAATGTGAGGTAATAACCGTAAGGGTTTTCATGTGACATAAAACTGCAAGACAGTAACTCAAAGGATTCTCGGGACAACGGAGAATATTTCGAGGCATCTCGTAACGACAAGAGCGACGAGGAATGATCATGAGAATAACGAGTACAAGCAGATATCCATAGGGATATATCGTTGGCAGTGAATTGCAAAGGCGGTGAGCACAAGGGTCTCGGGAAAATATCGAGAGATATCCTTAGAATCTTCTGACGAAGCAGGTGATCTTCCGAAATGAGGGCTCTCCGGGAGAAATAGTTGCGAGAACCTAGAGTCAGAGTTAATAAAATCTTTTAACCTGAATAGAAGAGAGATCAGAGTTCCAGAGTATAGACGAGGAGTAAAAGATCCTAATACCACCCCATGGCGACGTGGGCCCGTAAGCCACGCAGCCAAGTTAGTAAAAAGTTTTTCAACGACTAGACTCAACTTCGGCCAAGGAGTTGGAAAGGGGGATTCCTACAGGCAGTCGGCTCTGATACCAACTTGTGACGCCCCCGATTTGACCGTACACTAATCATACACGCAAATGTGTACGACCAAGATCAGGAACTCACTGGAAGATATCACAACACAACTCTAGACACAAATTAAAATAATACAAGCTTTATATTACAAGCCATGGGCCTCGAGGGCTCGAATACAAAAGCTCGAAAACACAAGAGTCAGCGGAAGCAATAATATCTGAGTACAGACATAAGTTAAACAAGTTTGCCTTAAGAAGGCTAGCACAAAAGTAGCAACGATCGAAAAGGCAAGGCCTCCTGCCTGGGACCTCCTAACTACTCCTCGAAACCGATCTTCACGTAGAAACATCCTCGGGATCTTCTGGGCCCTGGACTCCACCATCTGGTTGCGTCATCCGAGAAGAAGGAACAAAAGGGGAAAAGGGGGAGAAAAGCAACCGTGAGTACTCATCCAAAGTACTCGCAAGCAAGGATCTACACTACATATGCAATGATATCTGTGTAAAGGGGGAATATATGTGGACTGAACTGCAGAAAGCAGAATAAGAGGGGGATAGCTAATCCAATCGAAGACTACGCTTCTGGCCACCTCCATCTTGCAGCAGTAGAAGAGAATAGATGGAAGTAACAAGTATCCTCGTATCTCGCAGCTTCCGTCTTGCAGCAGTAGAATAGAATAGATGGTAAGTTCACCAAGTAACAACGTATAGCAATATCCTACTCGGCGATCCTCCCGCACATCACCCTGTGAGAGAGCAACCACCGAGTTGTATCTGGCACTGGTAAGGGTGTGTTTTATTAAGTATCCGGTTCTAGTTGTCATGAGGTCGGAATACAACTCCGGGTCGTCCTTTTACCGAGGGACACGGCTATTCGAATAGATTAACTTCCCTGCAGGGGTGCACCACATATCCCAGCACGCTTGATCCCATTTGGCCGGACACACTTCCTAGGGTCATGCCCGGCCTCGGAAGATCAACACGTCGCAGCCCTACCTAAGCACAGCAGAGAGGTCAGCACGTCGGTCTAAGTCCTAAGCACACAGGGGTCTGGGCCCATCGCCCAATGCACACCTGCACGTTGCGAGGGCGGCAGATAAGCAGACCTAGCCTCTCCTAATACCAGAGTAGGCTTCCAGTCCAATCCGGCGCGCGCCGCTAAACCGCTGACGTCAAGAAGGCTTCGGCTGATACCACGACGTCGAGTACCCATAACTATTCCCACGTAGCTGGTTAGTGCGTATAGACCAAATGGCCAGACTCAGATCAAATACCAAGATCCCGTTAAACGTGTTATTATGAAATAACCGCGGACAACGACCAGGGCCAGGCCCACCTGTCTCCTAGGTGGTCGCAACCTGCCCTGTCGCTCCGCCACAAAGTAACCATCAGGGGACTGTCGGGAACCCAGGCCCACCACTACCTGTGTGGAACCACCTGCCCCTTCAGCCCCCATCTCCGAATCATCATCAGGTGTATGTAAAGTATGTATATAGTATATACCCGTGATCACCCCCAAGTGATCACGGCCCGATAGAATAGCATGGCAGACGGACAAGAATGTAGGGCCACTGATGGAATACTAGCATCCTATACTAAGCATTAGGATGGCAGGTAAAGTATCAACAGTTGTAGCAACAATGACAGGCTATGCAGCAGAATAGGAGTAACCGAACAGTAACATGCTACACTACTCTAATGCAAGCAGTAGAGAGAAGAATAGGCGATATCTGGTGATCAAAGGGGGGGCTTGCCTGGAAGCCCTGCAGACGAAAGGAATCTTCGGAATCGTAGCCGTAGTCGAACACCGAAGCATCAACGGTCTCAGGGTCTAACACAGTATCGGAGTCTACCGAAAATAAGCAACGAAGGGGGAAACAAATAAATAACAGAGCAAACAATATCATCACAAAGCATAACATGGAAATACGCGGTGCTACGTGTGACCTAACGCAGTAGGAGGTGATACTGGCAAGGATGAAAAACATCCGGGAAAGTATTCCCGGTGTTTCGCGTTTTCGGACAGATGAAACGGAGGGGGAAAGTTGCAGGTTCGGTATGATAGAGGAGTGTGGCGGACGAATGGACCACGTATTCGAATTCGTCTCGAAATTCTGAGCAACTTTCATGTACAAAGTATTTTCATCCGAGTTACGGATTATTTTATATTAATTTTCAAAGTTTTAAATCATTTTTCTAAAATCCTAGAGTTTAATATTAATTAAAAAAACAGTTAATACTTTTGTCACCAAGTGCTTCTCTAGCCAGAGTGTATTACATGTGGGGCCAGAGGGGTTCGGTCAATAGTTGACCAGTCAAGGTTGACTGGTCAACAGGGTCAAAGCGGGGCCCAGCTGTCATTGTCTTTGAGTTTTGTAGTTTATTTAAACCAGATTAACTAACAGGAGGTGGCCCACATGTCATAGGTTACAACTAAAACTGAGCCTAATATAATTTAGTCTAACAAATGGGCTTGTTTTAAATTGGGGATTAGCCCCTAAGCTAACCAATGGCCGGCCCCGATGTGTATTGGCCCAAGGCCGTGGCTGGTATGCACGCACGGCACAGAGGCCATGGCTGCCGAAGCCAGTAGCAGCAGGCACAAGAGCGAGCGTGGCCCAGCGCACATAGCCGGCGCAGCACGCGCAGGCGGGCACGAGCAGAGATGGCGGCAACACCAGCAGGCAACGGGCAAAACTGCAGCTACGCTAGCAGCAGCAGCGCAGAAGCAGAGCGGCAGCGAGCACCGGCAGCGTGCAAGGCGGGCACAGAGGAGCAGGCAACCGCGAGCGACTGCTGGTGCGCGTGCGTGGCCAGGAGGGCGCAGGGATGGGCTGGCGCAGGCGCACGCAGGAGGGCATGTGCGGCCACGGCGAGGTCCGGCCATGGCGGCCTCAGGTGGGGTCGGGTCTACGGCGCCGATTCGAAGGGAAAAAATGAGGGGATCGGGAGGGATGCTCACCACAGGGGCAGATGGCGCGCTTGGGGAGGCCGGGAAGGGCTTGACGCTGACGGATTTAACGAAGGCATCCGGCGTCCCAAGGTTGAAGAACACGAGCGGGCGGTGATGCGGTGTGGCTCCTGTCGAATGGGTGCATGGAATCGATGTAGACGAGGACGACGCCACTCCTGGAAGTCCTCTCGGGCGTTGGGAAGGCCGGTGGCTGCGGCAGCGACGATGGCACGACGACGGGTACGTGGTGGAGTTCGGGATCGAAGCTAAAGAGGCAAGAGAGGGGGAAAAATAAGGGGGCTAGGGTTTCGGGCGAGAGAGAGCGTCGAGGGCTTCCTCTTATCCATCCCCTCGACCGCGGGATGGATGACAGCTCGGCATCCATGCCATGGACGGACGCTGGACGTCCACGACAGGAGGTCAGGGACGATGCGGTGGTGGCTGGGCCGGCTACTGCAGATTTTGAAGCCTAGCCACACAGATGGTCTAGCCCATCTTTCTATTTTCTTTCGCCCCCTTTTTTTTACTTTGCCTCTACTTTGTAAAATCTTTTCACACTAAAGATTTATAACTTCGTGTATAATTGCATGGCAAAGCTATGCCGATGCACACAAAGTTTCCAATCATTAGTAAACACACACATTTATAAATTAGAATTTAAATGGTTTTATTCATTATTGCCGGTCCACTAAAATATTGATGGAGACAAATTTGTAATCCAAATGGGTTTGGTTTCTTCATGATAAATACTTAGGTATTTTATGGGATATTACAAACATTTCAGTTTTATTGTTTGAAGAAATAATTATTTAACTTGTATTTAAATTTGAATTCGACTTTGATTTTGGACAAGTGGCAATTTGCATAGTAATCATGATGTCATGGCCACCATTAGGGGGAGATTACTGTAGCATGATTCTCGGGGTGTTACAACCAGAGAGGTGTCTCGGTCATGTCTACATAGTTCTCGAACCCGTAGGGTCTGCACGCTTAACGTTTCGTTGACGATATAGTATTGAATGAGTTATGTATGTTGGTGACCGAATATTGTTCGGAGTCCCGGATGAGATCACGGACATGGTGAGGAGCTCCGAAATGGTCCAGAGGTAAAGATTGATATATAGGATAATATGGTTAGGCCAAGGGGTCAAGCCCATGGGGCATTAAGTCGGTGCAAATGGAGTTTTGTGGAGGCCAAGGGGCCAAATGCCGGAGACCCTGGAGGCCCATGGTGTCTGGGCCAGATGCCAAGGATTGTGGCGTTTGGTCCTTGAGTCCGTGTGGGACTCTTGCCTTTCGGGCAAAACCGACCTTGAGGAGGCTTTTGCTCCAAGTTTCGACCCCAGGGCTCAACATATAAATAGAGGGGCGACGCTATCACCTGGAACACATCAAGATACACCAAGCCGTGTGCCGGCAAGCCCGCCCCTCTAGTTTATCCTCTGTCTAGTTTCTGTAGTGCTTGGCGAAGCCCTGCAAAGATTGTTCTTCACCACCAACCGTCACCACGCCGTCGTGCTGCCGGAACTCATCTACTACTTCGCCCATCTTGCTGGATCAAGAAGGCGAGGACGTCATCGAGCTGAACGTGTGCTGAACGAGGAGGTGCTGTAGTTTCGGTACTTGATCGGGACGGATCGTGAAGGTGTACGACTACATCAACCGCGTTGTCAAACGCTTCCGCTTTTGGTCTACATGGGTATGTAGATATACTCTTCCCCGCTCGTTGCTATACTTCTCCTAGATAGATCTTGCGTGATCGTAGGATTTTTTTGAAATACTACGTTCCCCAACAGTGGCATCAGAGCCAGGTCTATGCGTAGATGATTTGCACGAGTAGAAGACAAAGAGTTGTGGGCGATAATAGTCATTCTGCTTACCACCAATGTCTTACTTTGATTCTGCGGTATTGTTGGATGAAGCGGCCTGGACCAACATTACATGACCGTGTTCATGAGACTGGTTCTACCGACGTGCTTTGCACACAGGTGGCTGGCGGGTGTCTGTTTCTCCAACTTTAGTTGAATCGAGTTTGACTACAGCCGGTCATTGTTGAAGGTTAAAACAACACACTTGACGAAAAATCGTTGTGGTTTTGATGCGTAGGTAAGAACGGTTCTTGCTAGAAGCCCATAGCAGCCACGTAAAACTTGCAACAACAAAGTAGAGGACGTCTAACTTGTTTTTGCAGGGCATGTTGTGATGTGATATGGTCAAGACGTGATGAGTTATACATTGTTGTATGAGATGATCATGTTTTGTAAATTATCGGCAATCGACAGGAGCCTTATGGTTGTCTCTTTATTGTATGAATTGCGAATGCAATGTAATTGCTTTACTTTATCACCATGAGTTAGTGATAGTAGTAGAAGCAATAGTTGGTGAGATGACCACGACGCTACGATGAAGATCATGGTGTCAAGCCGGTGACGATGGAGATCATGACGATGCTTTGGAGATGGAGATCAAAAGCACAAGATGATGATGGCCATATCATGTCACATATTTTGATTACATGTGATGTTTATCTTTTTATGCATCTTATTTTGCTTAGAACGACGGTAGAGTCATAAGATGACCCCTTACTAAAATTTCAAGGTATAAGTGTTCTCCCTAAGTATGCACCGTTGCGAAAGTTCTTCATGCTGAGACACCACGTGATGGTCGGGTGTGATAGGCTCTACGTTCACATACAACGGGTGCAAGACAGTTTTGCACATGCGGAATACTCGGGTTAAACTTGACGAGCCTAGCATGTACAGACATGGCCTCGGAACATTGGAGACCGAAAGTTCGAGCGTGAATCATATAGCAGATATGATCAACATAATATGTTCACCATTGAAAACTACTCCATCTCACGTGATGATCGGACATGGTTTAGTTGATTTGGATCATGTGATCATTTAGATGACTTGAGGTATGTCTATCTAAGTGGAGTTCTTTAGTAATATGATTAATTGAACTTTAATTTATCATGAACTTATTATGTTGTAGATCAATAGCTCATGTTGTAGCTCCCCTATGTTTTTAATATGTTCCTAGAGAAAATTAAGTTGAAAGATGTTAGTAGCAATGATGCGGACTAGGTCCGTGATCTGGGGATTATCCTCATTGCTACACAGAAGTATTATGTCCTTGATGCACCGCTAGGTGACAAACCTATTGTAGGAGCAGATGCAAACGTTATGAACGTTCGGCAAAGATCAATATAATGTCTAAATAATAGTTTAGTGCACCATGCTTTACGACTTAGAACCGGGACTTCAAAAACGTTTTGAACGCCATAGAGCATATGAGATGTTCCAAGAGCTGAAATTGGTATTTCAGACTCATGCCCATGTCGAGAGGTATGAGACCTCTGACAAATACTTTGCCTACAAGATGGAGGAGAATAGCTCAGCTAGTGAGCTTGTGCTCAGAATGTCTGGGTACTACAATTACTTGAATCAAGTGGGAGTCAATCTTCCAGATAAGATAGTGATTGACAGAGTTCTCTAGTCACTATCACCAACCTACTAGAACTTTGTGATGAACTATAATATGCAAGGGATGACAAAACGATTCACGTGCTCTTTGCGATGCTCAAATCAGCGAAGGTAGAAATCAAGAAAGAGCATCAAGTGTTGATGGTTAAACAAAACCACTAGTTTCAAGAAAAAAGGGCAAGGGAAAGAAAGGGAACTTCAAGAAGAACGACAAGCAAGTTGCCACTCCCGAGAAGAAGCCCAAAGCTAGACCCAAGATTGAAATTGAGTGCTTCTACTGCAAAGGAAATGGTCACTGGAAACGGAACTACCCCAAATATTTGGCGGATAAGAAGGATGGCGAAGTGAACAAAGGTATATTTGATATACATGTTATTGATGTGTACGTCGGAATAAACGAAGACTAGTTGAGGGTAAGGTGACGATGTGTGTTGGAAGTAGTTCCAATATTGATATGATCATCATCGCACACTCCGTGTACTTTCGGGATTAGTGTTAAACCTAAATAAATGTTATTTTGTGTTTGCGTTGAGCATGACCAAGATTGGATGGTGTTTATTGCAATATGATTATTCATTTAAGTTAGAGAATAATTGTTATTCTATTTACATGAATAAAACCTTCTATGGTCATACACCCAAGTTGAATGGTTTATTGAATCTTGATCGTAGTGGTACACATATTCATACTATTGAAGTCAAAAGATGCAGAGTTGATAATGATAGTGCAACATACTTGTGGCACAGCCATTTAGGTCATATTGGTGTAAAGCGCATGAAGAAACTCCATGCTGATGGACTTTTGGAATCACTTGATTATGAATCATTTGATGCTTGCGAACCATGCCTCATGGGCAACTCCGTTCTACGGAACAATGGAGCGAGGCAATGACTTACTGGAAATAATACATACAGATGTATGCGGTCCGATGAGTGTTGAGGCTTGCAGCGGGTATCATTATTTTCTGACCTTCACAGATGATTTGAGCAGATATGGGTATATCTACTTGATGAAACACAAGTCTGAAATATTTGAAATGTTCAAAGAATTTCAGAATGAAGTAGAGAATCATCGCAACAAGAAAATAAAGTTTCTACGATCTGATCGCGGAGGCAAATATTTGAGTTACGACTTTGGTCTTCATTTAAAACAATGTGGAATAGTTTCACAACTCACGCCACCTGGAACACCACAGCGTAATAGTGTGTTTGAACGTCGTAACCATACTTTATTAGATATGGTCCAATCTATGATGTCTCTTGCCGATTTACCACTATCGTTTTGGGGTTATGCATTAGAGACAACTACATTCACGTTAAATAGGGCACCATCTAAATCCGTTGAGACGACACCATATGAACTATGGTTTGCAAGAAACCAAAGTTGTCGATTCTTAAAGTTTGGGGTCCCGATGCTTATGTGAAAAAGCTTCAGCCTGATAAGCTCGAACCCAAATCGGAGAAGTGCGTCTTCATAGGATACCCAAAAGAAACTATTGGGTACACCTTCTATCATAGATCCGAAGGCAAGACTTTTGTTGCTAAGAATGGATCCTTTCTAGAGAAGGAGTTTCTCTCGAAAGAAGTGAGTGGGAGGAAAGTAGAACTTGATGAGGTAATTGCACCTTCTCTCGAATTGGAGAATAGCTCATCACAGAAATTGTTCCCGTGATGCCTACACCAATTAGTGAGGAAGCTAATGATGATGATCATGAAACTTCGGATCAAGTCACTGCCGAACCTCGTAGGTCAACCATAGTACATTCTATACCAGAGTGGTATGTTAATCTAGTTCTCGAAGTCATGTTACTAAACCATGAAGAACCTACGAACTATGAGGAAGAGATGATGAGCCCAGATTCCGCGAAATGGCTTAAAGCCATGAAATCTGAGATGGGATCCATGTATGAGAACAAAGTGTGGACTTTGGTTGACTTGCCCGATGATCGACAAGCCATAGAGAATAAATGGATCTTCAAGAGGAAGACATACGCTGATGGAAATGCCACTATCTACAAAGATCGACTTGTCACAAAAGGTTTTCGACAAGTTCAAGGAGTTGACTACGATGAGACTTTCTCACTCGTAGCGATACTTAAGTCTATTCGAATCATGTTAGCCATTGTCGCATTTTATGAAATCTGGCAAATAGATGTCAAAACTACACTCCTTAATGGATTTCTGAAAGAAGAGTTGTATATGATGCAATCAGAAGGTTTTGTCAATCCTAAAGGTGCTAAAACAGTGTGCAAGCTCCAGCGATCCATGTATGTACTGGTGCAAGCATCTTGGAGTTGAAATATACGCTTTGATAAGGTGATCAAAGCATATGGTTTTATACAGACTTACGTTGAAGCCTGTATTTACAAGAAAGTGAGTGGGAGCACTACAACATTTTTGATAAGTATATGTGAATAACATATTGTTGATCGGGAATGATGTAGAATTTTCTGTAAAGCATAAAGGATTGTTTAAAAGGAGTTTTTCAATAAAAGACCTCGGTGAAGCTGCTTACATATTGGGCACGATCTATAGAGATAGATTAAGACGATTGATAAGACTTTCAATTAAGTACATACCTTGATAAGATTTTGAAGTAGTTCAAAATGGATCAATCAAATAAGGAGTTCTTGCCTGATTTGTAAGGTGTGGATTTGAGTAAGACTCAAAGCCTGACCACGGCAGAAAAATAGAGAGAATGGAAGTCATTCCGTATGCCACAACCATAGGTTCTATAAAGAATGCCATGATGTGTACCAAACTTGTTGTGTACCTTGCCATAAGTTTGGCAAGGAGGTACAATAGTGATCCAGGACTAGATCACCGGATAGTGGTCAAAATTATCCTTAGTAACTGGAGAACTAAGTAAATGTTTCTCGATTATGGAGGTGATAAAGAGTTCATCGTACAGAGTTACACTGATGCAAGTTTTGACACTAACCCAAATGACTCTAAGTATCAATGTGGATGCGTATTAAAAGTGGGAGCAATTAGCTAGAGTAGCTCCATGCAGAGCATTGTAGGCATAGAAATTTGCGAAATACATACATATATGAATGTAACAGACCCGCTGACTAAACTTCTTTCACGAAGCAAAACATGATCACACCTAAGTACTCTTTGGGTGTTAATCACATGGCGATGTGAACTAGATTATTGACTCTAGTAAACCCTTTGGATGCTAGTCACATGGCGATGTGAACTATGGGTGTTAATCACATGCCGATGTGAACTATCAGTGTTAAATCACATGGCGATGTGAACTAGATTATTGACTCTAGTAAACCCTTTGGATGTTAGTCATATGGAGATGTGAACTATGGGTGTTAATCACATGACGATGTGAACTATCGGTGTTGAATCACATGGCGATGTGAACTAGATTATTGACTCTAGTGCAAGTGGGAGACTGAAGGAAATATGCCCTAGAGGCAATAATAAAGTTTTTATTTTATATTTCCTTATATGATGATAAATCTTTATTATTCATGCTAGAATTGTATTGACCGGAAACCTTAATACATGTATGAATACATAGACAAAACACTGAGTCCCTAGTGAGCCTCTACTTGACTATCTCGTTGATCAAAGATGGTTAAGGTTTCCTAACCATGGACATGAGTTGTCATTTGATAACGGGATCACATCATTAGGAGAATGATGTGATGGACAAGACCCATCTGTTAGCTTAGCATGTTGATCGTTCAGTTATATTGCTATTGCTTTCATGTATGTCAAATACATATTCCTTTGACTATGAGATCATGCAACTCCTAGACATCGGAGGAATGCCTTGTGTGCTATCAAACGTCACAATGTAACTAGGTGATTATAAAGATGCTCTACAGGTATCTCCGAAGGTTTCTTGTTGGGTTAGCGTGAATCGAGATTAGGATTTGTCACTCCGAGTATCGGAGAGGTACCTCTGGGCCCTCTTGGTAATACACATCATAATAAGCCTTGCAAGCAAATGACTAATGAGTTAGTCACGGGATGATGTATTACGGAACGAGTAAAGAGACTTGCCGGTAACGAGATTGAACTAGGTATAAAGATATCGACGATCGAATCTCGGGCAAGTAACATACCGATAGACAAAGGGAATTGTGTATGTTGTCATAACAGTTCAACAGATAAAGATTTTCATAGAATATGTAGGATCCAATATGGGCATCCAGGTTCCGCTATTGGTTATTGACCAGAGAGGTGTCTCGGTCATGTCTACATAGTTCTCGGACCCGTAGGGTCTGCATGCTTAACGTTTCGTTGACGATATAGTATTGAATGAGTAATGTATGTTGGTGACTGAATGTTGTTCCGATTCCCGGATGAGATCACGAACATGATGAGAAGCTTCGGAATGGTCCGGAGGTAAAGATTGATATATAGGATGATATGGTTAGTCCAAGGGGTCAAGCCCACGGGGCATTAAGTCGGTGCAAAAGGAGTTTTGCGGAGGCCAAGGGGCCAAACGCGAGAGACCGTGACGTCTGGCCCTGGGCCAGACGCCGACGCCCATGGCGTCTGGGCCAGACACCAAGGATTGTGGCATTTGGTCCTGGAGTCCGAGTGGGACTCTTGCCTTTGAGGCAAAACCGACTTTGAGGAGGCTTTTGCTCCAAGTTTCGACCCCAGGGCTCACCATATAAATAGAGGGGCAGGGCTAGAACTTGGAACACATCAAGATACACCAAGCCGTGTCCCGGCAAGCCCGTCCCTCTAGTTTCTCCTCCGTCTAGTTTCTGTAGTGCTTGGCGAAGCCCTGCGGCGATTGTTCTTCACCACCAACCGTCACCACGCTGTTGTGCTGCCGGAACTCATCTACTACTTCGCCCATCTTGCTGGATCAAGAAGGCGAGGACATCATCGAGCTGAACGTGTGCTGAACACAGAGGTGTCGTACTTTCGGTACTTGATCGGGACGGATCGTGAAGGTGTACGACTACATCAACCGCGTTGTCAAACACTTCCACTTTCGGTCTACAAGGGTATGGAGACGCACTCTTCCCCACTCGTTGATATGCTTCTCCTAGATAGATCTTGCGGGATCGTAGGAATTTTTTTTGAAATACTACATTCCCCAACACCAAGTCCTTGAACGCTCTGGCCAGTTTAATGTCTCTGGTTAGACCCCTTTAGTTATCAGTTCATTCTCAGCTTTGTCCCACAACGGCCGGGCTTTGAGGTAGCCACCTGACCCCTTGCGATGGTGATAGTGCTTCTTTCCAGCATTTATCTTGTTTATCTCTGACATTTTCTTACTCTTGTCTAATTTCTTGTAGGCCACAAATGCGGGCCAGTGATCTCTTATCTTCTGAAATCGGCCTGTGAATTTTGGAGTCTCCCCTTTGTCGACAAACGTTGATTTCAACTCATTCTTCCACCTCCTGAATAGACCTGCCATCTTCTTAAGAGCACACGCCTTGATCAGTGGCTCTATATCTGGCTTATTCGGATCCTCCTCTGGTGGTAGGGTGAAATTTGCTTTCAACGAGGTCCAAAGATCATCTTTTTGTCTATCGATGACATAAGAAACTTAAGGGTCTTCCTTCTTAGGCTTATTCCATAGCTGGATGGTGATTGGGATGCTGTCCCGGACAATAGCTCTGCACTGACCAGAAAATTCTACCTTCGTCCGGCTGGGTTGAATCGGTAGGCCATCGTCCGCGATTGCTGTGATCGTGAACTTTTCATCCTGGCGCAACCTTTTCTTCGGCCTAAGTTTGGCTTGATCCGGAGGGCTATAAAAGAAGAAAGAAGAGTTAATATATGTACATACCAAATCAATTAATGCATCAATTAGCTAGTTAGCATAGGCTTAATTAATATATATATATACCTCACCGGACTTTGCAACAACTCCCTCCTCCATTCGGTCATCGGAGCCGTCATCACGGTCTCCTTCTTCCACCGGCATTAGGTCACCGGAGCCATCATGATCATGTCTTCCCACCTCCATTATTCGATCACCGGAGCCTTCATCATCCTATCCTTCTAGACCATTGGTGTCGTTGAGAAACGACAAGACATTACCTCCGTCGTAGATTATATCCCCCAACAATAGTTCTTGTTCTTCATTTCTTGCTCCATAGTTTCTGCAAATATTACAACATGGCAATTAATATATTAGTGGCAAACATAGACTTAGCTAGCTAATCACAACAAGGAATATTAATTAGTAGCCTCGACGTTTCTACGGTTTGGGGTGGCCTCGACATCGCTTCTAGGGTTTGGGGTGGCCTCGACATCGCTTCTACGGTTTGGGGTGGCCTCGACAACGCTTCTAGGGTTTGGGGTGGCCTCGACAACGCTCTTTTAACTTGG
>LR738715.1:571081371-571133865 GCA_902687465.1 Secale cereale | reverse complement strand
GGTTTGGGGTGGCCTCGGCAACGCTTCTAG
Organism: Secale cereale; assembly: GCA_902687465.1. NCBI lineage: Eukaryota > Viridiplantae > Streptophyta > Magnoliopsida > Poales > Poaceae > Secale > Secale cereale. The sequence goes on along the minus strand of LR738715.1, from coordinate 571,133,835 downwards.
GGTTTGGGGTGGCCTCGGCAACACTTTTAGGGTTTGTGGTGGCCTCGACGCTTCTAGGGTTTCGGATGGCCTCGGCAACGCTTCTAGGGTTCGGGGTGGCCTCGACGCTCTCATGAATGTCCGACGTTCATACCGCCCCACGATCCTCGACCGCTCGACGACCCTCGACCCTCGACCCCTCTGCGATCCTTGAACCTTGACCCTCGACCCCTCGGCGGTCCTCGAACCTCGACCCCTCGGCGACCCTCGACGACCCTCGAACCTCGACCCCTCGGCGACCCTCGACCCTCTACCCTAGTTCCCGACCCTCGACCGCTCGGCAATCCTCGACACCCCCTCATTACTGATAAAAAATAAGAAGAGGAAGAAGAAGAAATAAGGAGAAGAAGAAGGAATAGAGGAGAAAAAAAAGAGGAGAAGAGAAGGAATAGAGGAGAAGAAGAAAAATAGAATAACATTAGTCTATTTTTTTTTCTTCTTATCCTCTATTCATTCTTCTTCTCCTCGTTCTTTTTCTTTTTCTTCCTCTTCTTATTTTTTCTCCTCTTCTTCTCCTTCTTCTTCTCCTTCTTCCTTATTCTTATTTTCCCTTTTCCTCTCCTTCTTTTTCTTCTTCTTCCTTCTCCCGACCCTCGAGTTTTAACAGAGAACATTCATCGAACAAACTTAATATGAGTTTTTTAGCAATCATCATGAACAAAATAGCACACTAATTTCTATGATTTTTTTCTACAAACATCTCATCTCGTCTCCACAAAACATCTCATACATCTCATCTCATCTCATTACATCTCATATGAAAACAGAGGACATCTAAAAAACATCTATCTAAAAACATATATCTATGTAAAAAACAGAGCACATCTAGATGGCCGGCGATGACGGTGGCAGCAATGGCCGGCGGCGACGAGCAGTGGCAACAAAGGGGGCTCAGGGGCACGCGGTGACGGGGAGAAGGGGACCATGGGAGATGGGGGAAGCTCACTGGGGGGGAGGGGCAGCGGTGGAGCTAGCTAGAGGCGGCCGACGGTGAGCAGGAGACCAGCGGAGGGCTTGGGGCACGCGTGCGTCGACGGGGAGGAGGGCGCGCGAGGAGGTCTGACGCATAGGCGAGGGCGTCGAGGCAGGGGGGCCAGCGAGGGCGACGACGCAGTGCTCATGGAGGCGACGGCGCAGTCCGGCAGCCTGGTAGCATCGATGTGGTCGCGGCGCCGTTGGGGGAGGAGAGATCGAAGTGAATGGAAAATTGCTAAGTGTTTGCAATATATACCCAGAGCATTGGTACCGGTTCGTGGCACCAACTGGGACCAATGCCCCCCTTTAGTCCCGGTTGGTGCCACCAACCGGGACCAAAGTTTGTTTTCAGTAGTCCAAAGGGCGGGATACAGGGACCTTTGGTCTTGGTTGGTGGCAGCAACCGGGACTAAAGGGGGGCATTGGTCCTGGTTGGTGCCACGAACCGGTACCAAAGCGCCCCTTTCGTTCTAGTTGGTGCTACCAACCGGGACCAAAGGCCTTGTGCTGGCTCGGTGCAGTGGTATGTTTAGTCCCACCTCGCTAGCTGAGAGAGCTCAAGAGTGGTTTATAAGCACTGCTGCACCCACCCTCTCAAGCTCCTCTCAACTGCAGGCTTTCGGGCCTAAACTCGCTCTATTGCCTATGGGCCTACTGGGCATTCTACGGGCCTGAATCCTGGCCCATGGTTGGGTTTCTAGTCGTATTCAGGCCCTGGTGTCCCAGTAGGTGGCATTTTTTTCTAGTTTTTTTGTTTTGTTTTTTTGCATAATTTATTTTCTTTTGTTTCTACTTATAGTTTTCAGTGATTCTTTTTGCTTTTAGGTCACAAAAACTACAATATTTCTGTTAGAACCATTAGTTTTCAAATTTGAATAGTTTAAATTTGTTTTTTTTTTGGAATTTGTGTGAATCACTAGTTTGTGAATAACTTTACTATAAAAAAGATTTTTGAGTGATTTTTTTCCTGCTATTGAAAAGCACTTCAAGTGAACTCTGAAGAGGTTGAAAGTTGGTATGGTATCATCATTTCACCCACATAGCATGTTCTAAAAAGTTGAGAGGGTTACGATAAAAATTGGATGCACTTCGTGTACAAAATGGACAATCCCTTTCAAAGTATGAAGGTTTCAGACGAAAACTCATCTGTTACAAAGGGATTTCATTTTTTGAACTTATTTGATCTCTGGACTTTTTGTGTGTTCAAAATGCACCATTCAAAGCCACATCATCAATTTTCAACCCCTTCTGACTTCATTTGGTATTTTTCATGCATTTACGGATTTTTTTGAGCTAAATGACCCTGAAATTGAAAAGCACTTCAAATGAACTCTGAAGAGATTGAAAGTGGGCATGATATCATGATTTCACCCACATAACATGTTCTAAAAAGTTGAGAGGGTTACGACAAAAACTGGATGCACTTCGTGTACAAAATGGACAGTCTCTGTCGAAGTATTAGGGTTTCAAACAAAAACTCATCTATTACAAAGGGATTTCATTTTTTGAACTTATTTGAACTCCAGACTTTGTGTGTGTTCAAAATGCACCATTCAAAGCCACATCATCAATTTTTAACCCTTTCTGACTTCATTTGGTATTTTCATGCATTTACTGATTTTTTTGAGCTAAATGACCCTGAAATTGAAAAGCACTTCAAATGAACTCCGAAGAGGTTCAAAGTTGGCATGGTATCATCATTTCACCCACATAGAATGTTATAAAAAGTTGAGAGGGTTGCGGCAACAACTGGATGCACTTCGTGTACAAAACGAACAACATATTTCGAAGTATGAGGGCTTCATACGGAAACTCCTCTGTTACAAAAGGCATTTCATTTGTTCACATGTAACTGCAATGATATTCTAAATCAAAGGCATCATCATAATAGTTGTGGAGATCAAGTCTTCACTTTTTCTTTGCTTGTGTACTTTGCTTATTGTGCCGTAACCATGGATAATCTTCATCGTTTAACAGGGTGCTTGGGTCAGCCTTGACTTTGAAGGGAGGAATTTCATAAAACTTTTCATAATCTTCAGACATGTCTGTCTTGCCCTCCAATCCCACAATGTCTCTTTTTCTTGAAAGAACTATGTGGCGCTTTGGCTCATCGTATGATGTATTCGTTTCCTTATCTTTTCTTTTTTCTCAGTTTGGTAGACATGTCCTTCACATAGAAAACATGCGCCACATCGTTGGCTAGAACGAATGGTTTGTCCGTGTACCCAAGATTGTTCAGATCCACTGAGTCTACCTATACCCCGCCTCCTGACAGATTGACCTATTTGAACTGAAACAAAGGGACCTTAAAATCATGTCCATAGTCAAGTTCCCATATGTCCACTAGGTAACCATAATATGTGTCCTTTCCCGTCTTGGTTGCTGCATCAAAGCGGACACCGCTATTTTGGTTGGTGCTCTTTTGATCTTGGGCGGTCGTGTAAAATGTATTCCCATTTATCCCGTACCCTTTGTAAGTCAATGCAGTCGAAGATGGTCCCCTGGTCAACGAGTACAACTCATCAGAAACAGTGTCGTCACCCATGAGACGTGTTCACAGCCAACTGCCGAAAGTCCTGATGAGTTCACATGTAATCCAGTCGTCACACTGCTCCGGGTGTTTGGAGCGCAGAATATTCTTGTGTTCATTGACATACGGGGTCACCAAGGTAGAATTCTGTGAAACTGTGTAGTGTGCCTGAGATCAAGAATGCACGTCCCTACATATTATTGAGTCCGCTAATAGCATGCCTTTTCCAGTAAGTCCCCCCTAATACCGTGATTTAGGGAGACCCATCTTCTTAAGGTCAGGAATGAAGGCAAGACAGACCCCAATGACCTCTTCTGTTTGATGGCTCATGGAGATGCTTCCTTTTGGCCTAGCACGGTTACGAACATATTTCTTTAAGACTCCCATGAACCTCTCAAAGGGGAACATATTGTGTAGAAATACAGGGCCCAGAATGTCAATCTCATCGACTAGATGAACTAGGACGTGCGTCATGATATTGAAGAAGGATGGTGGGAACACAAGCCCGAACCTGACACAAGGGGAGCCAAAGAATACTCTTAAGTATTAGCAGCTAAGTTGTCAATTCAACCACACCTGGAAACTTAGTATCTGCAGCAAGGTAGTTTAGTAGCAAAGTAATCTGGAGATAGTGGTAGCAGCAATAAAAGTAATGATAGTGTTTTTGTAATAGTAGCAACGGAAAAGTGAATAAGCAACAAGCAATATGTGAAAAGCTCGTAGGCATTGGATCGATGATGGGGAATTATGTCGGATGCGATTCATCATGTAAAAGTTATAACCTAGGGTGACACAGAACTAGCTCCAGTTCATGAATGTAATGTAGGCATGTATTCCGAATATAGTCATACATGCTTATGGAAAAGAACTTGCATGACATCTTTTGTCCTACCCTCCCATGGTAGCGGGGTCCTAGTGGAAACTAAGGGATATTAAGACCTCCTTTTAACACAGTACCGGACCAAAGCACTAACACATAGTGAATACATGAACTCCTCCAACTACGGTTCACAATCGGGAGTGGTCCCGATTGTTGTCACTTCGGGGTTGCCGGATCATAACACATAGTAGGTGACTATAGACTTGCAAGATAGGATCAAGAACACACATATATTCATGAAAACATAATAGGTTCAGATCTGAAATCATGGCACTCGGGCCCTAGTGACAAGTATTAAGCATGGCAAAGTCATAGCAACATTAATCTTAGAACACAGTGGATACTAGGGATCAAACCCTAACAAAACTAACTCAATTACATGGTAAATCTCATCTAACCCATCACCGTCCAGCAAGCCTACGATAGGATTACTCACGCACGGTGGTGAGCATCATGGAATTGGTGATGGAGGAAGGTTGATGATGACGATGGCGACGATCTCCACTCTCCGGAGCCCCGAACGGACTCTAGATCAGCCCTCCCGAGAGAGATTAGGGCTTGGCGGCGGCTCCATATCATAAAACACGATAATTCTTCCCCTCTGATTTTTTTCTCCCCGAAAGTGAATATATGGAGTCCGGGGGTACGTCGGTGGAGCATCAGGGGGCCCACGAGGCAGGGGGCGCCCAAGGGGAGGAGGCGCCCCCACCCTCATGGACAGGGTGTGGGCCCCCTGACGTGGATCTTTCCGCAGGTATTTTTTATAGTTTCCAAAATAATTCTCCGTGGTTTTTCAGGTCATTCCGAGAGCTTTTTATTTCTGCACGAAAACAACACCATGGCAATTCTGCTGAAAACAGCATCACTCCCGGTTAGTTCCATTCAAATCATGCAAGTTTGAGTCCAAAACAAGGGAAAAAGTGTTTGGAAAAGTAGATACGTTGGAGACGTATCAACTCCCCCAAGCTTAAACATTTGCTTGTCCTCAAGAAATTCAGTTGATAAACCGAAAGTGGTAAAGAAAAACTTTGACAAACTCTGTTTGCTCTTGTTGTTGTAAATATGTAAAGCCAGCATTCAAGTTTTTAGCAAGATCATGAACTAACCATATTCGCAATAAGGTCTCATGTCTACTCATATCAATGGCATAATCAACTAGTGAGCAATAATAATAAACCTCGGATGACAACACTTCTCAAAACAATCATAATATGATATAACAAGATGGTATCTCGCTATCCCTTTCTGAGACCGCAAAACATAAATGCAGAGCACCTTTAAAGATCAAGGACTGACTAGACATTGTAATTCATGGTAAAAGAGATCCAGTCATGATCATACTCAATGCAAATTAATAGTACTACATGCAAATGACAGAGGTGCTCTCCAACAGGTGCTCTTTTATAAGAGGATGATGACTCAGCATAAAATTAAATAGATAGGCTCTTCGCAGAGGAAAGCAGGGATTTGTAGAGGTGCCAGAGCTCGATTTTTAAATAGAGATGAATAACATTTTGAGCGGTATACTCTCATTGTCAACATAACAACCAAGAATCTCGATATCTTCCATGCTACACACATCATAGGCGGTTCCCGAACAGAATTGCAAAGTTTATACCCCCCAACCACCAACAAGCACACTCCACGGCTGGCCCGAAACAATGGGTACCGTCCAAACCAGCAACAACCCTAGGGGAGTTTTGTTTAATTATTTATGATTTTGAGCATGGGACTAGGCATCCCGATTACCAGCCATTTTCTCATGAATGATGAACGGAGTCCACTCATCATGAGAATAACCCACCTAGCATGGAAGATATATACATCCCTGGTTGATACATGAGCTGTTCGAGCATACAAAACAGAATTTCATTTGAAGGTTTAGAGTTTGGCACATACAAATTTACTTGGAACGGCAGGTAAATACCGCATATAGGAAGGTGTGGTGGGCTCATTTGGAATAACTTTGGGGTTTATGGAAGTGGATGCACAAGCAGTATTCCCGCTTAGTACAGGTGAAGGCTAGAAAGATACTGGGAAGCGACGAGCTAGAGAGCGACAACAGTCATGAACATGCATTAAAATTAATCAACAATGAATGCAAGCATGAGTAGGATATAAATCACCATGCACATAAATATCATGGAGGCTATGTTGATTTTGTTTCAACTACATGCGTGAACATGTGCCAAGTCAGATCACTTGAATAGTTCAAAGGAGGATACCACCCTATCATACCACATCACAACCATTTTAATATCATGTTGGCACGCAAGATAGACCATTATAAACTCTCAGCTAATTAAGCATGGCATAAGCAGCTACGATCTCTAATTGTCATTGCAAGCATGTTTCATTCATAACAAGCCAAATCAGGAATGATGAACTATCATATTTACAAAAACAAGAGAGGTCGAGTTCATACCAGCTTTTCTTATCTCAATTAGTTCATCATATATCATCCTTATTGCCTTTCACTTGCACGACCGAACGGTGTGGATAATAAAAATAGTGCACTTGCATTGGACTACGCTGGAATCTGCGAGCATTTAATACAAGAGAGAAGACAAGGTAATATGGCTGAAGGTCAAATCAACAATAAAGCATATGAGAGCCACTAAGCATTTTCAATCATGGTCTTCTACTCTTAACCCCCAAAGAAAACAAAATAAACTATTTACACGGGAAAGCAAAAGAAGAATGAGAAATCTTTTTGGGTTTTCTTTTAATTACTACTACATGCAAGGAAAGTAAACTAGCTAAAATCTACAACTAATATTTTGTTGTTGTTTTTCTTAAGGTTTCTCTGCCACACGAGAAAAAGACTAACAAAAGAATTGAAACTAGCATGGATGGCACAATGAAAGAGTGTGAGCACCGACAACTAGAATAAGTGTGTGAGCACGAATGTAAAGTCGGTGAGAACACGTACTCCCCCAAGCTTAGGCTTTTGGCCTAAGTTGGTCTATGGCCAATATTGGCCTGACGGATATCCAAAGTTGTAGTTGGGGTTATACTGAGATGCAACAGCTACTGCCTGCTGAGCTGCAGCTTGGAGATGGGCTGCTTCCATCATATCATGATACTCATTTGCCTCCTCCCTGGTTATAGTATATCTCCCTTTTGCCCGAAAGTCAACCAAGGTAGGTGCAGGAAGAGCAATATGGACGGCGTGACGCCTGTTAAAGATTAGTTGATATTTGAGGGATTGTTCATCCCTCTCTATAAACCGGTGACTAACCATAGCATTGTAATCTAAATAAGCAGGCAGTAAAGGTTCATCATTTGCATGTACAGGCACACCAAGACGGCGGGCTATGCGAGAGGCATAAATCCCACCAAATAAATCTCCATACAAACCATTATGATGTAGCCTACGTGCAATAATGGCTCCCAAGTTGTATTGTCTATCACCTAATACAACACTCTTGAGAACACTAAGATCAGGGAGACACATGTGGCAAGCCTCATCTTTACCGTTTATGCATCTACCAATAAAGAGAGCAAAGTAATGAATAGCAGGAAAATGAATGCTCCCTATGGTAGCTTGTGTGATTTCTCTAGATCCCCCACAGTGATACTAGCAAGGAAGTAGCTATATTCAGATTTGCGAGGATCACCCATACTGCCCCACTACGGGAGCTTGCAAGCATCATTAAAATCCTCTAAATCCATGGTATAAGATTTATCATATAGATCAAACAGGACAGTGTGAGAGTTGCTTGAAGATGAAAATTTGAACCTTCTCACAAAGGTATCAGTTAAGTAACGGTATTGAGGGCACTTATCTTGCATGAAGCCCTCGAGTTTAGCATTGTGCACATATGCGTCAAATTCCTCCTTAATGCCAACCGGAACCATAAATTCCTCCGACGGCCATTCACAAGGCCGCACTTCAGCTTCCCTCGGTAGTTCATCGTCCGGCTCACGAATCGCGAGCCTTGGTTCTTGCTTCTTTGAAGAACCACCTTGGAAGATTTTCCTATGCATTTCTCTGAAATTTTCTACAGCTTTTAGAAACTCAAAATAAAAGTGAACCAAACTCAACAAGATTGATAGCAACAACTCCTACAAGTGCCTAGAGACTATATTATGCATTAGAACTACTTAGGACCAAGGAAATTTGACATGCAAGCTCAAGAACAAGGTCACTATAGTAGCCAAAATTTGCAATAAATAAAGCACTAGAACAAAAACTAATTGGACTAATGGAGGAGTCACATACCAAGGAACAATCTCCCCTAACAGTTTGGTGAATGGAGCTTTGAGCAAGGAGATCGAAAATGGCAGCAAGATGAGCTAGAACTCATGCTTGAGCTGGATAGTGATTTTTTGGGAGGAAGAAGAAGGGTATGGGTGAAGGAATAAGTGGAGGCGGGCCATGTGGGGCCCACGAGGCAGGGTGTGCGCCATGTGAGGGTGGGCACGCCCTGGACCCTCGTGGCCAGGTGCTAGCTCCCCTCGTGGTGTTTTCTGTGCCACAAATTCTCAAATATTCTAGAAAAAAAATCATATTTCATTTTCAGGGCATTTGGAGAACTTTTATTTTCGGGGTATTTTTTTATTGCACGAATAAGTCTGGAAATAGACAGAAAATACTATTTTTGCTTTATTTTTCCTAATTAACGAAAAGTAAAAGGAGGGTACAGAAGGTGGTGCTATCTAGATTCACCCATCTCATGCTCATCAAAAGGAATCCATTAACAAGGTTGATCAAGTCTTGTTAATAAACTCTTTCTGAATAACATGAAACCGGAGAATTTTCGAACAACACTAGGTTACCTCAATGGGGATATGTATGTCCCCAGCAATAAGAATATCATATGTCTTCTTGACAGTAGGAAGAGGAAATTTGAAACCTCCAATAGTAATAGTTGAAATTTTTCCAATAGAATTGATACTGTGGACCTCAGGTTGTTTCCTCGGAAAGTGTACCGTATGCTCATTACCATTGACATGAAAAATGACATTGCCTCTGTTGCAATCAATAACAGCCCCTGCAGTATTCAAAAAGGGTCTACCAAGGATAAGAGACATACTATCGTCCTCGGGAATATCAAGGATAACAAAGTCCGTTAGAATAGTAGCATTTGCAACTACAACAGGCACATCCTCACAAATACCGACGGGTATAACAGTTGATTTATCGGCCATTTGCAAAGATATTTCAGTAGGTGTCAACTTACTCAAGTCAAGTCTACGATATAAGGAGAGAGGCATAACACTAACACCAGCTCCAAGATCACATAAAGCAGTTTTAACACAGTTTCCTTTAATGGAGCAAGGTATAGTAGGTACTCCTGGATCTCCTAGTTTCTTAGGTATTCCACCGTTAAAAGTGTAATTGGCAAGCATGGTGGAAATTTCCACTTCAGGTATCTTTCCTTTGTCGGTAATAATATCCTTCATATATTTAGCATAAGGATTTGTTTTGAGCATATCAGTCAAACACATACGCAAAAAGATAGGTCTAATCATTTTAGCAAAGCGCTCAAAATCCTCATCATCCTTTTTCTAGGTTGGTTTTGGAGGAAAAGGCATGGGTTTCTGAATCCATGGTTCCCTTTCCCTACCGTGCTTCCTAGCAACAAAGTCTCTCTTATCATAACATTGATTCTTTGATTGTGGGTTATCAAGATCAACAACAGGTTCAATCTCTTCATCATTATCATTGCTAGGTTGAGCATCATCATGAACATCATCATTAATATTATCACTAGGTTCATGTTCATTACCGGATTGTGTCTCAGCATTAGAAACAGATATATCATTGGGATTCTCAGGTGTGTCAGCTACAGGTTCACTAGAAGCATGCAAAGTTCTATCATTTTTCTTTTTCTTCTTCTTAGAAGAACTAGGTGCATCTAAATTAGCTATCTGAGAATGTTGCTCAATTCTCTTAGGGTGGCCTTCAGGATACAGAGGTTCCTGGGTCACTTTACCACCTCTAGTTGCAACTCTAACAACATAGTCATTATTCTTACTATTTAATTCATTGAGGAAATCATTCTGAGCCTTAAGTACTTGTTCTACTTGAGTGGTAACCATAGAAGCATGTTTACTAATGAGTTTCAATTCACCTTTAACTCTAGACATATAATCACTCAAGCGTTCAATCATATAAGCATTACATTGCAATTGTCTACCAACATAAGCATTGAAGTTTTCTTGCTTCACAATGAAATTGTCAAACTCATCTAAGCATTGGCTAGCAGACTAATAACGAGGAATATCACCTTCGTCAAATCTATAAAGAGAGTTTACCTTTACTACCTGTGTCGGGTTATCAAGCCCATGTATTTCTTCAATAGGCGGTAAATTCTTAACATCTTCAGCTTTAATACCTTTTTCTTTCATAGATTTCTTTGCCTCTTGCATATCTTCAGGACTGAGAAATAGAACAACCCTTTTCTTCGGAGTTGGCTTAGGGGCTGGTTCAGGAAGTGTCCAATTATTTTCATTGGCCAACATATTATTCAATAGTAATTCAGCTTGATCATCTGTTCTTTTCCTGAAAACACAACCAGCACAACTATCTAGGTGGTCTCTAGAAGCATCGGTTAGTCCATTATAAAAGACATCTAGTATATCGTTCCTCTGAAGAGGATGATCGGGCAAAGCATTAAGTAATTGGAGAAGCCTCCCCCAAGCTTGTGGGAGACTCTCTTCTTCAATTTGCACAAAGTTATATATTTCCCGTAAGGCAGCTTGTTTCTTATGAGCGGGAACATATTTAGCAGAAAAGTAATGCATCATATCCTGGGGACAACACACGCAACCAGGATCAAGAGAATTAAACCAAGTCTTAGCATCACCTTTTAACGAGAACGGAAACAACTTAAGGATATAGTACTAACGAATCTTTTCATCATTGGTAAATAGGGTGGCTATATCATTCAACTTAGTAAGATGTGCCACAACAGTTTCAGACTCATAGCCATGGAAAGGATCAGATTCAACCAAAGTAATTAACTCAGGATCAACAGAGAAATCATAATCCTTATCAGTAACAAAGATAGGTGAAGTAGCAAAAGCAGGGTCATGTTTCATTCCAGCATTCAAGGACTTTTCTTTCAGCTTAGCAAATAATTTCTTAAGATCATATCTATCGTTGCAAGCAAGAAAGTCTCTAGCAGTTTATTCATCCATAACATAACCCTCAGGAACAACAGGCAATTCATATCTAGGTGGAGAAGCTTCATCATCACTTTCATAAATATTACCAGTTTCAATATTTGCATTCTCCCTAACCTTAGCAATTTGTTCATACATAAATTCACCTAGTGGCACAGTATTATCAAGCATGGAAGTAGTTTCATCATTGGCATCATCAAGAACATACGACATATCAAGTTCAATAGGAGGAGTAGGTGTCGCAAGTTTACTCATAACAGAGGGTGAATCAAGTGCAGAGCTAGATGTCAGTTCCTTACCTCCCCTCGTAGTTGAGGGATATTCTTGGTTTTTGAGTCCTTCAAGTTCTTCATAGTGATCAACAGATATAAATCCCAAGTGACTTAGAGAATATAGCTATGCTCCCCAGCAACAGCGCTAGAAAATAGTGTTGATAACCCACAAGTGTAGGGGATCGCAACAGTTTTCGAGGGTAAAGTATTCAACCCAAATTTATTGATTCGACACAAGGGGAGCCAAAGAATACTCTTAGGTATTAGCAGCTGAGTTGTCAATTCAACCACACCTGGAAACTTAGTATCTTCACCAAGGTAGTTTAGTAGCAAAGTAATATGGAGATAGTGGTAGCAGCAATAAAAGTAACGATAGTGTTTTTGTAGTATTTGTAATAGTAGCAGCGGAAAAGTAAATAAGCAACAAGCAATATGCGAAAAGCTCATAGGCATTGGATCGATGATGGGGAATTATGTCGGATGCGATTCATCATGTAAAAGTTATAACCTAGGGTGACACAGAACTAGCTCCAGTTCATGAATGTAATGTAGGCATGTATTCCGAATATAGTCATACGTGCTTATGGAAAAGAACTTGCATGACATCTTTTGTCCTACCCTCCTGTGGCAGCGGGGTCCTAGTGGAAACTAAGGGATATTAAGGCCTCCTTTTAATAGAGTACCGTACCAAAGCATTAACACATAGTGAATACATGAACTCCTCAAACTATGGTCATAACCGGGAGTGGTCACGATTGTTATCACTTCGGGGTTGCCGGATCATAACACATAGTAGGTGACTATAGACTTGCAAGATAGGATCAAGAACACACATATATTCATGAAAACATAATAGGTTCAGATCTGAAATCATGGCACTCGGGCCCTAGTGACAAGCATTAAGCATGGCAAAGTCATAGCAACATAAATCTTAGAACATAGTGTATAATAGTGATTAAACCCTAACAAAACTAACTCGATTACATGGTAAATCTCATCCAACCCATCAACGTCCAGCAAGCCTACGATGGGATTACTCACGCACGGCGGTGAGCATCATGGAATTGGTGATGGAGGAAGGTCGATGATGACGATGGCGACGATCTCCACTCTCTGGATCTCCGAACGGACTCCAGATCAGCCCTCCCGAGAGAGATTAGGGCTTGGCGGAGGCTCCGTATCGTAAAATGCGATAATTCTTCCTCTCTGATTTTTCTCCCAAAAGTGAATATATGGAGTCCGAGAGTACGTCGATGGAGCATCAGGGGGCCCACGAGGCAGGGGGCGCGCTCAGTGGGAGGGGGCGCGCTCCCCACCCTCGTGGACAGGGTGTGGGCCCCCTGACGTGGAACTTTCCGAAGGTATTTTCTATATTTTCCAAAATAATTCTCCGTGGATTTTCGGGTCATTCCGAGAACTTTTTATTTCTGCACAAAAACAACACCATGGAAATTCTGCTGAAAACAACGTCAGTCCGGGTTAGTTCCATTCAAATCATGCATGTTAGAGTCCAAAACAAGGGCAAAAGTGTTTGGAAAAGTAGATACGTTGGAGACGTATCACCCACACACGTACACCTTGTCCATTCCACAACTGTAAAAGTTCTTCAACTAATGGCCTTAGGTACACATCAATGTCATTGCCTGGTTGCTTACGACCTTGGATGAGCACTAGCATCATAATGAACTACCGCTTCATGCACAACCAAGGAGGAAGGTTATAGATACATAGAGTCACCGACCAGGTGCTATGATTGTTGCTCTGCTCCCCAAAAGGATTAATGCCATCTGTGCTAAAAGCAAACCATATGTTCCTTGCGTCACGTGCAAACTCATTCCGGTAATTTCTCTTGATTTTTCTCCACTGCGACTCGTCAGCGGGTGCTCTCAACTTCCCGTCTTTCTTACGGTCCTCTGTGTGCCATCACATCAACTTGGCATGATCTTTGGTTCTGAACAGATGTTTCAACCGTGGTATTATAGGAGCATACCACATCACCTTGGCCGGAACCCTCTTCCTGGGGCGCTCGCCGTCAACATCACCGAGGTCATCTCGTCTGATCTTATACCGCAACGCACCGCATACCAGACATGCGTTCAAATCCTCGTACGCACCGCGGTAGAGGATGCAGTCATTAGGGCATGCATGTATCTTCTGCACCTCCAATTCTAGAGGGCATAGAACCTTCTTTGCTCCGTACGTACTCGCGGGTAATTCGTTATCCTCTGGAGGCTTCTTCTTCAATATTTTCAGTAGCTTCTCAAATCCGATGTCAGATACACCATTGTCTGGCTTCCACTGCAACAATTGCAGTGTGGTACCGAGCTTTGTGTTGCCATCTTTGCAATTTGGTACAACCCTTTTTTGTGATCCTCTAACATGCGATCGAACTTCAACTTATCCTTTTCACTTTCGCATTGTCTCTTTGCATCAACAATGACCCGACGAAGATCATCATCGGGCACATCGTCTGGTTCCTCTTGATCTTCAGCTTCCCCCATTGCAGCATCACCATATTCAGGGGGCACATAGTTGTCATCATACTCTTCTTCTTCGTTGTCTTCCATCATAACCCCTCTTTCTCCGTGCTTGGTCCAAACTTTATAGTGTAGCATGAAACCCTTATAAAGAAGGTGTGTGTGTGAAGGATTTTCCGCTCAGAGTAAGACTTTGTATTCCCACATATAGGGCATGGACAACACATAAAACCATTCTGCTTGTTTCCTCAGCCACTTCCAAAAAATTATGCACGCCCTTAATGTACTCGGAGGTGCGTCTGTTACCGTACATCCATTGCCGGTTCATCTGTGTGCATTATATATAATTAAGTGTGTCAAAAACCATTACATAACATCATGAATACAGAAGTGACCAAATTAATAGAAGTTCATCATCACATTAAAACCAATGTACCTACATAGTTCTCATAGAAATTCATCATCAAATTTTTTTGCTTTTAGAAAGAATATAAGAACAAGAGGCTCACCACGGTGGTGCTGGTGACGAGATTGTCACGGGTGAATAACGTCGGTGAGGACAGGGACGGGATATGACAGACCGACAAACCTAGAAAAATCTAGAGGAATATGGAGCTTGGACAAGGAGCTTCGAGAGGAGAACGCTTAAGTATCGGGCATTTTATCGAACATCTCGTGTGCATAGGAGATGAGCTAGAGCACCACAAAGCTCTCTCCCACGGCCAAAACAACAGAGCAGTGGACTGCTCTACTCACAGACTGGGGGTATATGTAGGCAACTCATTGGTCCCGGTTCGTGGCTGGAACCGGGACTAAAGGACCACATTTGGTCCCGGTTCTAGCCACCAATCAGGACCAATGGTTGTGGGCCAGGAGCGAGGCTCATTGGTCCCGGTTCATGTCCGGAACCAGGACCAAGAGGGCCACACCAACCAAGACTAATGGCCATCGAGGCTCGGCCGACCATCTGGCCTCACAAACCAGGACAGATTCCCCCATAGGTCCTGGTTTGTGAGTGAACCGGAACTAATGGCCCTCCCCGGCCTGGACCAATGTCCTATTTTCTACTAGTGATTCTCCCACCGACGACTTATAGTCACGCTACTCTGTACCTTGATAAATAAATCTGGATAAATAACCCGGTGGCTCTTGGCAAAAAACGGCTCAACATTGATCATTTCTAACCCGGAGTTCTTGTAACCTGTCGACTTATAGTCTTTGCAATAATATGACCAAGAGCAAAAAAAATCCTGCAATCACAGAAATAAGGAATACAAATATGTATAAACAAATTATAAGTCAGCTTTCAAGGCTCGACAAAAAAGACCAGCTTTCCAGGCCCGAGTCTTGCTTCAATGAAGCGTGGCATGATAGCCTTGGTTTATCCTTGCTTTCTGTAAACCGGCTCTCACGTGAGTTAAGCCACTGTTTTAACTTTGACTAGTTCAGGGTCATAAAGATTGACTGTCAAGAGTACGGCAGGTCACCTTTTCGGAGTAGCATAAAGCAGACATGCATGTTTAACCAATAAATTGTGGAGTTATTTGCCGGGTCAAGAGGGTGAGAAAGCTAAACTTGGTGAGTTGGAAGCCCCCATGTGACCTATTATGAACAAACAAAGACTCATGCACAATATATGAGATGAAACGACGAGACCACGAGTTTCGGGGGTGTCGGCTTTATTATATTTGATCATAAAAAGGTATATACATGTAGGTATGTACAACAACGAGAGCCGGTGGCTCAAGTGTAGTAAGGCCGAAGATAAGCTATGTTCCAGGGCATGTTGGTCTCCTCCTCAGAGGTGTATGACTTCTTGTGTTTACGTATATCGCTGAGATAGTATGACCCGTTGTTGAGGTTTTTGCTAAGCATAAAAGGTCCTTCCCAAGGAGGTGAAAGCTTATGCATACATGTCCGTGTTGGGGAACGTAGCAGAATTCAAAAAATTTCCTATGCTTCACCAAGATCAATCTAAGGAGTCATCTAGCAACGAGCATACTAGAGTGCATCTACATACCCTTTTGTAGATCGCGTGCGAAAGCGTTCGAAAGAACGTGGATGAAGTAGTCGTACTCTTCGCGTTCTTCGTCACCGATGATCCTAGCGCCGAACGGACGGCACCTCCGCGTTCAACACACGTACGGTACAGCAACGTCTCCTCCTTCTTGATCCAGCAAGGGCGGAGGAGAGGTCGTCGGAGATCCAGCAACACGACGGCGTGGTGGTGGATGCAGCAGGAAAACCTGCAGGGCTTCGCCGGCGCCCTGCGGAGGAGTAGGAAGGGTGACGGGAGGGGGGAGAGGCGCCAGAGGCTTGGGGTGCGGCTGCCCTCTCCCCCCACTATATATAGGGGCCAGGGGGGGCGCCAGCCCTGGGAGATCTGATCTCCAGGGTGGGGCGGCGGCCAGGGGGGGGGCAGACTTGCCCCCCAAGGCATAGGGGGCGCCCCCTCCCCCTAGGGTTTCAACCCTAGGCGCATGGAGGGGGGCCCATATGGGTGCGCCAGCCCACCAGGGGCTGGCCCCCTTCCCCTTGCGGCCTAAGGGCCCCACCCGGTGGACCCCTGGGACCCCTCCGGTGGTCCCGGGACACTCCCGGTGACCCCCGGAGTTCACCCGATGGCCGAAACTGGACTTCCTATATATCATTCTTTACCTCCGGACCATTCCGGAACTCCTCGTGACATCCGGGATCTCATCCGGGACTCCGAACAACATTCGGGTTTCCACGTGCATGTATCTCTACAACCCTAGCGTCACCGAACCTTAAGTGTGTAGACCGTACGAGTTCGGGAGACACGTAGACATGACCGAGACGACTCTCCGGTCAATAACCAACAGCGGGATCTGGATACCCATGTTGGTTCCCACGTGTTCCTCGATGATCTTCATCGGATGAACCACTGTGTCAAGGATTCACTCAATCCCGTATGTTATTCCCTTTGTCTATCGGTACGATACTTGCCCGAGATTCGATCGTCGGTATGCCCTATACCTTGTTCAATCTCGTCATGGCAAGTCTCTTTACTCGTTCCGCAATCCATCATCCCATGACTAACTCCTTAGTCACCTTGAGCTCATTATGATGATGTCTTACCGAGTGGGCCCAGAGGTACCTCTCCGTCACACGGAGTGACAAAATCCCAGTCTCGGTTAGTACCAACTCAACAGACACTTTTGGAGATACCCGTTGCGTACCTTTATAGTCACCCAGTTACGTTGTGACGTTTGGCACACCCAAAGTATTCCTACGGCATCCGGGAGTTGCACAACCTCATGGTCTAAGGAATAAATACTTGACACCGGAAAAGCTTATGCATTACGAACTATACGATATCGTGCTAGGCTCAGGATTGGGTCTCGTCCATCACATCATTCTCCTAATGATGTGATCCCGTTATCACTGACATCCTATGTCCATGGTCAGGAAACCGTGACCATCTATTGATCAACGAGCTAGTAACTAGAGGCTTACCAGGGACTCATTATGGTCTATATATTCACACATGTATCGCTGTTTCCGTATAATACAATTCAAGCATGAATAACAGAAAATTATCATGAACAAGGAAATATAATAATAATACTTTTATTATTGCCTCTAGGGCATATTTCCAACAGTCTCCCACTTGCACTAGAGTCAATAATCTAGTTAAATTGTGATGAATCGAACACCCATAGAGTTCTGGTGTTGATCATGTTTTGCCCGTGGAAGAGGTTTAGTCAATGGGTCTGCAACATTCAGATCCGTATGCACTTTACATATCTATGTCTCCATCTTGAACATAATTCCGGATGGAGTTGAAACGACGCTTGATGTGTTTGGTCTTCTTGTGAAACCTGGGCTCCTTGGTAATGGCAATAGCTCCAGTGTTGTCACAGAAGAGAGTCATCGGGCTTGACGCGCTTGGAATGACTCCTAGGTCGGTGATGAACTCCTTCATCCAGACTCCTTCTTGCACTGCTTTGCAAGCAGCTATGTACTCTTCTTCACATGTAGAATGTGCCACGACGCTCTGCTTGCAACTACACCAGCTGACTACTCCACCATTCAAAATATACACGTATCCGGTTTGTGACTTTGAGTCATCCAGATCTGTGTCGAAGCTAGCATCGACGTAACCCTTTATGAGGAGCTCTTCGTCACCTCCATAGAAGAGGAACATATCCTTAGTCCTCTTCAGGTACTTTAGGATGTTCTTGACCGCTGTCCAGTGTTCCATACCGGGATCACTTTGGTACCTCCCTACCAAGTTATGGCAAGGTTCACATCAGGTCTGGTACACAGCATGGCATACATGATAGAACCTATGGCTGAGGCATAGGGAATGACACTCATCTTTTCTCTATCTTCTGCCGTGGTCGGGGACCGAGCCTTGCTCAATCTCATACCTTGCAAAACAGGCAAGAACCCCTTCTTGGACTGATCCATATTGAACTTCTTCAATATCTTGTCAAGGTATGTACTTTGTGAAAGACCGATGAGGCGTCTTGATCTATCTCTATAGATTTTGATGCCTAATATGTAAGCTGCTTCTCCAAGGTTCTTCATTGAAAAACTCTTATTCAAGTAGGCCTTTACACTTTCCAAGAATTCTATATCATTTCCCATCAGCAATATGTCATCTACATATAATATGAGAAATGCTACAGAGCTCCCACTCACTTTCTTGTAGATACAGGCTTCTCCATAAGTCTGTATAAAGCCAAACGCTTTGATCACATCATTAAAGCGAATGTTCCAACTCCGAGATGCTTGCACCAGCCCGTAAATCGAGCGCTGGAGCTTGCACACCTTGTTAGCATTCTCTGGATCGACAAAACCTTCCGGCTGCATCATATACAACTCTTCCTTGAGGAAGCCATTAAGGAATGCCGTTTTGACGTCCATTTGCCATATCTCATAATCATAGAATGCGGCAATAGCTAACATGATTCCGACTGACTTCAGCATCACTACGGGAGAGAAAGTCTCGTCGTAGTCAATCCCTTGAACTTGTCAATAACCCTTAGTGACAAGCCGAGCCTTATAGATGGTCACATTACCATCCGCGTCTGTCTTCTTCTTAAATATCCATTTATTTTCTATGGCGTGCCTATCATCAGGCAAGTCCACCAAAGTCCATACTTTGTTTTCATACATGGATTCTATCTCGGATTTCATGGCTCCTAGCCATTTATTGGAATCCGGGCCCGCCATCGCTTCTTTATAGATCGAAGGTTCACCGTTGTCTAACAACATGATTTCCATGATAGGGTTGACGTACCACTCTGGTGCGGAACGTGCCCTTGTGGAACTTCGAAGTTCAGTAGTAACTTGATCTATATCTTCATGATCATCATCATTAACTTCCTCCCTTGTCGGTGCAGGCACCTCAGGAACAATTTCCTGCGCTGCGCTACTTTCCGGTTCGGGAGGGGTGACTGTCACCTCATCAAGTTCTACTTTCCTCCCACTCACTTCTTTCGAGAGAAACTCTTTCTCCAGAAAGGATCCATTCTTGGCAACAAAGACTTTTCTTCGGATCTGTGGTAGAAGGTGTACCCAATCGTTTCCTTTGGGTATCCTATTGTAATGCCCAGGATGGGACTATATCTCCTACGTGTCGAGGCACGACTTAAAGATATAAGCCCATCCTAGAATGATCTCAAGTTTGGTATCTTTGCACGACTCATGTAAAAGAGGGATTAAATTGCAAAAGGAGATAGTTGGCTTACACTCGCCACTTCACACAATACATTACATAAGCAAGACATCATTCAAAACATCACAACCCGACTACGGGTGAAGATCCAAAAGAAAGATACCAAAACAACATAAAGCCACATGCCTAGATCGTATCCTAGTAGAAACCACTACTGATCGTCGAAACATCACAAGCATACGGCCAAACTCTTCATAGAACTCCCGGTGAAGAACTGATCCAACTCCTGCATCAAACTCGGGTGAACCTACATCTGGTGTGGTGAAGTAACTGTGAGCCACAGAGGACTCAGCAATCCCGTTCCCGGGTAACACGACTATTTAAGCCTTGGGTGAGGACAAGGCTGAAGAAAGAACAAGAGGTGAAGGAACAACAAGAGTCTGCAGCAGCAACTAGCACTAACTTACGTAAAAGAGAGCGAGAAGAGAAGTGCCTCGGTCGAGAGATGATCACGAAGTGATCCTAACTAAAGCCAGTCAAACATAACCCCACCGTGTTCATCTCCCGAATCCCTTTCGGAAAATGGCAGTCACGGTACGCATGCTGGTAGTGTATTGAAACATTGTGTCAAATTATCTACAACCGGATATTAACAAGCTCCCATCTGCCACATAACCGCGGGCACGGCTTTCGAAAGTTCAAACCCTGCAGGGGTGTTCCAACTTGGCCCATCACAAGCCCACGATCCGCGGAGTCGCAACTCCAAAGGTGGGAAGACCCGAGTATTCTCGGAATCCCGTGCTCAAGATACTCCGAACTAAGGTAAGGCTAATCCAGCAAATCCTCCCGGCGTGTCGACACCCTGATAGGTAGCCGCGCGTATCTAGTCTCAAGACACGACTGGATGGGTGATGCTACAGGTTTTTACCAGACCTTGAGTTTCCTCGAGGTGGCCCTGCAGGACCCCCAGTTCGGACCAACACTCATGTGGAGCACTGGCCCGGGGTTGTTGAATTAAAAATAAAAGAGGGTTTGCAAGACCCTATGCAAGTTTTATTAGTTATTAGGCGAATAGTACCAATGTTGGGACTTGGTGGAAAAGACTTAGCACTTAGCGGTTTATCAAGGGGGTCCCATACACCCCAACCGTGTTAGGAACACATAATCAAGGAACATAACACCGGTTTATACGGTTCCTAACGGCATGAGTGGAACAAAACACCAAGCAAAAGGCTTAGCCTTCCACCCTTGCCAATATATAGATGATTTCATTTAAGCATTTATATAGTGTGATATAACCCAACCAAACTTCAACATGAAGCAAGCATCTTCAATCTTCACCTGCAACTAACAATGCTATAAGAGGGGCTAAGCAAGCCTACGTATAGCCAATCAATGGTTTGCATAGGTAGGGTGGTTAGACAGGTTCATGCTTACAAATAGGAGGCTGATAGGAAAGATATGGGCATCGAGGCAAAACTATAGATCGAGACTACTAGCAATAGGCAAAAATAGTAATGGTATCCGGGTTCGGTCATCTTGCCTGGGATTCCACAAGGGAGAAGAACAAGTCCACGAAGTAGACGAAGCAACACAGTCGAGCGAATCCTCACAACTCCGGAACGAAACCGAAGCTAACAAGAGAAGCAACCGGAAAGAAAGAACAACACGGTAAACACACAATCATTAACATGGCATACGATGCACAAACAAGTATGATGCATGTCCGGTTTAAATATGCATGGCATGGCAAAGTGCACAAACAACACTACAAGTTAAGTGGAGCTCAATATGCAACGAGTTGCATATTGACGAAACACCACATTTTAATTATTTTGTTGACTCTCGTTATTTACAAGACAAGGTTAAATGTTTTTAACATAGCAAGAGGTGAAGCAAAAACAAACTACACTATTTAGACATTTTAAATGAGGCCGGAAATAACAACAACAATTCCGGGAAAATCCCCATGAGCATGTTTAGTAATTATAAACAAACAACAATTCACACATATAATGTTGTTAACATGATGTGGATGACATGATCAAGTTTTATGCAATTTTAATAAAAGTTAACAAGAAGAAGACATGAAGTATTGTCATCGTGGTGGAAAGGGGTGCCACGGCAACGATCCGAAAATGATGCCACGCAACATATCGGTTCCGGTAACTCGTTGAGAGACCGGGCAAAAGAAAGATTGCGTGAGCGAGTCAACGAGATGAAAGGTGGGGCGATCCCGTCACCGGGTTCCCACGAGTCGGCGACGAGGCAACCGAGGAACATGACAAAAGATGAAACGGGCACGGTGCACACAAGAGCAAACATTTCATACAACACAACAAGCATTCCACGAGTCATCCACGGGGTCGTCTCGTTATACCTTTGAAGCGTGCGTTTCGGGGCGTTTCGAGACGTAGAGGAAGAAGGCATTCACGTTCGGAGAGGAAGTAGCCGTTCCGTAGAGGGAAGTAGTTGTACTCGCGGTCTTCGGCGACGGTAGTCGTTCGGGCAACAGTAGACGTTCACGGAGCTCGTTTTCCCGTAGATGTTCGGGTCGGTGTCGTGGTACTTGGGGTTCTCGTTTGCGATGGTAGTGGAAGTAGTGGTACTTGGCGATTCATCATGTAGTTGTTCCCGTCCGTAGTTGTACTTGCATCGGAGGGGTACTTGTTGCGTAGTCGAACTTGACATATCCGAAGGGGTACTTGGTCGGGTCGCCTTGTACTCGTTCATGTAGCCGTTCACGGAGCTCATAGCCGTTCGGTCGTCGTACACGAGGGTCTCTGTCAAATCAGCAGCACAGCAACACAACAAAAAAACAAAAACAACACGGGAGGGCGACGAGGCCATGGCAGCAGCAAAACTCGGAGAGGCACTGGAGGTGCTTGGGGCGGCGCCGGCGCTGCACGGACGAGGCGAGGCACAGAGGCAGAGCCTTGTCGCGGTGGAGAAGAGGCCCTGGCGCGCGACGGGATGGAGAGGGAGCGTTGGGCTCGGGGCCATGCGCTTGGCGACGGAGAGAGGGGCGGCCGAGCGAGGAGCTGCGGCGTCCGGCGCGGCTGGTGGCTGCTCCTGGCCGACGCTGGAGCTGAGGCCGGAGGGAGGCCGCGTCGGCCTTGGAGATGGAGGACGGGGCCGCACGGGAGGGAGATGGCGCGGGAGCCTGGCCTCTGGACGAGGAGGGGCACGACGCCTGGAGGCCGAAGGGGAGGCGCGAGGGAAGGCTCCCGGAGGCGGGGCGCCGGACGGGGAAGCCGGGGAGGACGAAGGAAACGCCGGGCTTTGGTCTGCCGGAGAATCGGAGGGAGGCGAGGTGCGCGACGGGAGAAGACGAGCGAGGGGATCGGGATGAGGAGTGGGGCTCGCGTGCGAGGGAATCGTGGTCTGGCGGCGCACAGGAGGGAAAGAGCGAGGGAGAGGTAGCGACCGCTGCGGGCTCGCTAGGGTTAGGAGCACTGCGGGGAGAATGGGCCAGGGATGAGAGGGAATGGGCCTAGGAGTAGCAGGGCGCCGGTTGGGCCAAGAGGCTGCTAGCCTGGGCCCTAGGGAGGCCTGGTGGCTGGGATTGAAATGAATAGATAAAACTGAAATAGAAAAGGGAAAAATAAAAAGGGAGGTTAGGGGTGGAATTAGGACATGAGGTCAATCTCCCTGGCTCACAAAATGTCAGCAATTTAAATAAAATGGTTGGAGGGTTTTGGAAGGACCTCGAAACATGGGAAAAGAAAATATAGGGAGGTTAGACGGCCAGGAAATGAGAAGAAAAGGCATGGGGAAATACATGCAAGTGTGTTGGGTTATTCCGAAGCAATGGAATATTTATTATATAGCTCCCTAAAAATATTGAGAGGCTTTTATATGTTTTAAAGAGAAGACATTCTTCCCTCGATTTAAATGGACCAAAGGTCCACACGGTTTATTTAGGTTGAGATGCAAAAGATTAAATGACATGATGGCATGATGACATGATGCAAAGCAAAAAATAAATAACACAAGCACAAATGAAACACACGGGCAACCTGGAACATCTGGAATCTTCTGGAATCTTCTGGGATGTCGGTCTTCGGGCGTCACAACTCTCCCACACTAACAGAGGATCTCGACCCGAGATCCTAGAGATAGCACCGGATAGAAAACGAAAAAAAAGAGGTAAAACAAAGTTGCTTCTTTGACAGACGAGTGAAACCAAAGAACCTTGAGAGGTTGAACAAATTGAAAGAAGAATACAACGGCGATGAACGAAGATGAAAACACTCTGTTAGAAAAGAGTAACAAAGAGCATTATGAGAACCTTGCAGGTTAAAAGACATGAAACAAGAGCTCACGGACGGAAAGAATATGAAACCGCAATGGTATAGCCAAGGAATAAGAATGATAGAATTTGGACAGCACTCCGTCTGAAAATGGAAGGAATTAACATGAGCTTGAGAAGATGGAATGATACTTGATGAAAACAACAACACACAGCCTCCGGAACATTGAAAGAATGGCACAAGGGGTAAGAAAGATTCAGACAGCACTCCGGTTAAAAGACAGGCAAAACTTGATAAGATTAGAGAATTAGAATGGAGGACACAACACTCCGGTTAAATGATAAGCAAGGAAAAGAACATGATCTTGACAAAAAAAATGATGGTTTGGAGAGCAATATCACAATGCCTCCGGAACGAAAGAATAGATGCAAGATCGTTGGGAAGAAAGAACGGAGAAGAAAAGACAACTTTTCCTACGCATGAATTGCAATTCATCCTTACGAAGAAGGGTTGAATGTGGTTGAAGGAAAAATCAACAACGAGAAGGAATAAGCTTCATGTGGGCTTATGGAAAACATCTCAAAATTATGAGGTGACAACCAGCCACTGACGAAAACAATTGATTGGATTGAGATCAACAAGGAGATGAAAAACTTATTTCACCGGAATGATAAATGAAGAAGTTGGGTCATTTATGAGCACCATAATTAGCAACAATCCTTAGGGAAAGCTTTTAGGTGAAATACAACCCAAGATAACTCCAAGGGATAAAAAATGAGGGGTTGAAAACATCTCTTGAACGAAGAGAAAATGATGGGTTTACATGTCTCATTATTGATTACTTGTGAATCATGAAACATGGAGGAAAATTATCAAGAATGACATAACACCACCTCAACAGATAAGGGAGCAAGAATTGCAATTGGAAAGCATGATGAAGAATGCTTGAGCTCCAACAAGAATCTTGATGAAGACTTCGAGGATGAATTAAATGATGATGAACCACCATGAAAACTCCGGTAATGAAAGCATGAGAAGTGAAAGATGAAAAGAATAAGATTCAAGGCCTGCGATGAATTAGATGGAGGTTGAAATAATATAATTGAAATAACTTGGAACTTCGGAAAACAAGATGAACAACTTAGAACCGAGAATATGATATGATGAACAAGCTCCGGAAAACAGAGATTAATCACTCGAGGAAATAAGAATAAGATTTATTGTATGCTTATCCTTCATCAAATTAAATTGATGACAAGCAAACGGATTTGGCGTACTACTTATTCTCGTTGGAAAGAATTAAAGAGGGATCTAGCACAAGCTTGTGTAAATCTTCAACGAACCACCGGTAGGATTGTGAAAAGAACAAATGAATTAAACGATAACAACGGAAGAGTAATCTTGAATGAACCACCGTAAAAATATGGAGACGAACGAAGAGACATCAATGAAGAATATTTGGAGGACGAAGTTGAAAACTGAGAATGAAGAAATCTTCTGAAATGATGGCCTTCGGAGGGACACAATGGAAAGAATTCATGAAATGCTCCGAACGGGTATGAAAAGATTTCCTCACAATCCGAACAATAATGAGGATGGCATGAAGCTAGAACCACGAATCTTCAAGAAGACGGGCCAATATTTAAGAGAAACACTTGTCCAATCTTCAAATGTTTAGAATGAAGACAAGAAATGCCATAAGAATTGTTGAGCACTCCGGAATGAAGAATTAAAAAGGTTGAACCAACGAAGAAAAGAATTTGTAAGTGATCTTGGAGAATGCATGTGACTGATGGGAATCATTCTTACGTCACACTTGAAAAGAATTTTGGAACACTCCGGGAATATGAGAAGAGTCAGGTAAGATCCTGGGAAAAGACCTGTGGGTTAGGGCCTACTAAAGAAATCACCGTTGAAAAAAAAGATTGCTTAAGAGATATTGCACCGGTTGAATTAAATGGCTTGAATAAGAAGACAATCCTCAAAAAATAGCTTGAACGGACTAAGAATGGAATTATGAATCTTCAGCACTCTGGATATGAATAGCCAGCGAAGAATGATTAATTGGTGCACCGGAATAAGAAAGCATTATGAAATGAGGAAAATGATAAGATCAACACCGAAATCTTGAATTACATCCACCCGCAGAATTATGAGAACCAAAGAATGATGAACTTGAAGCTCTCGAGCATCTTCACGATAAATCACCAGATAAGAACATTGAAGGAAATGAATGAAGAAATCTCACATGAATAAAATGGATACTCCATTTAAGAATTTCTGGCTCCGAGAGGAAGAAGGGTGGGAGGGCGGGAAAACAAAGACAACTTGGTATGAATGAAACAGACAAATCGTCAGATTTCTCAACGACGTCCGTATGGAGTAACTTGAAGAGACGGCACACCGGTTGAAAAGGATTAACACGACCATCTTGATGATCAAGAGGAATTAGCACTCCCATAGAAATATGAGAACATCGATTTAAGAAAGGTATGGAATCAACACTTGACATCGAAGCAACTCGAATACCAGAATCAAAACAAGAACAAAGGATAGATATGCAACATGATCTTCACAATATCATCCGAATAGAGAATTGAACGAATGAATTCTGCAGGTACATCAACTTGTCGAGAAGCCACTTGGGAGAAGGAAAAGGTAAATAAAAAAATAAAAAAAGGAACAAGGATCAGATAGAACAAATACAAGATGGAAGCTTCGTTCGACATCTTCGTGCTGAAAGCTCATGGAACATGTTACAAAAGGGTTTTGCAATCCCCGGATCAGCATAGCCAAGGACCCTTTAAGATGCAACTCCCGATCGGAACAAGCCCATAAAACCACTTCACTCAATGTAGAACCCCGAACTTCATATCATGCATTCGTTGGAAGAATGCCTAGAACTACTAGATGAACCCACCTATTAATTTCCGAAAGTTTCCAGTTATGCAATCAGGTGTTGGGGATACAGGGGAAGCACCGCGCAATCAACTCTAACCCTACATCCAGCTGTATCCATCCTTCAACACATAACCAGTCTTTCTCGGAAACCGTTTACCTCGGACCTTCGAAACGCATCCACTATACAAGCTATGGCAATACTCCCGAACTACCTCCCCAGTACTGGGTGATGTCGGGGTTATCTTGCCACTAACCGCATAGGAGAGTTTTCGATGTCGGCCGTCTTAAGTATTCTAGTACTGCCGCGATGGATTTGTGACGACAACACCTCGGAGCTCAACTCCCCGGGACACTGCCACAACCCCTAATGACAGGAGGCATCGAGAACAATGTTCTCGTCACAAAGACATCGAAACAATCCAAACAATACTCGCGAGATCCTAAAAAAAAATTTGGTGCATTTTTTGAAAGTAGAAGAGGCAAGAGTAATCGTCAGGAGTCCTCACCAGAGTGAAAAGAGATGAGAAGCAAACAGAAATCCTACTCTCCGATATAAATATAGGACTCAAAACATTTTCCAGTGTGTGCCTAGACTCAACCGTCAATGATTCGATCAATCAGTGGGGCTTCTAGGTCAGAGAAGGCTCTGAATACCAACTTGTAATGCCCAGGATGGGACTATATCTCCTACGTGTCGAGGCACGACTTAAAGATATAAGCCCATCCTAGAATGATCTCAAGTTTGGTATCTTTGCACGACTCATGTAAAAGAGGGATTAAATTGCAAAAGGAGATAGTTGGCTTACACTCGCCACTTCACACAATACATTACATAAGCAAGACATCATTCAAAACATCACAACCCGACTACGGGTGAAGATCCAAAAGAAAGATACCAAAACAACATAAAGCCACAAGCCTAGATCGTATCCAACTAGAAACCACTACTGATTGTCGAATCATCACAAGCATACATCCAAACTCTTCATCGAACTCCCGGTGAAGAACTGATCCAACTCCTGCATCAAACTCGGGTGAACCTGCATCTGGTGTGGTGAAGTAACTGTGAGCCACAGAGGACTCAGCAATCCCGTTCCCGGGTAACACGACTATTTAAGCCTTGGGTGAGGACAAGGCTGAAGAAAGAACAAGAGGTGAAGGAACAACAAGAGTCTGCAACAACAACTAGCACTAACTTACGTAAAAGAGAGCGAGAAGAGAAGTGCCTCGGTCGAGAGATGATCACGAAGTGATCCTAACTAAAGCCAGTCAAACATAACCCCACCGTGTTCATCTCCCGAATCCCTTTCGGAAAATGACAGTCATGGTACGCACGCTGGTAGTGTATTGAAACATTGTGTCAAATTATCTACAACCGGATATTAACAAGCTCCCATCTGCCACATAACCACGGGCACGGCTTTCGAAAGTTCAAACCCTGGAGGGGTGTTCCAACTTGGCCCATCACAAGCCCACGATCCGCGGAGTCGCAACTCCAAAGGTGGGAAGACCCGAGTATTCTCGGAATCCCGTGCTCAAGATACTCCGAACTAAGGTAAGGCTAATCCAGCAAATCCTCCCGGCGTGTCGACACCCTGATAGGTAGCGCCGCGTATCTAGTCTCAGGACACGACCGGATGGGTGATGCTACAGGTTTTTACCAGACCTTGAGTTTCCTCGAGGTGGCCCTGCAGGACCCCCAGTTCGGACCAACACTCATGTGGAGCACTGGCCCGGGGTTGTTGAATTAAAAATAAAAGAGGGTTTGCAAGACCCTATGCAAGTTTTATTAGTTATTAGGCAAATAGTACCAATGTTGGGACTTGCTGGAAAAGACTTAGCACTTAGCGGTTTATCAAGGGGGTCCCATACACCCCAACCGTCTTAGGAACGCATAATCAAGGAACATAACACCGGTTTATACGGTTCCTAACGGCATGAGTGGAACAAAACACCAAGCAAAAGGCTTAGCCTTCCACCCTTGCCAATATATAGATGATTTCATTTAAGCATTTATATAGTGTGATATAACCCAACCAAACTTCAACATGAAGCAAGCATCTTCAATCTTCACCTGCAACTAACAATGTTATAAGAGGGGCTAAGCAAGCCTACATATAGCCAATCAATGGTTTGCATAGGTAGGGTGGTTAGACAGGTTCATGGTTACAAATAGGAGGCTGACAGGAAAGACATGGGCATCGAGGCAAAACTATAGATCGAGACTACTAGCAATAGGCAAAAATAGTAATGGTATCCGGGTTCGGTCATCTTGCCTGGGATTCCACAAGGGAGAAGAACAAGTCCACAAAGTAGACGAAGCAACACAGTCGAGCGAATCCTCACAACTCCGGAACGAAACCGAAGCTAACAAGAGAAGCAACCGGAAAGAAAGAACAACACGGTAAACACACAATCATTAACATGGCATACGATGCACAAACAAGTATGATGCATGTCCGGTTTAAATATGCATGGCATGGCAAAGTGCACAAACAACACTACAAGTTAAGTGGAGCTCAATATGCAACGAGTTGCATATTGACGAAACACCACATTTTAATTATTTTGTTGACTCTCGTTATTTACAAGACAAGGTTAAATGTTTTTAACATAGCAAGAGGTGAAGCAAAAACAAACTACACTATTTAGACATTTTAAATGAGGCCGGAAATAACAACAACAATTCCGGGAAAATCCCCATGAGCATGTTTAGTAATTATAAACAAACAACAATTCACACATATAATGTTGTTAACATGATGCGGATGACATGATCAAGTTTTATGCAATTTTAATAAAAGTTAACAAGAAGAAGACATGAAGTATTGTCACCGTGGTGGAAAGGGGTGCCACGGCAACGATCCGAAAATGATGCCACGCAACATATCGGTTCCGGTAACTCGTTGAGAGACCGGGCAAAAGAAAGATGGCGTGAGCGAGTCAACGAGATGAAAGGTGGGGCGATCCCGTCACCGGGTTCCCACGAGTCGGCGACGAGGCAACCGAGGAACATGACAAAAGATGAAACGGGCACGGTGCACACAAGAGCAAACATTTCATACAACACAACAAGCATTCCACGAGTCATC
This sequence comes from Secale cereale, assembly GCA_902687465.1. Taxonomy (NCBI): domain Eukaryota; kingdom Viridiplantae; phylum Streptophyta; class Magnoliopsida; order Poales; family Poaceae; genus Secale; species Secale cereale. Next base: position 571,103,635 of record LR738715.1, on the reverse strand, counting down.
CACAGGGTCGTCTCGTTATACCTTTAAAGCGTGCGTTTCGGGGCGGTTCGAGACGTAGAGGAAGAAGGCGTTCACGTTCGGAGAGGAAGTAGCCGTTCCGTAGAGGGAAGTAGTTGTACTCGCGGTCTTCGGCGACGGTAGTCGTTCGGGCGACGGTAGACGTTCACGGAGCTCGTTTTCCCGTAGATGTTCGGGTCGGTGTCGTGGTACTTGGGGTTCTCATTTGCGACGGTAGTGGAAGTAGTGGTACTTGGCGATTCATCATGTAGTTGTTCCCGTCCGTAGTTGTACTTGCATCGGAGGGGTACTTGTCGCGTAGTCGAAGTTGACATATCCGAAGGGGTACTTGGTCGGGTCGCCTTGTACTCGTTCATGTAGCCGTTCACGGAGCTCGTAGCCGTTCGGTCGTCGTACACGAGGGTCTCTGTCAAATCAGCAGCACAGCAACACAACAAAAAAAAACAAAAACAACACGGGAGGGCGACGAGGCCATGGCAGCAGCAAAACTCGGAGAGGCACTAGAGGTGCTTGGGGCGGCGCCGGCGCTGCACGAACGAGGCGATGCGCAGAGGCAGAGCCTTGTCGCGGTGGAGAAGAGGCCCTGGCGCGCGACGGGATGGAGAGGGAGCGCTGGGCTCGGGGCCATGCGCTTGGCGACGGAGAGAGGGGCGGCCGAGCGAGGAGCTGCGGCGTCCGGCGCGGCTGGTGGCTGCTCCTGGCCGGCGCTGGAGCTGAGGCCGGAGGGAGGCCGCGTCGGCCTTGGAGATGGAGGACGGGGACGCACGGGAGGGAGATGGCGCGGGAGCCTGGCCTCTGGACGAGGAGGGGCACAACGCCTGGAGGCCGAAGGGGAGGCGCGAGGGAAGGCTCCCGGAGGCGGGGCGCCGGACGGGGAAGCCGGGGAGGACGAAGGAAACGCCGGGCTTCGGTCTGCTTGAGAATCGGAGGGAGGCGAGGTGCGCGACGGGAGAAGACGAGCGAGGGGATCGGGATGAGGAGTGGGGCTCGCGTGCGAGGGAATCGTGGTCTGGCGGCGCACAGGAGGGAAAGAGCGAGGGAGAGGGAGCGACCGCTGCGGGCTCGCTAGGGTTAGGAGCGCTGCGGGGAGAATGGGCCAGGGATTAGAGGGAATGGGCCTAGGAGTAGCAGGGCGCCGGCTGGGCCAAGAGGCTGCTAGCCTGGGCCCTAGGGAGGCCTGGTGGCTGGGATTGAAATGAATAGATAAAACTGAAATAGAAAAGGGAAAAATAAAAAGGGAGGTTAGGGGTGGAATTAGGACATGAGGTCAATCTCCCTGGCTCACAAAATGTCAGGAATTTAAATAAAATGGTTGGAGGGTTTTGGAAGGACCTCGAAACATGGGAAAAGAAAATATAGGGAGGTTAGACGGCCAGGAAATGAGAAGAAAAGGCATGGGGAAATGCATGCAAGTGTGTTGGGTTATTCCGAAGCAATGGAATATTTATTATATAGCTCCCTAAAAATATTGAGAGGCTTTTATATGTTTTAAAGAGAAGACATTCTTCCCTCGATTTAAATGGACCAAAGGTCCACATGGTTTATTTAGGTTGAGATGCAAAAGATTAAATGACATGATGGCATGATGACATGATGCAAAGCAAAAAATAAATAACACAAGCACAAATGAAACACACGGGCAACCCGGAACATCTGGAATCTTCTGGAATCTTCTGGGACGTCGGTCTTCGGGCGTCACACCTATGAAGACACATTTTTCCGATTTGGGTTCGAGCTTCTCAGGTTGAAGTTTCTTGACATAAGCAACGCAACCCCAAACTTTCAAAAACGACAACTTAGGTTTCTTGCCAAACCAAAGTTCATACGGTGTCGTCTCAACGGATTTCGACGGAGCCCTATTTAAATTGAATGCGGCAGTCTCTAAAGCATAACCCCAAAAAGATAGCGGTAAATCGGTGAGGGACATCATAGATCGCACCATGTCCAACAGAGTATGATTTCGACGTTCGGACACACCGTTTCGCTGAGGTGTTCCGGGCGGTGTCAATTGTGAAACAATTCCACAGTTCCTAAGGTGCGTGCCAAACTCATGACTTAAATATTTACCCCCACGATCCGATCGCAAGAACTTTATTTTTCTGTCACGTTGATTCTCAACTTCATTCTGAAATTCCTTGAACTTTTCAAAGGTCTCAGACTTGTGCTTCATCAAGTAGATATACCCATATCTACTCAAGTCATCTGTGAGGGTGAGAACATAACGACAGCCTCCGCGAGCCTCAACACTCATTGGACCGCACACATCGGTATGTATGATTTCCAATAAGTTGGTTGCTCGCTCCATTGTTCCGGAGAACGGAGTCTTGGTCATCTTGCCCAAGAGGCATGGTTCACACGTGTCAAACGATTCATTATCAAGAGACTCCAGAAGTCCATCTGCATGAAGCTTCTTCATACGTTTGACACCAATATGACCAAGGCGGCAATGCCACAAATATGTGGGACTATCAGTGTCAACTTTACATCTTTTGGTATTCACACTATGAATATGTGTATCATCACGATCGAGATTCATCAAAAATAAACCATTGACCAGCGGGGCATGACCATAAAACATATCTCTCAAATAAATAGAACAACCATTATTCTCGGATTTAAATGAGTAGCCATCTCTCATAAGACGAGATCCAGATACAATGTTCATGCTCAAAGCTGGTACTAAATAACAATTATTAAGGTTTAAAACTAATCCCGAGGGTAGATGTAGAGGCAGCGTGCCGACGGCGATCACATCGACCTTGGAACCATTCCCGACTCGCATCGTCACCTCGTCCTTCGCCAGTCTCCGCTTATTCCGCAACTCCTGCTTAGAGTTACAAATATGAGCAACTGCACCGGTATCAAATACCCAGGAGCTACTACGAGCGCTGGTAAGGTACACATCAATAACATGTATATCACATATACCTTTGACGTTGCCGGCCTTCTTGTCCGCTAAGTATTTGGGGCAGTTCCGCTTCCAGTGACCCGTTCCCTTGCAATAAAAGCACTCTGTCTCAGGCTTGGGTCCGTACTTTGGCTTCTTCCCGGCAATTGGCTTACCGGACACGGCAACTCCCTTGCCGTCCTTCTTGAAGTTCTTCTTACCCTTGCCCTTCTTGAACTTAGTGGTTTTATTGACCATCAACACTTGATGCTCTTTCTTGATCTCCACCTCCGCTGATTTCAGCATTGAATACACCTCAGGAATGGACTTCTCCATCCCCTGCATATTAAAGTTCAACACGAAGCTCTTGTAGCTTGGTGGGAGCGACTGGAGGATTCTGTCAACGACCGCTTCGTCTGGGAGATTTATTCCCAACTGAGACAAGCGGTTGTGCAACCCAGAAATCTTGAGGATGTGCTCACTGACAGAACTGTTTTCCTCCATCTTATAGCTGTAGAATGCGTTGGAGACATCATATCTCTCAACTCGGGCATGAGCCTGGAAAACCATTTTCAGCTCTTGGAACATCTCATATGCCCCGTGGTGCTCAAAATGCTTTTGGAGCCCCGATTCTAAGCTGTAAAGCATGCCGCACTGAACCAGGGAGTAATCATCACAACACGACTGCCAAGCGTTCATAACATCTTGGTTTGCCGGGGCGGGAGCATCACCTAGCGGTGCTTCTAGGACATAAGTTTTCTTGGCAGCTATGAGGATGATCCTCAGGTTACGGACCCAGTCCGAGTAGTTGCTACCATCGTCTTTCAGCTTGGATTTCTCTAGGAACGCGTTGAAGTTGAGGGTGACATGAGCGTGGGCCATTTGATCTACAAGACATATTGTAAAGAATTTAGACTAAGTTCATGATAATTAAGTTCATCTTAATCAAATTTTAATGAACTCACACTCAGATTGACATCTCTCTAGTCATCTAAGTGATACATGATCCGAATCGACTAGCCCTTGTCCGATCATCACGTGAGACGGACTAGTCATCAACGGTGAACATCTTCATGTTGATCGTATCTTCTATACGACTCATGTTCGACCTTTCGGTCTTCCGTGTTCCAAGGCCATGTCTGTACATGCTAGGCTCATCAAGTGAACCCTAAGTGTATTGCTTGTGTAAATCTGGCTTACACCCGTTGTATGCGAACGTTAGAACCTATCACACCCGATCATCACGTGGTGCTTCGGAACAACGATCCTTAGCAACGGTGCATAGTTAGGGGGAACACAATTCTTGAAATTTTAGTGAGAGATCATCTTATTTACTACCGTCGTTCTAAGTAAACAAGATGCAAAAACATGATAAACATCACATGCAATCAATTAAAGTGACATGATATGGCCAATATCATCTTGCTCCTTCGATCTCCATCTTCGGGGCACCATGATCATCTTTGTCACCGGCTTGACACCATGATCTCCATCATCGTGTCTTCATGAAGTCGTCACGCCAACTATTACTTCTACTACTATGGCTAACGTTTAGCAATAAAGTAAAGTAATTACATGGCGTTATTCAGTGACATGCAGGTCATACAATAATTAAGACAACTCCTATGGCTCCTGCCGGTTGTCAAATTCATTGACATGCAAGTCATGATTCCCTATTACAAGAACATGATCAATCTCATACATCACATATATCATTTATCACATCTTCTTGGCCATACCACATCACATAGCACATGCTGCAAGAACAAGTTAGACGACCTCTAATTGTTGTTGCAAGTTTTACGTGGCTTCTATAGGTTTTCTAGCAAGAACGTTTCTTACCTACGCCAAAACCACAACGTGATTTGTCAATTTCTATTTACCCTTCATAAGGACCCTGTTCATCGAATCCGATCCGACTAGACAGACACCCGCTAGCCACCTTATGCATCTAGTGCATGTCTGTCGGTGGAACCAGTCTCACGTAAGCGTACGTGTAAGGTCGGTCCGGGCCGCTTCATCCCACAATGCTGCCGAATCAAGATTGGACTAGTGACGGCAAGAAAATTGAGCAAACTCAACGCCCACAACTTGTTTGTGTTCTACCCGTGCAAGATGCTACGCAAAGACCTAGCTCAGATACCTCTGTTGGGGAACGTAGCAGAATTCAAAATTTTTCCTACGCTTCACCAAGATCAATCTAAGGAGTCATCTATCAACGAGCATACTAGAGTGCATCTACATACCCTTTTGTAGATCGCGTGCGGAAGCGTTCGAAAGAACGTGGATGAAGTAGTCGTACTCTTCGCGTTCTTCGTCACCGATGATCCTACCGCCGAACGGACGGCATCTCCACGTTCAACACACGTACGGTACAGCAATGTCTCCTCCTTCTTGATCCATCAAGGGTGGAGGAGAGGTCATCGGAGATCCAGCAGCACGACGACGTGGTGGTGGATGCAACAGGAAAACCTGCAGGGCTTTGCCGGCGCCCTGCGGAGGAGTAGGAAGTGTGACGAGAGGGGGGGAGACGCCAGAGGCTTGGGGTGTGGCTGCCCTCTCCCCCCCACTATATATAGGGGCCAGGGGGGCGCCGGCCCTGGGAGATCTGATCTCCAGGGTGGGGCGGCGGCCAGGGGGGCAGACTTGCCCCCCAAGGCATAGGGGGCGCCCCCTCCCCCTAGGGTTTCAACCCTAGGCGCATGGAGGGGGGCCCATATGGGTGCGCCAGCCCACCAGGGGCTGGCCCCCTTCCCCTTGCGGCCTAGGGGCCCCACCAGGATGGGTGGCCCCACCCGATGGACCCCGGGACCCCTCTGGTGGTCCCGGGACACTCCCGGTGACCCCCGGAGTTCACCCGATGGCCGAAACTGGACTTCCTATATATCATTCTTTACCTCCGGACCATTCCGGAACTCCTCGTGACGTCCGGGATCTCATCCGGGACTCCGAACAACATTCGGGTTTCCACGTGTATGTATCTCTACAACCCTAGCGTCACCGAACCTTAAGTGTGTAGACCATACGGGTTCGGGAGACACGTAGACATGACCGAGACGACTCTCCGGTCAATAACCAATAGCGGGATCTGGATACCCATGTTGGTTCCCACGTGTTCCTCGATGATCTTCATCGGATGAACCACTGTGTCAAGGATTCACTCAATCCCGTATGTTATTCCCTTTGTCTATCGGTACGGTACTTGCCCGAGATTTGATCATCGGTATGCCCGATACCTTGTTCAATCTCGTCATGGCAAGTCTCTTTACTCGTGCCGTAATCCATCATCCCGTGACTAACTCCTTAGTCACCTTGAGCTCATTATGATGATGTCTTACCGAGTGGGCCCAGAGGTACCTCTCCGTCACACGGAGTGACAACATCCCAGTCTCGGTTCGTACCAACTCAACAGACACTTTTGGAGATACCCGTTGCGTACCTTTATAGTCACCCAGTTACGTTGTGACGTTTGGCACACCCAAAGTATTCCTACGGCATCCGGGAGTTGCACAACCTCATGGTCTAAGGATTAAATACTTGACACCGGAAAAGCTTATGCATTATGAACTATACGATCTCGTGCTAGGCTCAGGATTGGGTCTCGTCCATCACATCATTCTCCTAATGATGTGATCCCGTTATCACTGACATCCTATGTCCATGGTCAGGAAACCGTGACCATCTGTTGATCAACGAGCTAGTAACTAGAGGCTTACCAGGGACTCATTATGGTCTATATATTCACACGTGTATCGCTGTTTCCGTACAATACAATTCAAGCATGAATAATAGACAATTATCATGAACAAGGAAATATAATAATAATACTTTTATTATTGCCTCTAGGGCATATTTCCAACAGTCTGATCTTGAATCAAATGGAACACTAAGTCGCCCTCCTGGAAAGTCCGATTTTGAACCCTACAATTGTGATAGCGACGTAGGTCTTGCTGATAAATCGCCAAGCGAGCCGCCACGAGATCACGTTCCTCTTCCAAGGTATCCAAAGCATTCTGACGCGCCGTCTCATTGTCTGCTTCGACGTAAGCTGCCACACGGGGCGAGTCATGACGTACATCACTTGGAAGAACCGCCTCTGCGCTATAAACCATGAAGAACTATGTGTAGCCGGTTGGTCTGTGGGGGGTGGTCCTTATGCTCCAAAGAACTGAATACAACTCTTCATCCCAGCAACCCAGCGTACGCTCGAGGGGAACCATGAGACGAGGCTTGATCCTGCGTAATATCTCCTGGTTAGCACGCTCGGCCCATCCATTGGACTATGGATGAGCCACTGATGCCACATCAAGCCGGATGTGTTCCTTTTGACATAACTCCTTCATAGCACCCTTGGACAGATTTGTCCCATGATCAATAATGATACTATTAGGATAACCGAACCAGAAGATCAACATTTTGACAAACTGAACTGTAGTAGCCGCCTCACAATTCCCGATCGGCTCTGCTTCAACCCACTTGGTGAACTTATCAACTGCAACCAAAAGGTGAGTCTTCTTGTCTTTAGACCTCTTGAACGGCCCAACCATAGCAAGCCCCCAGACTGAAAACGACCAAGTTATTGGGATCATCCTAAACTCTTGAGCCGGCACATGAGCTTGTCTTGCAAATTTCTGGCAACCATCACACTTAGGAACAATGTCCTCTACATCGGCGTGAGCCGTCAACCAATAAAAACCGTGCCTAAAAGCCTTGGCAACCAAAGATCTTGACCCGGCATGATGACCACAATCCCCTGCATGAATTTCCTGTAGAATCTCAAGGCCTTCTTCAGGAGATAAACATCGTTGAAACACGCTAGTGACACTGCATCTGTGTAACTCGCCATTGATAATTGTCATAGAATTAGATCGTCGGATGACCTGCCGAGCCAAGATTTCCTCTTCTAGAAGCTCACCCTAGGTCAAATAAGCTAGATATAGTAACATCCAATCCGGAGTAGCATGTAGAGCCACCACCAACTGACCTTTCGGGTCAGGGCTAGCAATATCTTCCTTTGATGGTAACTTGACAGAAGGGTTATGCAGCACATCAAGAAACACATTGCGGGGAACTAGCCTCCGCTAAAAACCCAACCGTGACAGAGCATCAGTCGCCTCATTAAGCCGCCGATCTATGTGATCCACATGATAACCTTTAAAGTGACTAGCAATATTAGTCACTGCTTGACGATAAGCCACCATGAGCAGATCCTTAGAATCCCACTTCCCTGAAACTTGTTGTGCAACGAGATCTGAGTCGCCCAGGCACCTCAACTAGCTTAAGTTCATCTCCTTAGCCATAAGAAGCCCATGGAGTAAAGCCTCATACTCACCTGCATTGTTAGTACAGGGAAACATAATCCTCAAGACATAACAAAATTTATCACCTCAAGGGGAAGATATGATCACTCCAGCCCTCGAGCCTTCTAGATTCCTAGAACCATCAAAGTATATTGTACAATATGTATTATCTGGCTTCTTTTCAGGTGTATGCAACTCTGTCCAGTCATTGATAAAATCCACCAAAGCTTGAGATTTGATAGCAGTCCTTGGCACCTATTTCAAATGATGTGGCCCTGGCTCAATTGCTCACTTAGCAACCCGGCTTGTGGCCTCTCTGTTTTGGATGATATCCCCCAGAGGAGCTGAACCGACCACAATAATTGGATGCTCAAGGAAATAATGTTTAAGCTTGCGACTAGCCATGAACACCCCAAATACCAACTTCTGTCAATGTGGATACCTTTGCTTGGACTCCGCCAGGACTTCACTGACATAATAAACTGTCCGTTGAACTGGATATTTCTTCCGTGCCTCTTTGCGCTCCACAACCACTGCCACGCTTACGGCTTTGTTATTAGCCACCACGCACATGAGCATAGGCTCTTTCTCAGTTGGAGTAGCTAAGACAGGCGGCTCATCCAATTTCTTTTTAAGCGCCTCAAAAGCCTCATTAGTAGCATCACTCCACACAAAGTTATCTATCTTCTTCATCATTTGGTATAAGTGGATCACCTTCTCACACAGACGGCTTATGAAACGGCTTAGGGCGGCGATACGACCCCCACTCTCTGCACGTCATTGACACAAGCCAGCTTAGACAAAGAGGTGATAGCTTCGTTCTTATCCGGGTTAGCTTCGATGCCCCTCTCTGAGACCAGAAAACCCATCAATTTTCCTGCTGGTACACCAAAGACACACTTGGCCGGGTTAAGCATCATTTTGTAGATCTGGAGATTGTCAACGGTTTCCTTCAAGTTCTCGAGCAAAGTTTCCTTCCTTCTTGACTTAACGACAATGTCATTAACATAAGCATGAACATTGCGCCCAATCTACCCATGGAAGCAATTCTGAACACAATGTTGATAAATTGTATGTGCACTCTTTAGCCCAAAAGGCATAGAAACATAACAGAAAGCTCCAAAGGGTGTGATAAAAGCTATCTTCTCTTGGTCTTCAACCGCCATCTTGATATGATGATAACCAGAATAAGCATCCAGGAAACATAGTCTCTCACAACATGTCGTTGCATCAATGATTTGGTCGATATAGGGGAGAGCAAATGGATCAGCCGGACATGCCTTATTAAGATCGTAATCAACACACATGTGCCGAGTGCTGTTCTTCTTGAGTACAAGCACCAGGTTAGCCAGCCACTGAGGGTGGAAAACTTCAACAATGAACCCGGCAGCTAGGAGCCAGGCTACTTCCTATCCAATAGCCTTTCGGCTCTCCTCGTTAAAACGACGGAGGAATTGCCGGACATGTTTCATCTTAGGATCCCCGTCAAGGTGGTGCTCAGCAAATTCTCTTGGTACACCCAGCATGTCAAAAGGTTTCCATGCAAAGATGTCCCGATTCTCATGGATGAACTCGATGAGCGCGCTTTCCTATTTGGGATCCATCCCAGTCCCAATGGTGAACTACTGAGAGGAATCACCAGGGACGAAGTCAACTTGCGTTGTATCCTTTGCCGACTTAAATTTGAGTAGAGGGTCACTCTCGGTGGTTGGTTTCTTCAGAGGGGTCATATCAGCTAGGTCAACATTGTCCTTGTAAAACTTAAGCTCTTCTGCAGGCACTGTTCAAGAAATCTTCTGATTCAGCGATTTATCATCCGATTTATCACTACTCTTGAGGTGACCGATAATATTATGCCTTACCGATTTATCGCTATGAGAAGCGATTTATCGGGAATCTACTGATAAATCGGGCCTATTCGTAGCACTATGTTTGCAAGAACTATGTTTATTTGTGTTTTATGGACCTTGTTACGCAATATGTAATGTTTTCCTATTTTGTTTGTCATTATATCAGGATTCAAAGGCTAGGATTGAAGGTAACACTTCTGTCCAATATTGTTTTGGTGTTGAATATAGCATATCTTAGTGTTGGGAACCTGGGATTTGAAAAAAATGACCGATTAATAGTCGACCGATAAAATTGATTAATCGATCCATTTCTGATTAATCTATAATCCCCAGCTGACCGAGACGATAACGATAAGCGATATCCTCAACATTGTCTGCAGGACAGGTCATATCAGCATAAGCAACATCTCCTTCTCCGCAATCCAGAGCTATCTTACGATCTCCATGAACTATGATTGGCCCCTGAGGTCCACGCATCTTAAGCTGCAGGTATATATAACAGGGGCGTTCCTTGAACCTAGCATAAGCCGGCCATCCAAACATCACGTGATATGGACTCTTGATCTTGACCACCTCAAACCATATTTTCTCTATCATGTAGTTAGAATCATCACTGAAAGCCACCTCCAGCTCAATTTTTCCAACAGGATAAACTGACTCGCTAGGAACAACTCCATGAAAGACAGTGGAAGATGGCTTAAGATCCTTCTCAGTCAGACTCATCCTCCGGAAAGTTTCATAATACAAGTTTTTGATGCCACTTCCACCATCCATGAGAACCTTAGTGAACCTGTAACCACCTACCCGGGGAGCTACCACCAGAGCCAGATGACCCGGATTATCAACCCGGGGCGGGTGATCCGCCTAGCTCCAAGTGATTGTTTGCTCTGCTCAGTTTAAGTATCATGGCACTGCCCGCTCAACCATGCTAACTAGCCGCTTATGAACTTTCCGGACCCTCTTGCAAATACTTGTGGTGAAAACATAATACTGACCACTGTTGAGCTGTTTAGGATTACTCAGATACCCATACTGATTAATCTGCTACTGATTACTTTGACCAGACTGCTGACTATTACCACGATGATTCCCTCTGATAGCCGGAACTTGAGTCGCCCCTGCCAAAGCCGGCTCCCTGAAAACCTCCAGAACCTGACCCACCAGGCGGCCCATTACCGTCGCCATGATGCCGCTGAAACACTTGGGTCCTGAACGCTCGCGTAATGTTGCAATCCTTCCAAGCATGAGTAGACAACTTGTCTTGATAACTATGCCTTGGACAGGGGCCATTGAGAGCTTCCTCAAAATTCTAGGCTTTTTCCCCATTGTAGGGCGACTTGCATTGCCATTGCGACGCTGGTTTTTAAACCTGGTGCTTGTGTTACCCACAAAGTCAGACCCTCCATTAGGGTTCCTGCGCTTTCCACCATTACCGTGGTTAATATGATTACCATTAAGCGATGAAGCATTCTGCTGATGACCCTTGACACCACCATTCTTCTTTCCCTTTCTTGATTTCTCATCATTAGAATTAGGATCCTTTGTACCATCAGAATTAGCATATTTGGTAAGTACACCCAGGAGCTTGCCCATAACATAGCACTTGCACTTGAGCCGCCCTAGCTTCTGCAACAGAGGGTCAAAGTGACAATTCTTCTCCAAGATCAACACCGCCTAAGCTGCCCCAATGTAAGAAGAGTGAATAATGTTTGCAACCCGGTGAGCCCAATGATGGGACAACTCATCATCACGCTGCACACAGTGCTCCAAATCCATAATTGTTAGTGGCTGCTTATAGGTCCCTTGGAAATTTTTTATGAAGCGTGAATGATAGAGTTGGGGGGCAGGTTCTTTAACCATGTATGAGCCAGCCCCTCCAACATCATGGTGAAGTATTTGGTACATATCGCATCACTGATATCCAACATATCCATGGCCAGCGCGTAGCTCTCGATCCAAGCTGCCGGCTTGAGATCCGCCATGTAGTTGGGTACTTTGCGAGGACCTTTAAAATCCTTGGGCATGCGCTCATTACGTAAGGCCTTAACGAGACACGACACTCCAATGATTCTAGTACTTGACCTGGCACCCACAGAGTTTGAAGGAACCACTGGGGGCGGCTGATTATCCCCCTGGTTTGCTGCCTCCGCCTCACGGTGGGTTCTTGCCTCATCCATGATTGCCTGAGAATATGTACGTGTGTTTTGTGTGAATGGGGGGGAGGGAGTTACCTTGGGGCTGGTTATGATGTTGCTCCGTGCTGGAAAGAGCTGGTGACTCAGCATGCCGGCTATAACTGCGTCTCGGCAACGGGGTTGAATGCACACACTGCCGGTTATAAGAATAATTAGCCTCCTGAGAAGTCGTCATCTGAAGAAGTCCACTGGCATTCCAGGTCTCAACTACGACTGGTGTGTCAGTAGTGATAGGGACCATAGTAAGCCGGGTTGCCGCTGCTATCATCTTATCCAGTGGGTTGGAGAAGTGACCTGGTGGAGTTAAAAAATGATGTGGCTTGACCGGGTTAGGGCTTGAGACCTACTCTGCTCTCCGAAGGGCTTTCGGCCAATGAGGTTGAGCCACCGCCCTGCTCCCAGGTGCATCAAAGGTTAATTGGGGTATAACTGGTGCTCCCTGATTACTTGTGCCAGCTCCTGGCGTGTTAAACAAACGCGTACGCTCGTAACTCGGATATAAACGAATCTGATGCCGCCTTCTATGAACCACCTCAGAAGCACTCTGATTGAGGTTTAGCTGCCAAACCTTTGCCTGCAAGCATCCCCTCTCTGTATTGACCAAAGCCTGTAACTCGACTATTCAGGTGTTTTCCATATTAAACTCCTCTCGGACCTTGGTCATCTGCTCCCGAAGCTGCAATCTATGTATTATACTCTGCTTGGTTCGCCACAGTGACCTCGGTCTCCAGTAGAGTTGTTAGGGCGGTCATCTGTTCAGACAGGACATGAGCCAATGGTCTTGCTGAGCCAGACCCTCCAGGAGCCGCCGCTGTCGGGGCAGTCATGGCCGCTGCTCCTATCATGGTTGAGTTATTAGACAGCGTCGTTCCAGCCATATAGACGGCGGCTCGGCACGACGACTCGTAGGGGTTTGAAATACATTTAACATTGGAACAGCCCCCAAGCCCGCCGTTATGAAGCCGGTAGATGGACTCCGTATCTGTAGTTGAGGACTCATCATTTGAGTAGATGAGAGTCTCTCCTCCAGACCCAGAATTCTCTGGATCTCCATGCCCTGCGTGAAACCAACGAAGAGACGCTTCCGGCCGGCTTGAGACCGAGCGGATTGCGCGCATCATGTCGGCTCGACGAGGTCGGTGCAGAGGTTCGGCTCAGGTTTAGATCCGCCACTCTTGCAGATGAAGATGTGGATTTTGCCGAAGGGGAGCCGATACCCGTGCTTGATTGAGTCAGCCTCGAGACCCCAGCTAGCGTCAATGATGTAGGGCTTGCGGCAGCGACTCTTGGTCATCCTGCCAATGGCGTATCCCTCAATCCCTGGAAAAGAGCCCTTCAAGAACTCGAAACCATCGTGCGCTGGCGCCACGGTGGGCGCCAACTATCGTGGTTTTTTCATGGCAGATGTCCTAGTGTAAGGACTTAGACGTGAGGCCATCACAACTGAGTGATTAGCTAGTCGGGGTTGAGTAGAATCGAGAGACACAAGTATACCCAGGCTCTGCCCCTCATGGTGGAGGTAAAAGCCTACTCCTGATTATCTGCTTATTGCTTTGGTATCGATTACAAGGGAGCGGATTCACTTGACCTAGCTATAGATCCTTTGTGACTTGATTTATCCGCCTTAGGGGCTCGCCTTTATATACAGGTCAAGACCATGGGCTTACAAGAGTTCGGGTCATACTTAGAATTGTGACTGGATATGTCTATAACTCGCCCAAGTACGGAAACAATGGGTGGCTTATAACTTCTAGTCCATGAGCTGTCATCTTCGGCACTAGGCCTTGAGCCGGCCCACCTGGTGAACCACCTGCTAGGTCTTCAACTTGACTCGACACGGCTCATGTCAGACTCAGACTCTTGACTCATCACCTTGGTGACCCGACCCAATATGGCGGGTCATATCCTAGGGTTGTATCCCCAACCCTGGGTTTCAACTGTGGTCAATAAAAGTTATATAAGATCTTTTGGTCGATAATATTGATGGGCATGCTATTTATTTCTGTGATGAAGCTGCTAGAATTGCAAACCCTGATCCTAAAGATAAAAGTAGGCATGTTGTTGGCATGCATGTTGTTTCTGTTAAGATGGGAGATCATTGTCATCATGGCTTTATGTGATTTGGGTGCGAGTGTCAGTGTTATTCCATTTACCCTATATAAAGAAATTATGAACGATACAACACATGCTGAGATAGAAGATATCGATGTTACTATTAAACTTGCGAATAGAGATACTATTTCACCATTCGGGATTGTTAGAAATGTTGAAGTCTTGTGTGCGAAAACTAAATACCCTACTAATTTTCTAGTTCTTGGTTCCCCACAAGATGATTTTGTCCCATTATATTTGGTAGACCTTTTATGAATACGGTTAATGCAAAGATTGGTTGCGTTAAGGACATTATTAGTGTTAATTTTGGTGATGTATCTTATGAGTTCAATTTCTATTTTTTTTTGTAGAAATCTGTCCAGTAAGGATGAAATTATCAGTCTTGCATCTATTGTTTCTATCAAGGGTAGAGTATTCAACCCAAATTTATAGATTCGACAAAAGGGGAGCCCAATAATATTTGTAAGTATTAGAAGTTGAGTTGTCAATTCAACCACATCTGGAGATTAAATATCTGCAGCAGAATGATCAGTAGCACAGTAGTATGATAGTTTTGATTGCAGTAGTGAGGTAGCAGTTATAGCACTAATTTTGTAGCAATTTTAATAGTAGCAGCAACAGTAGTACTTAGCAAGAACACTATGTGGAAAAACTCGTAGGCACTGGATCGATGAATTCGTTGGATGATATTCATCATATAACAGTCATAACCGAGGGCGACACAGATTTAGCTCCAGTTCATAAATATAATGTAGGCATGTATTCCGTAAATAGTCATATGTGCTTATGGAAAAGAACTTGCATGACATCTTTTGTCCTACCCCCCGTGGCAGCGGGGTCCTTAAGGAAACCAAGGGATATTAAGGCCTCCTTTTATAGAGGACCAAAACAAAGCATTAACACATAGTGCAAACATGAACTCCTCAAACTACGGCCATCACTGGAATGTATCCCAATTACTGTCACATTGGGGTTTACAAATCATAACACATAGCAGGTGCATATGACTAGCAAGATCGGATCAAGAACATATATATAATGGTGAAAACATAAACGATTCATATCTTAAATCATGGCACTCAGGCCCTAGTGACAAGCATTAAGCTTAGCAAAGTCATAGAAACATCAATCCGAGAACATAGTGGATACTAGGGATCAAGCCCTAGAAAAACTAACTCAATTACATGATGAATCTCATCCAACTCCTCACCGACCAGCGAGCCTACGAAGGAATTACTCACTCCGGGTTGGGAGCATCATGGAATTTGTGACGAAGGAGGGTTGGTGATGAACTGATGACGAAGACCGAACATTCCCCTCTTCGAAGTTCCGAATGGGCTCCAGGTCTGGCCTCCCGATGAAGAACAGGAGGTGGCGGTGACTCCGTATCGTAAAAACAGGATGAAAGTTCCTCCCTTATTTTTTCTCCAAAAATAGGAATTTATAGTGACGGAGTTAGGGTCCGAGGAGCCCCGAGGCCCCCCACCCACCAGGGCACGCCATTTGAGGAGGGGGGTAGTGTGCCCTGGTGTCTTGTGGGCAGCTAGGGCACCCCCTCTCGTGGCTCTTGGTTCCATTATTTTTTATATATTCTGAAATAATTCTCCAAAAAGTTTCATCCAATTATGGGAACTTTTATTTTTGCACAAAAACAACACCATGGTAGTTCTGCTGAAAACAACATCAGTCCGGGTTAGTTTCATCCAACTCATTCAAATTAGAGTCCAAAGCAAGAGCAAAAGCATTAGGAAAAGTAGATGTGATGGAGACGTATCACGCTCCGTCCCAAAAGTCTTCTCCTTTTTTTCTAGGGTAAATAGCCTCATATAGCAGAAGATGGGCACCGAAGGCCTGCCGAGTGGGGGGGGGGGCACGAGCTCATTTGGCGCACCCTAGGGGGTAGGGCGCTCCCACTAAGCTTGTCGCTCCCTGGTGGCCCCCTTCTGGTAATTCGTCCACCAATAATTTTTATATATTCGAAAAACAATTCTCCGTAAATTTTCATGTCATTTGGAGTTGTGCAGAATAGATATATTTGTTGTAGCCTTTTCAGGTTCAGAATTCCAGCTGCCGGCAATCTCCCTCTTCATGTGGAACTTGTAAAATAAGAGAGAAAAGGCATTAGAATAGCATCATAAAGTGAATAATGACATAAAACATAATAAATAAGAGTAGGAAAACATGATGCGAAATGGACATATCATGAAGGCGCTCAGCGGAAGGCGCAACTCATGGTAGATGAAGGCCACGTGCACCGCGAGGTTCCATAGAAGTGGCTGGGGAGCCTCGTCCTTATGAGGAGGCGCCAACCAACACATCGACCTGCGATTTGGCTGCTAGCCCGCCTCCACCAGCTGGTCCAAGTCATGCCTGGTGACGGGTATCGCTTCCAACCGCTAGTCCACTCTAGTGGGTTGGCCAGGGATTTGGTAGGTGGCAATGGCAGACTCACGATCGTTCTCGGTGTTGGCTCTGTCTAGAAATCGTGGAAGATGAAGCCATTGGGCACTCCCATTGCACAATTCTAGAGTTTGGTGGCTGCGGGTGAAAGCGTTTTGAGGAAGAAGGGAAAGTAGCCGAAGTAGTATCCTTCGTATGAGATTTATGGCAAATGTTCCCCGCAATCCTGTCAATGTCGGTATGACGCGTGGAGCACCGATAGTGGACTGGGTCACGGCGGTGTTTGGTCTTTTAACCAAAATCTCAGGCCGGGTAGTTCGGCCCATAATGGCCCAACACCTCAGTTGTCAGGCTCGATGACCCTAAAGGAGAAGTGAAGCCTACGCAACCCAAGATCAAGAAGGTCAGATGGCTCAAAGTGAAGGCCATGTGAAATGTAGAGAGCCCACTGGAGGTCATCGCATGCGACCTCCGCCACACTCGGGGGATACTGACGGGACTATGCACCAGTGGTGGCTCATGAAGGTGGACCATGCAAGAGGATGGGTCGGGGCCCATAGGGCCTAGACGTGGTATGAACTGACCTACAATTAGCTTGCTCTCTAAGCCATAAAAAGTGGCAACCTAGATCGCATCTCCTCCCTATAAACCCTAACCTTCCCTACTTATATAATGGAAGGTTGGGGAGCACCCACGACATCTCATCATAGAGAAAGCAACTCATAGTTGTAGCCTAGTCCATACCATTGTATTCCCTCGCACAAGCTATCCCCTTACCATGAATAACAAGAAGAAGCAGGATGCATGGTATTACTCTTCAGAGGCCCGAACTTGGGTAACTTGTGCATGCAAGCTCCGTCCCGATACTTCCGATCTCGTCAGGAACCCTACCCAGAGGTCTAACAGTACTTTGCATCATCACTTATTGAGACTATGATTTGATGTCAGATGCCCTGAACTACCATGTCCCTCGCGTTATAGAAGGGGTGAGGCCTACACTACTACAGGATGCTGATAACACAACACTACAATCAGAGACCCTTCGACGAAACTGTGTGCGATAAATTAGTCGCAAACGATGATGTAAAAAAACCCGTCAAGCGGACTCAAGACATTTGCGATGGCGGATACATCAAACACGGTTCATATTGTAGTTGCGCGTGCCATGTGGGGCGTACGGTTCAGCTGAGAAAACTGTTTGCGATGAGGCAGAAGAACAGAAACGGGCAGCCAGATGAAGGTGTGTGCGATGTACGACATACAATTCACTTGGTTAACTATTTGTGATTAAGCAACACAACAGCAACGGTCAGCCAGATCAAAGTGTCTGTGATTGAGGGCATACACTTCAGACGGATGAACTATTTGCAGTTAGGCAACACAACAAAAACGGCCAGCCAGATCAAGGTGTCTGCAACTGACGGCATACACTTCACACGGATGAACTGTTTGCGATTAGCCACAACAAAACAGAAACAAGTAAATAGATCAACGTGTGTGCGCTAGACGGGCACACATTCTAATTAAAAGAAGCGTGCGCGATGGTAATAACGAGCACGCACGGTTGATGGAACAAGACGTGTGCTCACGCCGCCTATTGCGGTGCATCCTATAGTGCAAACGCCACGTATGGAGCCAAGAACGCATACCCACGTTACGCTGTCCGGGAATAGTGCCACACTTAGAAATTATAGAACTGTCAATAAATTTTGAGCTTGCATCTTGTCACATTCCAAATTGCAAACCTGTTCACACCGATCAAAACCTAAACGTTTCCCACTTAGGAGTGTATCAGTACTCGGTTATAAATACTACCTACTCCAAGATGACTGCACATTCCTCCTCAACCCCTCATCCAAAAAAACAAACAAGTCATTCATCATCGTTCCCTTGCGTCCGCCAAGGCCCGCACGAGTTCTGGGTTGAGAGATTACTACCAGGAAGAGGCGAGCATGGAAGCGGAAGCACGAGAGATGCACTGGTGCAGCCACGTGCTATACAAACGGTTTTTAAGCCCTTTCCGCAATGACATTTGGAACCGTCGCCAAGTGAGTGTGGGCGATAGGGGGGGGGGGGTCCTTCCCACAAGACCCAGAAACCGTCGGGGGTAGGCCCTCCTGGCACACAAGCTGGGCCAAAATGAGCTCGTGTGCGATCTGGCGAGGCATCGAAACCCAATCGTTTCCATTCGTATGTACATCCCACACGGTGAATCACAGAAAAACATTTCCGTTCGTGTGTATATCACATACATTTTTGTGTGCGGAAACGTTTGTGCAAGGTGGCCTAACGCAAACAGTTCTCCGTCGGAAGCCGTGTGTGATTGTTAGTTGATCGAACATGCTTACTTTCTAGAAATCGTGTGGGTTGTTTGAGTTCATCGCCCACGGCCGAGTAACCGTCTGCAATAGGAAACCCCAATAAGTAGGGCAATTATCCTATTATTGATAATCCATGTAGTAATCAAATTGATATTTCTTATAAAATACACCGGATATTTCATATCCGGATAACATCAACCATGATTTGATAATCGAATTACATCAGATAGCTTCAACACTCAGTTACGCCATTACACAACAGCACCAACTTTTACATGCAACATCGAAAACCTTTGGAAAGTAGCATCATACACGGTAAATAGACAGATGAATCTCATCTAGGAAACTGCAGAAGCGGAAGGCAAATATTGAGCCTTTAGTGATGTTGAAGTTCCTTGCAACTTTAGGACAGTGGCCATGGATAATCGCCCGCCCAACCTTCGTCCTCTTCAGGAAGACTTTAATATTGTACCGTGGGTGTTGAATGAATACCTTCCTCGCCTTCTGACCATGCAGGTGGTTTGAGCGGTAATCATCGGTGAACTGCTTTGAGAAGTACTGAAAACAAAGATATGCATAAATCGCAGTTATAAATTTTGAAATGACGCAAGGGTTAAAAACAAGGTAAAAGAGTTAGTAACATCCTATAGTTGACTGATGTCTTCTTCATTGTGCAAACAAAGATCTTGCTGTTATTCGTCGAAAGTTTCTTCATCCTAACAATCTTTTTGAGTTTCTTGACTTGACTGATATTCATGGACATCTCATTTCCCCATATTGAAAATGGGTCGAACAGTGGGTCTAAGCCTATGATAGTAGGACCTACATGTGCAAGACCAAATTGTATGAAACCTAAATATTAGAATGATTCCTGCAACTACACAATAATGTACTATTAGAGAAAGGACCATGCATGAGCAAACCTCGATGGTAAACCGCAGTGTCTCCCATTGTTTCCCTGCAACACACATAAGGAAGATCTTGATCAGGTTAACTGAGAGTTGCCATACTATCAGTAGCATATGTATTGAGTATAGCCAAATTCGATTTATTTCTTAGATGCATAACAATACAAAATTGTACCAACAACAAATGAAAATCAAATTACAGAATTACCAAATAGTTAAATGGACAACATACCAAATGAACAGAAACAGTTAACTGAGGACGACATTGCGGAATAGAAACATGTACTTGAAGATAAGATAGTTAACAAAACAAAGAATACTCGAGAATAGTACTACGAAATGTAGCCATTGTTCGATCAAACTGTTAACTGAACATTACATTTCAGAGGACCAAACAGTTAACTAAACATTACATTTCAGAGGAGCAAACTGTTTACTAAACATTAGATTGTATATTAACATTACAGAGGGCAAATCACTAGAAGGCACTGGCGGTGGCCTCGAGAAAACAACACGAACTGCATTTTAAAGTAGACAACCGCGTGGAGGTGTCGACGGTGGCCTCGAAGACGAGGTGCTCCTCCAAGATCTGGTGGTCGACACACATGGAAGCCATAGCGACCTCGTGCGCGCGTGCGGCGGCGATTTGCTTCTCCGCTGCCAGATGCTACCGAACTCCACGATATACTACGTGCAAAATGGATGTGGGCGGCGCTTAATTGGTGGACGGGGACAATTATTTTGGCGGAAGGTGTCGCGCCATTGGTCCGGGCATGTGGGACGGGGAAGGAGGAGGATGGCGTGGGTGGGGTGTGGATTACCTGACCGTAACGATGAGGCCGCACAACAAGTAGAAGGGTCGGCGGTGAGGAGGCCGCATAGCAAGAAGAAGGGTTGCCGGTGAGGAGGCGACGCTGCAAGAAGAAGGGTAGCCAGCGAGGAGGCGGTGCTGCAAGAAGAAGGGTCGCCGGCGAGGAGGCTGAGCTGCCAGTAAGTAGTAGTGAAGGTTTGAACTTGAAAAGCAAGGAAGAATAGTGGAAATGTGGCTTTTGGTGAGAGGGAGGGGGACGGGGAGATAGATATTTCCGCCGTGGCAGAAAATTTTTGCTCGGTGCCACGACAAACTTGCGCGCAAGTGTGGTTCAAGCACGGGCAGTGGACTCTAGACGACGAAGCTTCCTGCGTTAGCTAGACAAGACGGTGCACCAAGATATTTATATCGCATCCCACACGATTCTTTCTAATAAACTGTTTGTGGTATACCTGCTTTTTTCATTATTTTTTGAAAGACAAAATGGTGTTACGGAGGGAAAGGATGGTGTTTGAATTTCTAGAACATTTATGTATAGTGAACATGCAAGTACATGAGTGTTGTGTTTAAATTTGGAATTATTCCGGGTTTGTTTGGCATTTTTATGCATTAATTGAGTTTCTAGGCATTTAATGTGCATAATTCAAATTTTAACTACAAGCACATGCTCCAGTGCACCAAAGTTTGTTGACAAATCACATGTATGTCTTTGGGTGAATTTATAGGTCCCATGTAAGAAATGGAATGAAATTCAAACATCTGGGCGTCGTGGCTCGGCCGGGAACATTAAGAAACTTGGTTTTTAAATTCTTGGAAAGTCAAAACTCGTCCAAAAATCATGAAAGTTGCCATGGTGTCATTTCATGGCACCAACATGCTGTGATAAAAAAAATTGGCCGCATTTGGACAAGTTTGGGTATAAGCTTCTTGCAAACCGGATCTTCTCTCGAGAAGACTCATGGTTACCGAGGGGGGACGTGTCACCTTTGTGTGCGAAATGACATACGCGGCCTCCCCCCGTGATATTTTATAGAGGCAACATGGAACTATATGAGTGCCATGTTAAAATTTGGAATTATTCCGAGTTCGTTTGGACTTTATATACATTAATTGAATTTCTAGTCATTTAATGTGCATAATTCAAATTTGAACTACAAGCACATGCTCCAGTGCACCAAAGTTGGTTTAAAAATCACATGTGCGTGCCTGGGTGAATTTCTAGGTCCCATGCAAGAAATGGGAATGAAATTCAAACATCTGGGCATCGTGGCTTGGCCGGGAACATTGAGAAACTTGGTTTCTAAATTCTTGGAAATTCAAAACTCACCTGAAAATCATGAAACTTGGCATGGTGTCATTTCATGGCCCCAAAATGCCGTGGTAAAATAATTGGCTGCATTTGGACAAGTTTTGGTATAAGCTTCTTGCAAACAGGAGCTTCTCCCGAGAAGACTCGTGGTTC
>LR738715.1:570996530-571081317 GCA_902687465.1 Secale cereale | reverse complement strand
GCGTGTCACCTTTGTGTGCGAAATGATATAAGCTGCCCCCTTGATATTTTACAGAGGCAACATAGAACTATATGAGTGCCGTGTTAAAACTTGGAATTATTTATGGTTCGTTTGAACTTTTTTATACATTAATTGAATTTCTGGTCATTTAATGTTCATAATTCAAATATGAACTACAAGCACATGCTCCAATGCACCAAGGTTGGTAGAAAATTCACGTGTGTGTCCTTGCGTGAATTTCTATGATCCATGCATGAAATGGGAATGAAATTCAAACAACTGGCATCGTGGCTCGGCCAAAAAGATTGAAAAACTTGGTTTTTTAATTCATGTAAATCCAAAACACGTCTGAAAATCCTGAAACTTGGCATGGTATCATGACATGGCACCAACATGCTGTGGTATTTTTTGGCCGAATTGGGACAAGCTTTGGTATAAGCTTCTTGCAAATCGGAGCTTCTCTTAAGAAGCCTCATGGTTCCGAGAGGGAACGTGTCACTTCCGTGTGCGAAAACAACATAGACTGCCTTCTGCCGCCTTATTTTTTCTACACAGGCAAATTATATAAAATAGAAGTATCGTGCTAAAATTTGGAATTATTTCGGGTTCGTTTGGCCTTTTTTATACATTAACTGATTTTTTGGGCATTTAATGTGCATAATTCAAATTTGAACTACAAGCACATGTTCCAGTGCACCAAAGTTGGTTGAAACATCACATGTGTGTCCTTGGGTGAATTTGTAGGTCCCATGCAAGAAATGGGAATGGAATTCAAACATGTGGACGTCGTGCCTTGGCTGGAAATATTGAGAAACTTGGTTTTTTAGTTCCTGTAAATCCAAAACACGCCTGAAAATCATGAAACTTGGCATGGTGTCATGACATGGCACCAATACGTCGTGGTAATTTTTCTGTCCGATTTGCGAAGGTGCACGCATTAACAATCAACAAAGTCATTTTGGAACCAGTGCTGTCACGTTACAAATCGGAAACACAAGTATTATTGAAACTGTGGGCATTCTACTTACCAATTATGTGCCGCCACACGTCCCCCTTTTTATTGGCTAGGAGGTGCCGTGCGGGGTACTCATCGGGAGGAGAGCCCTTTGACCTCTATCAGCCGCCCACCTCCCTCCCAACGTCACCATTAATGGCGCTCGAGCCCTTGTTTCATTGCTTGGCTATGTCTCACTCGACTGAGATTTAAGAGAGAAAAAAGAAAATCTGAAAAGAAAGTTTTGCACGGATCTTGATGTAAGATCCAACGGACCTATATAGTGTTGACAGTGACTTATAGCAAGACTGATGAATTTAAGGACGATGACAGTGGATAATAACTGTCCTACATATTTAGGAAGATGATTAAAAAAGCCACATGCGGCAACGCCCGAAATACACAAGGGATAAAGAAGAAGGAACTAGTCTCCGCGGCGAGCGCGATGAGCTCTTTCTTGTCCTCAAGATGCAGCATCCATGGATTCATCAAGAGAAAGCTAATAAGCTTGCTAAGCGTCTTGCTAGCATGGTGGATACCCAGGATATTGTTTCTTGAGCTCTTGTGAAGTGTTTTAAGTTCTGGACTTGTTTTGCTGCGGCGTTTATTTGCCCTGGTCACCAACTTTGACAACTAGTGTATGTAATATGCTTCTTTGTTCCCCATATTTACACTAGTGATGAACTTTGATGCCCAGTGGTTGTAATATGTGTAATAGCCGTAATAGCCTAGCGTATGTTGCTTGCTTATTTATTTCCTTGTTGTCTTGTTTATTTGTTTGCTTGTAGTCAGTGCCGTTTTTTTCTTCTGTGGTTCCTTAGTGGCGGCAATAACCTATTTTTTAAAACTAGGCCACAATAACCATGGGCAACATACGGACCATTGTCACCATGGCCTTCTACGAGCCTTCTACGGGCTGTAGAATTAATGGGCCTTCTACAGACCGTATGATTGATTGGCCAAACATGTGCCAATAAAGGACCACATTATGGGTCATAAACCACCTAGAGTGGCAGCCGTCCGTTCATGGGCTGGCCATAACGGGCCTTTAAGAGGCCGAAGAGTATAGCGGGCTTAATTCTATCGACAAGCATAATGGGTCATTAATGGGCCGTATTTGATGTCATCATGAAATGGTCTAACGGATGAACGAGCCAAAAAACGGACCGACTTTAACCATGGGCTGAATTTAGCCCACAAGCTGAAAAGGCCAGTAACGGACTGTAAGCAACCGAATGCTGCAAATCAGCCCAAGAATAAATGGGCCCTTAAAAGGCCAACAGATAACACGTGCTGGACACGACCCAATGGAGTAATGGGCCGTTAATGGGTATGAAGCAATATACTATTCATTCTGGGCCAGTTTTAGTGCGGGCCGGTAATGGGCCAAGAGTTACAAAGGGCCTCATATGGGTTGAAAGACGTCAAGGGTTGTACATGTGCCGGAAGTTACAATGGGTTGGAATCATATTGGATGGCCCAGATGAAGCTAGTAGGCTTTGGATGGACCGGCTCATTATCCATTGACCAAGTAAAATGGGCCGGCCTTTTAACCTGAATGGGCCACTATTGCACTGTGCCACGTGTCGATGTATCATTGGCGCCTCCTGTCCATTGGTTGGTTGAAATCTGCTCGCTCGTGGAGCTGACACGTGGTTACTTCGGGCAATGAAAATTTTACACGTGGAAAATTCCCATTGGTCCTCGCTGTTAGCGGGCTATCGGATCCAAAACCGGACCCGATAGCTTAACGGCGACCCGTTATGGTGGATGCCACGTGTCGGTTACCCTTGATGAAGGCACTTCCATGACGCACCATTTATCGTCATGGAAGTGAACACTTCCGTGATGGTAATTTTGGTATTGCATGGAACACTTATACAACAACACAAGTATGACTATCTTGATTCTGTCAATAAATCGTCATCGATGTGCATGCATGACAGAAAACATGACCTACAAACACGTATTATCACGGAAGTGGTTTTTTAGTAAAAATAAGAAGGAAGACGTAGACAATGATCTGGCTCACTGATCTCTACTTTCAGGATGTGTTGCTGTAGGCCGCGGAGACTAGTTCTTACGTCGAGTGGAGATGAGCTCTTTCGTGTCCTCAAGACGCTGCTTGAGAGCATCCATGGATTGCTCTAGCAGCCTTTGGCGCTCGATGCAGAGTTTATTGACGATAACACCGGTCCTCTTCAACAAGGCAGTCACCTCCTCCTGCTCGTCCCGGAGCTTTGCATTGCCCTCCCTTAGTTGCCAAATGACGCTGGTAGCCTATTCAAATGAGGCTTTCATGTCCTCCTGCAACCTCGCCCAGACGGAGATCTGATCCATTTGGCTATGGATGATCGCATTCATGCACCTGTAAGAGTCCTTGCCTGCCCACGGAACATTTTCCCAGGCCTCTGATGGCTTCTCGCCCCTCGTTGGTTACCCCAAGTGGAAGGTTTGAGATGCAGTGTAGCGGTAGTTTTCCCTTGGCAAAGATACCAAGGATCGATTTCCCCTGAGACTCCTAGTTTCAACAAGAAGGTGTCAACTGCTAACGGCGCCAGATATTAGCAATCAACTTGGACCTGCACACAGATACAAATAACTTTGCTCCCAACGAGTACAGAGAGGTTGTCAATCCCTCCGGCCTTGTCGTTTACAAAGGGTCAAACGCAAGAGATAATAGTGATAGGTAAAACTGTAACTAGCATGTAAAAGCAGAAAGTAAATAGCGGATGTGATCAGTGATGGTAATATGGACCGGGGTCCCATGATGTTCACTAGTGATGTCTCTCTCCCAAAAGACGATAAAACAGCTATGTGAGGTAAACGAATTACAGCTGGGCAATTGACAGAATTATGTGCGCAAACCAATGCTAACTATGTTGCAAGAAAGGTAGAGGTTCAAAGCATGGGCGGTACGCCAAGGCAAGTAGACCGAAATCCATCTGCATCTACTACTAATCATCCACTTTGAGATATCTATCCAGAACATCTCGCTGGTATTAAGTTGCGAGTCCCACCCATAGTGTAAACTCAAAGCAACAGACAACTGCATTAAAAGAACTTTGCGTAAAGTAAACAATCCTTGCACCCGCGGGCACAAGCACCGTTGTTTTCCCCCTTGTGGCAACAGCACATCCCCTAGACTCATGTTTCTGTCACTCAAGCTAGTCATCGAGGGGCATGAACCCACAATCAAGCATAACGTTCCCTCTTGGAGTCACTACCTACCACTTGGCCAAAGCAATAAATAACAACGGAGAACATGCAAGAATTACTTACGAACATAAATATAAAAGAGGTGAATCAAATATATTACTCAAACACAATCTGAACATAATCTCACAATCCATCGGATCCCAGCAAACTCATCATAGCAACAGCATAAGGATTACATATGTGCCTCGATCATGTAGGGCAGCTCACGAGGACTAATTAGTGAAGCACAAGAACAGGAGGAGAACATCATATAGCTACTGGTCATGGACCCATGGTCCAAGGGAGACTACTCACAACTCATCCGGGAGGCGTCCATGGTGGTGGAGAAGCTCCCGGTGATGATCCTCCCCTCCGGCAGGGTGCCGGGAAGAGTTCTCCTGGTGCTCCCGATCTTGGAAGCGCGGCGGCGGCGGAACAGAGATGAGATCGCGAAAAAGGGTTCCCGTCTCGAGGGTTTCGGGACACGATATAAATATATGCCAAAGGGGGGCATCAGACGAGGCCTGGGGGGCCCAGGCGCCCCCCCGGCGCGGCCAGGAGGGGGGCCGCGCCACCAGGGCGCCTGGAGCCCTGGTGGCCCCCCTCCGGCTGTACTTCGGGTGCCGGGAAGCTTCTGGAACGCTGATTTTTTATATGATTTTCCGGGATTTTTCTGGCAGTTCTCGTAATGGGAAAACCTGAAATACAAAAACAGCAGAAAACAGAAACTGGCACTGGGGTGCACTGAGTTAATAGGTTAGTCCAAATATGATCAAAAGTCTATGGAAGTATATAAATATCATAGCAATATCACCCAAAAGAGGCATGGAGCAAGCAGAAATTATAGATACGTTTTGGACGTATCGCCAGGGGGTCCGTCTCCGACCCCGCTTTAGCCTGTTACCTTCCTTTCTGTGCATAAATTTTTGCTATATATTTGCCCGGATTGTTCCGGCAACGTATCTTGCGATTGCATGTGTTTTCTTTTCGTTCTGTTTCTGCCAGGGAATCTTTCAGCTGAATCTAGGTGCCATGGCTTCTCCAAGTTCCCCCAAGGACAAGTTCGTCGTCAACGTCATCAACCCTTACCTCGCTGAGGTGAAGAAGCACCCTCAGGTTGTTCGGATGGAGGACGGTGTCCTTCATCAAGAAGATCTGAAGGGACCTATCTAGGAGGGGAGCATCCAGGCCAGGCTGGAAGAAGTGGAGCAAGAAGTCTTCGAGTACAAGAAGATGATCGAGCGTGGTGTTGAAGCTAACTTTGACATCATCAACGGGCTGAAGAACTACTTCCTGAAGGAGATGAAGGAGATGTGGAAAAGCATCACCGCGTCTGAAGAAAGAATTGAAGAGCTCCAAGGGCAAATTCATGGTACTTTTGCATATCACAAAGTTCAACAAAGTTGTTTAAGTGTAAAGCAGCATCATCTCCAGCACCGGAGAATTGATCTTTCATGACTAAGTTCAGTAAAGCAGGTTTAATTTCATACGAAGGTGCTGAAGTGGCAGGTGTAGTGATAGGTGTGCAGATAAAGTCATCGTTGTTATGACTAGTGAAGTCACACAACTTGGTGTTCTCGGTGGAACCCATAGCAGCAAGCAAGCAAGATAACTATTTTTTGTGATTTTCGATAAAAGATACTAAAGCAAAAACTGAAAGGTAAACTAACAAAACTAAAAAGCAAAGGTAAAAGATAGCGTGCAACTCCCCTATCCTGAAGAGTGGAGTCCCCGGCAACGGCGCCAGAAAACTTTGCTTGATGGCTTCTCGCCCCTCGTTGGTTACCCCAAGTGGAAGGTTTGAGATGCAGTGTAGCGGAAGTTTTCCCTTGGCAAAGATACCAAGGATCGATTTCCCCTGAGACTCCCAGTTTCAACAAGAAGGTGTCAACTGCTAACGGCGCCAGATATTAGCAATCAACGTGGACCTGCACACAGATACAAATAACTTTGCTCCCAACGAGTACAGAGAGGTTGTCAATCCCTCCGGCCTTGTCGTTTACAAAGGATCAAACGCAAGTGATAATAGTGATAGGTATTGCTGCAATAGTAAGTAAAAAGCGGAAAGTAAATAGCGGATGTGATCAATGATGGTAATATGGACCGGGGTCCCATGATGTTCACTAGTGATGTCTCTCTCCCAAAAGACGATAAAACAGCTATGTGAGGTAAATGAATTACAGCTGGGCAATTGACAGAATTATGTGCGCAAACCAATGCTAACTATGTTGCAAGAAAGGTAGAGGTTCAAAGCATGGGCGGTACGCCAAGGCAAGTAGACCGAAATCCATCTGCATCTACTACTAATCATCCACCTTGAGATATCTATCCAGAACATCTCGCTGGTATTAAGTTGCGAGTCCCACCCATAGTGTAAACTCAAAGCAACAGACAACTGCATTAAAAGAACTTTGCGTAAAGTAAGCAATCCTTGCACCCGCGGGCACAAGCACCGTTGTTTTCCCCCTTGTGGCAACAGCACATCCCCTAGACTCATGTTTCTGTCACTCAAGCTAGTCATCGAGGGGCATGAACCCACAATCAAGCATAACGTTCCCTCTTGGAGTCACTACCTACTACTTGGCCAAAGCAATAAATAACAACGGAGAACATGCAAGAATTACTTACGAACATAAATATAAAAGAGGTGAATCAAATATATTACTCAAACACAATCTGAACATAATCTCACAATCCATCGGATCCCAGCAAACTCAACATAGCAACAGCATAAGGATTACATATGTGCCTCGATCATGTAGGGCAGCTCACGAGGTCTAATTAGTGAAGCACAAGAACGGGAGGAGAACATCACATAGCTACCGGTCATGGACCCATGGTCCAAGGGAGACTACTCACAACTCATCCGGGAGGCGTCCATGGTGGTGGAGAGGCTCCCGGTGGTGATCCTCCCCTCCGGCAGGGTGCCGGGAAGAGTTCTCCTGGTGCTCCCGATCTTGGAAGCGCGGCGGCGGCGGAACAAAGATGAGATCGCGAAAAAGGGTTCCGTCCTCGTGGGTTTCGGGACGCGTGTTAAATATATGCCAAAGGGGGGCATCAGCGGAGGCCTGGGGGGCCCAGGCGCCCCTCCGGCGCGGCCAGGAGGGGGCCGCGCCACCAGGGCGCCTGGAGCCCTGGTGGCCCCCCTCCGGCCCTACTTCGGCCGCGTGGAAGCTTCCGGAACGCTGATTTTTTATATAATTTTTCCGGGATTTTTCTGGCAGTTTTCGTGACGGGAAAACCTGAAATACAAAAACAGCAGAAAACAGAAACTGGCACTGGGGTGCACTGAGTTAATAGGTTAGTCCAAATATGATCAAAAGTGTATGGAAGTGTATAAATATCATAGCAATATCACCCAAAAGAGGCATGGAGCAAGAAGAAATTATAGATACGTTTTAGACGTATCAGCCGCTCGACACAGGAGGACATCTCTGCTGCATTTTGTGGCACGACGGGACATCTCTACTGCTTTGGCGGCGCGGCTGGACCAGTCTGCTGCATCGACGACGCGGCGGGACCTCCATGATGCTTCGGCGGCACGGCGGGACCCCTATGCTACTACGGCCGCGCGGCGAGACATGATGGCTGCTTTCGCGGCGAGGCGGGACATCTCTCATGCTTCCGCTTCCATGCTTGACTCTCCCTCGTGGTAATCTCTCGACCCATAACTCACGCTGTAATGGCAGACACAAGGGAACGATGATTAATGACTTGTTTGTTTTTGTGGATGAGGAGTGGAGGCGGAATGTGAAGCCATCTTGGATTAGTAGTATTTATAACCGAGTACTAATACGCTCCTAAGTGGGAAACCGTTTAGGTTTTGATCGGTGTGAATAGGTTTGTAATTTGGAATGTGACGGGACGCAGGTTCAATTTTTTTACGGTTCTATAATTTCTTAGTGCGACACTATTCCCGGATGGCGTAATGTGGGCACGCATTCTCGGCCGCATACGTGGCGTCTGCATCATAGGGTGCACCGCAATAGGCAATGCCAGCATACGTCTTGTTTCAACAACCGTGCGCTCGTGTTATTGCCATCATGCATGCTTATTTTAATTAGAATGTGTGCCCGTCTAGCGCGCACACATTGATTTGTCTAACTATTTCTGTTTGTTGTGGCTAATCACAAATAGTTCATCCGTGTGAAGTGTATGCCGTCAATCGCAGACACGTTGATTTGGCTGACCGTTTCCGTTGGCTGATCGCAAACAGTTAGTCCTTCTGAAGTGTATGCCCTCAATTGCACACACCTTCATCTGGCTGGCCGTTTTTGTTATTCGGCCTCATCACAAACAGTTAATCCGAGTGAATTGTATGCCATATATCGCACAGTCCTTTATCTGGCTGCCCGATTATGTTCTTCTTCCTCATCGCAAACAGTTAATTGAACTGAACCCTAAGCCTCGCATCGCACACGCAACTAAAATCTGAACCGTGTTTGATGAATCCTTCATCGCAAACATTTCACATCTTTTTTTTACGGTTTTTACATCACCGTTTGCGATTAATGCACCGCACATAGTTTTGTCAAAGGGTCTCTAATCTTAGTGTCGCGTTAGCAGCATCCTGCAGTAGTGATGTCCCGCCTCGCCGCGAAAGCATCTGACATGTCCCGTTGCGTGGCCCTAGCAGCACAGAGGTCCCGCTGCGCCACCGAAGCAGCACAGAGGTCCCGCCGCACCGTCTATGCAGCACACTGCCCCAGCCGTGCCATGAAAGCAACAGAGATGTGCCGCCACGCCGCGAATGCAGCAGCGACTTTCTCCCGCATCGCGGCGGCGTGGGAATATGTCTCACGGGCAGGCGAGGACTCTCACAGGCGCATGCGCACTATGCTCGATGACCTGATGGGTCGGATCTTCGAATGGATGTAGCTGTAGGAGGGGATGAATGCCTCATTTGAAAATGCTACCAGCGTCATCTGGGGACTAGGGGAGGACAAGGCGAAGCTCCGCACCGAGCGCGGCCTGCTGAGGGCGAAGATCGCCGAAACGATGAAGCAACACGAGGAGACCACTGCCTTGTTGAAGAGGACCGACGTCATCGTGAAGAGACTTATGGACGAGAATGCCATGCTCCGCATCAAGCGCCAAAGGCTGGTGGAGTAATCTGTGGATCTTCTCAAGCAGCATCTTGAGGACACGAAAGAGCGCATCACTGCTCACTGCAAGAACTAGTTCCCGCGGCCTGCAGCAATGCACCAAGAAAGTAGAAATCAGCGAACCAGATCGTTGTATGTGTCTTCCTTCTTCTTTTGCCCTTGTGTATTTTGGGGGTTGCCGCTTGTGGCTTTTTTTAATTATCTTCCTAGATATGTAAGACAATTATTATCCACTGTCATCGTCCTTATATTCATCAGTCTTGCTATAAGTCATAGTCGATGCTATATAGGTCCGTCGGATCTTACATCAATATCCGTGCAAAAATTCCTTTTCAGATTTTCTTTTCTCTCTCTTAAATCTCAGTCGAGTGAGACATAGCCACACCATTAAACAAGGGTTTGGGAACCACTAATGGCTACATTGGTAGAGAGGTGGGAAGCGTATAGAGGTCAAAGGGCTCTCCTCTTGATGAGCACGCACAAGGGTGTCTGATCGCACGCCTCCCATACTCAAATAGCTACCCCGCACGACACCTCCTAGCCCATAAAAATGGGGATGCATGGCAGCACGTAAATAGTAAATAGAATGCCCACGGTTTCAATAATACTTGTGTTTCCGATTGTAACGTGACAACACTTGTTCCAAAACAACTTCGTTGATTGTTAATGTGTGCACCTTCGCAAATTGGACAAAAAAAAATACCACAACATGTTGGTGCCATGTCATGACACCATGCCAAGTTTCATGATTTTCGGGCAAGTTATGGATTTACGGGAATTTAAAACCAAGTTTCTCGATGTTTCCGGCCGAGCCAAGACGCCCAGATGTTTGAATTCCATTCCCATTACTTGCATGTGCCCTATAAATTCGCTCAAGTATACATAAATGATTTTTCAACTAACTTTTGCGCTTTGGAGCATGTGCTTGTAGTTCAAATTTGAATTATGTTCATTAAATACCTGGAAATTCAATTAACGTATAAAAGGGCCAAACGAACATGGAATAATTCCAAAATTTAGCACGAAACTCCTATTGGTCTAAGCTGCATGTGTAAAAAATCAAGGCGGGAAAAGGCAATGTATGTTGTTTCGCACACGGAGGTGACATGTTCCCTCTCGGAACCACGATCCTTCTTGATAGAAGCTCTGGTTTGCAAGAATCTTATAGCATAGCTTGTTCCAATTCAGCCAAAAAAATTACCACAACATGTTGGTGTCATATCATGACACCATGCCAAGTTTCATGATTTTCATGCGTGTTTTGGGTTTACATTAATTAAAAAACCAAGTTTCTCAATTTTTCCGACTTAGCCACGATGCCCAAATGTTTGAATTTCATTCCCATTTCTTGCATGGGACCTATAAATTCACCCAAGGACACACATGTGATTTTTCAACTAACTTTGGTGCACTGGAGCATGTGCTTGTAGGTCAAAATTGAATTATGCATATTAAATGCCTAAAAATCAATTAATGTATTAAAAGGCCAAACGTACCCTAAATAATTCCAAATTTTAACATGGCACTCATATAGTTCTAGGTTGCCTCCGTACAAAATCAAGGGGGGGGGGGGAGGCAGCGTATATCGTTTTGCACACAAAGGTCACCCATTCCCTTTTTTACCACAACATGTTGGTGCCATGAAATGACACCGTGCCAAGTTTCATGATTTTCAGGCGCGTTTTGAATTTACAGGAATTTAAAAAACCAAGTTTCTCAATGTTACCGGCCGAGCCACGACGGCAAAATGTTTGAACTTCATTCCCATTTCTTGCATGGGACCTAGAAATTCACCCAAGGACACACATGTCATATTTCAACCAACCTTTGTGCACTGGAGCATGTGCTTGTAGTTCAAATTTGAATTATTCACATCAAATGTCCAGAAACTCAATTAATACATAAAATGGGCCAAACGAACCCGGAATAATTCCAAATTTTAACACGACACTAAATAGTTCTATGTTTGCTATGTAGAAAAATCAAGAGGTGGGTAGCGTATGTCATTCCGCACAAAGGTGACATGTTCCCTCTCGAAACCACACACCTTCCTGAGAGAAGCTCCAATTTGCAAGAAGCTTATACCAAAACTTGTCCCAATTCGGCCAAATTTTTTACCACAACATGTTGGTGCCATGAAATGACACCATGCCAAGTTTCATGATTTTCAGGCGAGTCTGGGATTTACAGGAATTCAAAAACTAAGTTTCTGAATGTTTCCGGCCCAGCCACGACGCTAATATGTTCGAATTTCATTCCCATTCTTGCATGGGACCTATAAATTCACCCAAAGACACACATGTGATTTTCAACAAACTTTGGTGCATTGGAGTATGTGCTTGTAGGTTAAATTTGAATTATGCACATTATATGCCTAGAAACTCAATTAATGCATAAAATGACAAACGAACCTGTAATAATTACAAATTTTAACACGACGCTCATATAGTTTCATGTTCACTATAGATGAATGTTCAAGCAATTCAAACACCATCCTTTTCTTCCGTAACACCATTTTGTCTTTCAAAACAGAATGAAAAAAAATCAGGTATACCACAAACATGTTATGTTGGGGATATAGCTATTGGGTATAACCCGGCCAGTAGGGGCCGGGTTAGGCCGATGGCGGTTCACCCAGACAGCCCATGAAGATATTGAAGATGGCGGTTCATCAAGCAGGCTTGCTAAGGACCTAAAGCCCAAAGATGACTTAAGGCCCGTAGGTGGAAACTGCCATGTATGTATAACTTGTATTGTAAGGCAAGAATAGTTAGTCACCGAGCCGGACGCATTGCATGAGCCGGCCGGGACTCCATGAACCGACGGGCGTCAACCTGTGTATATAAAGGGATGACCCGACGGCGGTTTAGGACAAGAAACAAGAGATCGAAAGCTAGGTCAAGTGTATTCGCTCCTTGGTAATTGAAACCTACACAATACCACCTCAAACTGGATTAGGCTTTTACCTTCACCGCAAGGGGCCGAACCAGTATAAACTCTCTATGTCCTTTGTCCCGATTAACCCCTTTAAGCTAACCTCGGCGTGATGGCTCCACAACTAAGTCCTTGCACTAGGACATCTACCGTGTTAACCCCATGACAGTTGGCGCCCATCGTGGGGTCTACGCATGGTGGTTTCTAGTTCTTGAAGGGCAACTTCGAAGGGATCAAGGGATACACTATGTGCCGGATGACCAAGAGTCGTCGCGGCAAGCTCTACATCGACGACACAGGCTGGGCCCCCGAGGCCGGCTCGATTGAGTACGGGTACCGGGTCCCCTTCGGTGGAATCCACATCTTCATCGGCAAGCTCGGCGAACTGGGCCTTGAGCCGGACACCTGCACCGACATCCTCCAGACGGCTCAGCGTGCACAACCCACCCAGGTTCGATCCACTGTGAAGCACGCTTTTGTTGGATATATCCATGGGGCGGAGTCTGAGGAAGCATCTACATCTGGTGGAGAGACGATCGTGTACTCTGATGGCGAGTCGTCCGGCTCAACCGATTCAATGTATCAACTGCAAGACGGACGGCTTGGGGCTATTCCGATGGCGATACTATTCCGGACCCCTGTGAGCTACCGAACCGGGTGGCAATCTTTATGGCAGGTACTCAGCCGGTGCTTGGATCTGCAACTGCTGTGGCTATGACCTCCGATTCTACACCGTGACAACAGCCGGTGTGGCCGGCTTTGCGCGCCAGCCGGCTCAGGTTCTGACGGAGTTGGTGGAAGCTTTAGCGACTTTAATGGGGGTGGAGGTAACCTCAGATAATCAAGAACAACATAAGGTAGACGTTACAAAGCTAAGGAATGAGATAGCTAAGGCCAAGGAGGACCTGTCGGCTAAGAACGCTAGGATGGCCACGGAGCGAGCTGTTTTGGACGCTCGAGCACAGCGGATTCAGGCGGACTCTTTCCGGCTCACCTTGGATCAAAACGCAGCAAATGAAGTCATGAGAAGAAGGCACCAGAGCCGTCAACCTCCGGTTTATGAGGCGAGGAATCTCTTCAACACGCCTAGAGCAGGGACCAGTAACCCGTCGGTGATAAACCAGATTGAAGCACCTAGGGCGGGAACACCAGCTCAGCCGCGCATGACGGATCCGCTCCGCTTGAATGTTACTCTGTCTCAGCATGTACCAACGCCGCCGGGTCATTATTCTAACCCTTTGGATAATATGATTGCTGCGGCGACGCGGCTGGCGGATCTACCAGTTGAAGGCAAATCATCGGCGACAATGGAGATACGATGAGTCGGAGAATTGCTTCAGACGGCCGTGGCCCAACAGGCGGCTTACTCATACAGTTGGGATCAGATCCATTCAACACTACGTCCAAGCAGGAGTTATAGCAGGCATATCGATTAGTCGGTTGTGTCAAGCAGTGGGCAATATCGCGATCAGCTTCATAGGACTAACCCGCCGCACGCTGGTAATAATGTGCAGGCCTTGGTTGACTAGGGCAGAGCACGTCGGGAGGCCGAGCTGGCAGCTCAACAAGTGGCTTATCAACATTCTCTGGTTCATCCGACAGCTTCGGTAGAGACAGGAGTGACCTTTAGAACCTTGGGTGTGCCATGTTTAGTGCCGGCGATACGGAACATGTGTTTGTCCAAGGATTTTAAGGGCCCTAGAAAAGTGCCTAATTACACAGCAGATCAGCCCCTTGAAGCTTGGGTTGAAAGTTATGAGATGGCAATGGAGCTGCTAGATGTCGGTGATGCCGCATGTGCTAAGTATTTCACGACGATGCTATTGGAACGGCCCGTACTTGGTTGAAAGGGTTGCCAGTTAACTCCATTGGATCATGGGCCGAGTTAAAAACCCGGTTTATCCAAAATTTTAAGGACACGTGCAAGCAACCTATGTCAATTGTGGTTCTGGAGTCTGATACGTCCAAAACGTATCTATAATTTCTGCTTGCTCCATGCTTCTTTTGTGTGATATTGCTATGATATTGATGCACTTCCATACACTTTTGATCATATTTGGACAAACCTATTAACTCAGTGCACCACAGTGCCAGTTCCTGTTTTCAGCTGTTTTTCTATTTCAGGTTTCCCCCATATTAAAAGTGCTCCAAAAATTCCAGGAAAAATATAGGAAAAATCAGCGTACAGGAAGCTTCGCGAAGAACCAAAGATGGGCCAGAGGGGAGCCCGGGGAGGCCCAGGCGGCCACCTGGCGCGGCCCCACCCCTGGCCGCGCCAGGGGGCGCCTGGGGCCCCTGCTCCACCTCTGGCTGCCCCCCTTCGCCTATATATCCCTCTCGTCCCGAAACCCTCGAGGACAGAACCCTTTTTCGCGATCTCGCCTCTGTTCCACCGCTGCAGCGCTTCCAAGATCGGGAGCATCAGGAGCACTCTTCCCGGCACCCTGCCGGAGGGGAGAACCACCACCGGGAGCTTCTCCACCATCGTGGACGCTTCCCGGATGAGTCGTGAGTAGTCCACCTTGGACCATGGGTCCATGATCAGTAGCTATGTGATGTTCTCCTCCCCTCTTTGCTCTTCATGGTTTAGACCTCGTGAGCTGCCCTACATGATCGAGGCACATATGTAATCTTTCTGCTGTTGTTTTGCTGAGTTTGCTGGGATCTTATGGATCATGAGACTATGTTCAGATTGTGTTTGAGTAATATATTTGATTCACCTCTTTTATATCTTTGTTCTTGAGTAATTCTTGCATGTTCTCCGTTGCTATTTATTGCTTTGGCCAAGTAGTAGGTAGTAACTCCAAGAGGGAGCGTTATGCTTGATTGTGGGTTCATGCCCCCTGATGACTAGCTTGAGTGACAGAAACATGAGTCTAGGGGATGTGCTGTTGCCACAAGGGAGAAAACAACGGTGCTTGTACTTGCGGGTGCAAGGATTGTTTACTTTATGCAAAGTTCTTTTAATGCAGTTGTCTGTTGCTTTGAGTTTACACTTTGGGTGGGATTCGCAACTTAATACCAGCGAGATGTTCTGGATAGATATCTCAAGGTGAATGATTAGTAGTAGATGTAGATGGATTTCGGTCTACTTGCCTTGGCGTACCGCCCATGCTTTTGAGCCTCTACCTTTCTTTGCAGCATAGTTAGCATTGGTTTGCGCACATAATCCTGTCAATTGCCCAGCCGTAATTTGTTTACCTCGCTTTGCTGTTTTATCGTCTATTGGGAGAGAGACATCACTAGTGAACATCATGGGACCCCGGTCCATATTACCACCGCTGATCACACCTTCTATTTACCTCCTGTTTTTATTTCCTAGTTGCAGTCATAGCTATCATTATTATCTCTTGTGTTTGATCCTTTGTAAACAACAAGGCCGGAGGTATTGACAACCTCTCTGTACTTGTTGGGAGCAAAGTTATCTGTATCTGTGTGCAGGTCCCGTCAACCGCTAAGTTTCTGGCGCCGTTGACACCTACTTGTCGACCCTCGGAGTCTCACGGGATTCGATCCTTGGTATCTTTGCTAAGGGAAATTTGCCGCTACGCTACATCTCAACCTTCCACTTGGGGTAACCAACGAGGGGTGAGAAGCCATCGAGCAAGTTTTTGGCGCCGTTGCCGGGGACTCCACTCTTCAAGATAGGGGGGTTGCACGCTATCTTTTATCTTTGCTTTTTAGTTTTGTTAGTTTATCTTTCAGTTTTTGCTTTAGTGTCCCTTACTAAAAATCATAAAAATAGTTATCTTTCTTGCTGCTGCTATGGGTTCCACCGAAAACACCAAGTTGTGTGACTTCACTAGTCATAACAACAATGACTTTATCTGCACGCCTATTGCTACACCTGCCACTTCAGCACCTTCTTATGAGATTAAACCTGCTTTGCTGAACCTAGTTATGAAAGATCAATTCTTCGGTGCTGGAGATGCTGCTGCTTTGCACTTAAATAATTTTGTTGAGCTCTGTGATATGCAAAAGTACGAAGAAGTAGATGGTGATATTGTTAAGCTTAAGCTTTTCCTTTCTCCTTGAGAGGAGGAGCTAAAATCTGGTTTCAATCCTTGCCTAGGAATAGTATAGATTCTTGGGACAAGTGCAAGGATGCCTTTATTGGGAAGTACTATCCCCCTGCTAAAATTATCCAATTAAGGAGTAACATAATGAATTTTAAACAATTGGATAATGAACACGTTGCCCAAGCTTGGGAACGAATGAAATCTCTTGTCAAGAACTGCCCTACTCATGGTTTGACTACTTGGATGGTTATCCAAACTTTTTATGCAGGCTTGAACTTTACCTCGCGGAACTTGTTAGATTCGGCCGCGGGAGGAACCTTTATGTCAACTACAGTTGGTGCTGCCACGAAGCTTCTCGACGAGATGATGACCAATTATTCCCAATGGCACACCGAACGCACTCCAACAGGTAGGAAGGTAAACTCTGTCGAGGAGATTTCCTCCCTAAATGAAAAAGTTGACTTGATCATGTCTCTACTTTCCAAGCAATCTTCTATTGATCCTCATGATGTTCCTTTAAATTCTTTGATTGCTCAAGATCAAGTAGATGTGAACTTTATCTCTAGAAACAATTTCAATAACAATGCTTATAGGAGTAATTTTGGTAGCAACCCTAGACCGTTCCCCTCTAATTCCTATGGGAATAACAATGCTTATCCTAGCACCAAGAACTCCACTTCTGAACTAGAGATTATGCTTAAAGACTTCATCACTACCCAAAAGGCCTTCAATAAGAGTGTAGAAGAAAAACTAGACAAACTAGATAATCTCTCTTCGAAGGTAGACAATTTAGCCCATGAGGTAGAGTTGCTTAAAATTAGAACTTCTCCTCTTGAGGAGAGGAAGACCACTCCTATGAATGCTATTCAAGTGCAAATTAATGAAAACATTAGGATGATGGCTAAACTTAAAAAGAGATGGGCTAGAGAAAAGGAGGAAGAAGATAGAATTAAGAGCCTTCCTACCCACCACACTATTGCTACTATTCAAGTTGTTGAGGATATCCAAACTCTTAGCACCCAATGCACTCCTAGTCCCATTGGACCTATTAATGGTGATGCTATGACCTCAACCGTAGAAGAAGAAACTCCTATGACCATAGAAGCTACCAAACAAGTGAGCCTAAAGGACACCACTACCACTTTACTTGATAGTAGTGACCTTGATTTTGATAATTTCACCCTTTCTGAAGTTATTGGTTTTCTTCACAAGATGTCTAGAGATCCCCACACTAGCACACTTAATCTTGCCTTCACGGAGCATATCACTAATGCTCTTATGAAAGCTAGGGAGGAGAAGCTTAGGGTAGAAGCCTCCATACCTAGAAAGCTAGAAGATAGTTGGGATCCTATGATTAAAATTAAGTTGAATAACTTCTCTTGCTATGCTTTATGTGATGTTGGAGCTAGTACCTCCGTTATGCCCAAAAGAATGTACGATATGTTTGAATTGAAACCTTTTGATCCTTGTTCTTTTGGTGTTCATCTTGTTGATTCTTCCGTAAAGAAACCTTTGGGGAAGATCGACGATGTTCTTATCATTGTCAATGACAAATATGTTCCCGTTGATTTTACTATTATGGATATTGAATGTGAACCTTCATGTCCAATTATTTTGGGACGTCCTTTTCTTCGCACCGTTGGTGCTATCATTGACTTGAAAGAGGGGAATATAAAATTCCAATTCCCTCTCAAGAAAGGGATGGAACACTTCCCTAGAAAGAAGATTAAGTTGCCTTTTGAGTCCGTTACACTGGCTAGCTATTCTCTTACTCTTGATAAAACTTGATCTTCTCTTTTTGCATCATGCCTAGCTTAAAGGCATAAAAGAAAGCGCTTTTGGGAGGCAGCCCACAACGAATTAGGTTTTATTTTGCTTTTGTTGTGTCTTGATGTTTGTTACTATAGTAGCATCATCATTGTATCTTTTCTTTTCAGCTTTGTGCCAAGTTTAGCCGCCGATTGCAAGAAAGTTCAAAAGTTGTGACGTGCTGTCCAGAAAACAGATTCTGTCCTTGGACAGAAAAATTCGAATAAAATCACCAGGTCATCTTTTTGATCTGAATTGTTTTGACAGCGTGCTCTATACAATTGGCTTTCGAGCGTCTGTTCTGAGTTTTTTGATTTGAGTTGCAGAAGTGCCCCGAAAAAATTATTTACTACCTGCTGGTCTGTTTTTCACAGATTCTGTCCTGTTTTGCCTTTCCTTCGTTTTGCAAACCTTGAGCTTGCTTTTTCTTTGCAAAAACTTTTTGGCAATCTTGAGAAACAGTAGCTCTTCAAGATTATCTTTATTTCCAGTAGGGAAAAATTATTTTATTGTGGGTACTAACCTCGCTAATCAGATTATGATGAGTTATGTATGAAGGGAGTTTTCAAGTGTGCGAGGGAAGATGATAAAAGAAGATTCAGGAGGGTCAAACGCTCAAGCTTGGGGATGCCCCCGTGCACCCCCAAGAAATATTCAAGAAGACTCAAGCGTCTAAGCTTGGGGATGCCCCCATGCATCCCCTTCTCCATCAATAATTATCAGTTCGTCTTTCATTCCACTATAATTTTATCACTTCATGCGTTATGTGCTATGCTTGGAGCGTCTTGCTCTTAGTTTCTTTTTTTTCTTCAGTTTTCTTTAGCTTTGCTTGCTGTTCATAACAAGTTAGAACCTAGCTTTCTTTGTGTGGGAGAGAAACACGCTCCACTTCAACCTAGAACACAACATAGGATTTTCATGCTTATCTTTGTTGTGTGTGTTCTTTGTCTTTCCATAGCTGCTGTCATGTTTAGCTCTTAGTTTTCATGCTTTTCTTTTTAAAGAGCTTTTGTTTAGTTGGTTGCTGAACT
This sequence comes from Secale cereale, assembly GCA_902687465.1. Taxonomy (NCBI): domain Eukaryota; kingdom Viridiplantae; phylum Streptophyta; class Magnoliopsida; order Poales; family Poaceae; genus Secale; species Secale cereale. The sequence goes on along the minus strand of LR738715.1, from coordinate 571,062,227 downwards.
CTCTTGAGTTTTCATGTTTATCTTGTTAAGAGAGTTTGCCTGTTGCACTGAGTTGTGTGCCTTAACTTAAAGTAGGTAATTGAGGTTGCTATTTAATTTTAGTAGTAACTTGCAATAGTTTTGAGGTATTGCCATGAGTAATGTCTGAACTTTTGGTGTCAAGAGCTTTAGCCTATTAGTGATAGATGTCGTATTTTGGGCAATCCGTGTTTATTTTCGAAAACCTACAAAATAGTTGAGAACTTTAGCTACTGGATGGATCACTAATCTTTGGAGGGATCGAATATTAGAGTACACTCACGTACCATGAGTCGAGGATGCGCAAGGATAACCAAACCCCCATACACTCCTCCTCGGGGTACTTGTCTCTTTGTGAACCTCCTAATTAGATTGAGAGTTACCGATAATAAGAGCATGAGTTCTTCGGACTAATGTGAGTATTCGAAAGTTGACACTTCCACCTAGCCATATTTTTCTAGCCTCTTCGGTACCGTGCATTGCCCTTTCTCACCTCGAGAGTTGGCGCATACTTCGCCGGTGCATCCAAATCCTTGGCACGATACGCTCTGTCATCATAAGCCTCATTATATCCTTCCTCAAAACAGCCACCATACCTACCTATCAAGGCATTTCCATAGCCTTTCCGAGATACATTGCCATGCAACATCCATCTTCTCATGACTTGATCTTCATGGCATACATGCTTTTTGCTTGATCGATGAGCCGCATGCTAGTTGGGCCTTGCCCTAATCATTGCTACATGACGCGCTAGTATCATTGCATATCCTGCTACACCGGCAGAGGCATACATTTGCATACATCATGATAGTTTCATTTTGTTTATGTTGAGTACTTTTGTAAAGTGTGAAAGATCTTCTATACTTCTTGTAATACATAGAGTGTTGCCCCTAAAGTGAGGAAAAGATCCCAAAGAGGACAAAATCAAAAGATCCCAAAGAGGACAAATGAGAGTTAAATAGAAATAGCCATTGAGGCCACAAAAAAATAAAAAAAGAGAAAAAAGAGAAAAAGAAATAAAAAGAGAGAAGGGGGCACACTACTATTCCTTTTGAGAGATCCACACTCGTACCTCATCTTATACCTTGTACTCCATAGATATTATCATTCATGCATATAGCTATGTGGGGACCTTCACACTATAGAACTTGGCTTGTATATTCCAATGATGAGCCTCCTCAAAAGAGCTCTAGGTCTTCTTGAGCGAGCAAGTTGGATGCACCCCCACTAGTTCCATTGGAGAGCTTACCTTAGCTCATATGTGCATCCGTTGCATGGCAATCCCTACTCCTCACATCATATCTATCATTTGGCTTTCTCTCGCCTATGATTGTCCTCATTGATGTGAGCCTTTCACACCTTTTTTGTCTTCCCCCTTCATCATTTTTCTCTCTTTGCCATCCTAAGTGTCAACTTTCTTGCTTACGCTCATCCATTGCATGAGTGCTCAAAATATCGAAAGGGAGTGGATCATTTTGACTTGTACCTGGCTAGTGGTCTGGGGATGAGTCAAGATAAGATTCCAAAGAAGACCAAGTGTGAAACTTTAGTAGATTAAGTTCTCAACAATACAAAAACTATGTTTTACTCTCTCGTATATCCCTATCCCCTTTCTTGCACGCAAACACCATTTGGAGACATTCGAGTCACGGACAGCGAGAGCTCTTGCACCTTTATGTTCTTATGTTGCTTGTTACAATGCTAATATAGACTCTTGCTTGTTATGACTTGAATTTAATTACATGCCTTGATTGCTTTACTTAAAAAGTTCTTATATGGTTGGTAGCATGTCACCACAGAAATTATGCTTGTTATCATTTACCTACTCGAGGACGAGCAGGAATTAAGCTTGGGGGTGTTGATACATCCAAAACGTATCTATAATTTCTGCTTGCTCCATGCTTCTTTTGTGTGATATTGCTATGATATTGATGCACTTCCATACACTTTTGATCATATTTGGACTAACCTATTAACTCAGTGCACCACAGTGCCAGTTCCTGTTTTCTGCTGTTTTTCTATTTCAGGTTTCCTCCATATTAAAAGTGCTCCAAAAATTCCAAGAAAAATATAGGAAAAATCAGCGTACAGGAAGCTTCGCGAAGAAACAAAGATGGGCCAGAGGGGAGCCAGGGGAGGCCCAGGCGGCCACCTGGCGCGGCCCCACCCCTGGCCGCGCCACGGGGGCGCCTGGGGCCCCTGCTCCGCCTCTGGCTGCCCCCCTTCGCCTATATATCCCTCTCGTCCCGAAACCCTCGAGGACAGAACCCTTTTTCGCGATCTCGCCTCTGTTCCGCCGCCGCAGCGCTTCCAAGATCGGGAGCATCAGGAGAACTCTTCCCGGCACCCTGCCGGAGGGGAGAACCACCACCGGGAGCTTCTCCACCACCATGGACGCTTCTTGGATGAGTCGTGAGTAGTCCACCTTGGACCATGGGTCCATGATCAGTAGCTATGTGATGTTCTCCTCCCCTCTTTGCTCTTCATGGTTTAGACCTCGTGAGCTGCCCTACATGATCGAGGCACATATGTAACCTTTCTGCTGTTGCTTTGCTGAGTTTGCTGGGATCTGATGGATTATGAGACTATGTTCAGATTGTGTTTGAGTAATATATTTGATACACCTCTTTTATATCTTTGTTCTTGAGTAATTCTTGCATGTTCTCCGTTGCTGTTTATTGCTTTGGCCAAGTAGTAGGTAGTAACTCCAAGAGGGAGCGTTATGCTTGATTGTGGGTTCATGCCCCCTGATGACTAGCTTGAGTGACAGAAACATGAGTCTAGGGGATGTGCTGTTGCCACAAGGGAGAAAACAACGGTGCTTGTACTTGCGGGTGCAAGGATTGTTTACTTTACGCAAAGTTCTTTTAATGCAGTTGTCTGTTGCTTTGAGTTTACACTTTGGGTGGGATTCGCAACTTAATACCAGCGAGATGTTCTGGATAGATATCTCAAGGTGGATGATTAGTAGTAGATGCAGATGGATTTCGGTCTACTTGCCTTGGCGTACCGCCCATGCTTTTGAGCCTCTACCTTTCTTTGCAGCATAGTTAGCATTGGTTTGCGCACATAATCCTGTCAATTGCCCAGCCGTAATTTGTTTACCTCGCTTTGCTGTTTTATCGTCTTTTGGGAGAGAGACATCACTAGTGAACATCATGGGACCCCGGTCCATATTACCACCGCTGATCACACCTTCTATTTACCTCCTGTTTTTATTTCCTAGTTGCAGTCATAGCTATCATTATTATCTCTTGTGTTTGATCCTTTGTAAACAACAAGGCCGGAGGGATTGACAACCTCTCTGTACTCGTTGGGAGCAAAGTTATCTGTATCTGTGTGCAGGTCCCGTCAACCGCTAAGTTTCTGGCGCCGTTGACACCTACTTGTCGACCCTCGGAGTCTCACGGGATTTGATCCTTGGTATCTTTGCCAAGGGAAATTTGCCGCTACGCTACATCTCAACCTTCCACTTGGGGTAACCAACAAGGGGCGAGAAGCCATCAGAGTTCTATATCCAAGAAGAGGGCGACTTAACAACGCATTGGGTACGTCGGGTTTCAGCCATCCTGCACTCATCAAATCATATCAATGCCGGTACAACGGTTATATTGTTAAAGAAAAAATGCCGCTTTTTGCCCCTTAAGCTGAAGATGGGGCGACTCAAACGTCACTGCAATAACATGGGGGTGCTCATGGCGGCTCCGGTTAAGTATGCCGACTCTGATAGTACCAAGACCCCGAGTCTGATGAGGAAAAGCCATGTAAGGAAAATAAGAATAGCAACACCAAGGGACAACAGCATAACCCAGCGAATCACGGGGGTAATGGTAAGCGCACGGCTGAGAGTAATTTGGATTTTGTGGCTAACACCAACACGCGGAATAACGGTCAACACCGTAAGGGAAAGCTGAACCCTTAGTTTGGAGGGCAAAATTTCAGCCTTGAGCAGATGATGAATCAGCCATGCCCGAAGCATGGTACTGAGGAAAGGCCATTTGCTCACCTCTGGAAGGATTGCTTCATCATGGGAGAATACAGAAATTCAATTTTTCTTCTTCAGAATAATCATGGACCGAGCTGCAGCTCAGGACCCGGCTCTCACGGTCCGTGTCACAGTGGTGGCGGTTCTAGTTCCGGTTTTCAAGGCCAGGGCCATCAGGGTGGCTATAATTAACAATCTGGATAGGGGGCTCAGCAGCAGCATCAACAGTCAGGTTACCTGAGTAACCCGAAGCAGTTGAATAGTGGGCAGTACCACGTCTTCACCACAAGTTTATGTAAGCGGGATCAGAAGCTCCATAAAAGGGGAGTGAACGTCGTTGAGCCGGCGGTTTCTCGTTACTTACGCTGGTCGGAGCAACCCATTGTGTGGAGTCGTGAGGATCACCCGCCCCGGGTTGATAACCCGGGTCACTTGGCACTGGTGGTGGCGCCTCAGGTTGGGGGGTACAAGTTTACTAAGGTACTCATGGATGGAGGTAGCATCATCAATATCCTTTACTATGATACTTTCCGTCGTGTGGGATTGACTGATAAAAATCTTAAGCCGTCTAATACTGTTTTCCATGGAGTGGTGCATGGTAAGTCAGCATATCTTGTAGGTAAGATTGCTCTTGAGGTAGCCTTTGGGGATGAACATAATTCCAGAGAAGAAACTTTGACCTTTGAAGTTGTGAGGATCCAGAGCCCATATCATGCTCTGTTTGGCTGGTCGGCTTATGCTAAATTCATGGCAAGGCCATGTTATGTTTATCTGCAACTCAAGATGCCGGGTCACAAGGGTACTATCACTGTGCATGGAAGCAGGAAGATAGCCTTAAAGTGTGAAGAAGGCGATGCTGCCTATGCTGAGTCTGTTTGTGCAACGGAGGAATTGAAATTTTATAAGGATAATGTTGATCCGGCAGATATGACATCTTTGAAAAAGCCAACTACAGAGCATGACCCCTTACTAAAGTTCAAATAAGCAGATGATGCTAAGCTGGTTGACTTTGTTCCTGGTGACTCATCCAAGCAGTTCAGTACCAGTGCTAATCTGGAACTAAAATGGGAAAGCGTGCTCATCGAGTTCACCCATGAGAACCGGGACATTTTTGCATGGAAACCTTCTAACATTCCAGGTGTACCGAGGGAACTCGCCAAGCACACTCTTAATACTGTTCCAAAGTTTAAGCCGGTCAAGCAATTCCTTCGTTGCTTCAATGAAGAGAGACGTAAGGCCATTGGTGAAGAAGTGGCCCGGCTCTTGGCAGCTAGGTTCATAGTTGAAGCTTTCATCCTGAGTGGCTAGCTAACCCGGTGCTGGTGCTTAATAAAAATGGCACTTGGCGTATGTGTGTGGATTACACAGATTTGAACAAAGCCTGTCTAGCTGATCCTTTTGCTCTCCCCCGCATTGATTAGATTATTGATGCTACCACAGGTTGTGAACGTCTGAGCTTTTTGGATGCTTATTCTGGTTATCATCAGATCAAGATGATAGTTGAGGACCAAAAAAAGACATATTTCATCACTCCTTTTGGAGTCTTCTGTTATGTGTCTATGCCTTTCGGGCTCAAGAGTGCCCAGGCGACTTACCAGCGGTGTGTGCAGAATTTCCTTCATGGCCAGATTGGGCGCAATGTTCATGCTTATATGGATGATATTGTGGTGAAATCCAGGCAGAAAGAAACTTTGATAGATGATTTGAAAGTGACCTTTCACAATCTCCGGGTCTACAAGATGATGCTTAACCCGGCCAAGTGTGTCTTTGGTGTACCAGTGATACATCCATTTTGCATCACGCTTTTATGTTGATATTTATTGCACTATGGGCTTTTATTACACGTTATGTCACAATACTTATGCCTTTTCTCTCTTATTTTACAGGGTTTACACGAAGAGGGAGAATGCCGGCAGCTGGAATTCTGGGCTGGAAAAGGAACAAACACTAGAAACCTATTCTGCACAACTCAACAAGCTCCGAAACTCCATGGGACACTGTTTCAGAAAATACAAAAAATATCTGGTGAAAGAGATTCATCAGGGGGGCCATAACCTGTCCACGAGGGTGGGGGCGCGCCCCCCCTCTGGGCGCGCCCCCTGCCTCGTGGGCCCCCCGATGCCCATCTTCTCCTATATGAGGTGTTTTCACCTAAAAAAAAATCATAAGGAAGCTTTCTGTACCAGACGCCGCCGTCTCGAGGCGGAACCTTGGCGGAAACCAATCTAGGGCTCCGGCAGAGCTGTTCTGCCGGGGATACTTCCCTCCGGGAGGGGGAAATCGTCACCGCCGTCATCACCAACAACTCTCCCATCTTGGGGAGGGCTATCTTCGTCAACATCTTCACCAACACCATCTCCTCTCAAACCCTAGTTCATCTTATGTATCCAATCTTTGTACGCAAACCTCAGATTGGTACCTGTGGGTTACTAGTAGTGTTGATTACTCCTTGTATTTGATGCTAGTTGGTTTATCTGGTGGAAGATCATATATTCAGATCCATTATGCATATTAATACCCCTCTGATCATGAACAATATTATGTCTTGTGAGTAGTTACTTTTGTTCCTGAGGACATGGGAGAAGTCTTGCTATAAGTAGTCATGTGAATTTGGTATTCGTTCAATATTTTGATGAGATGTATGTTGTCTCTCCTCTAGTGGTGTCATGTGAACGTCGACTACATGACACTTCACCATTATTTGGGCCTATAGGAAGGCATTGGGAAGTAATAAGTAGATGATGGGTTGCTAGAGTGACAGAAGCTTAAACCCTAGTTTATGTGTTGCTTCATAAGGGGCTGATTTGGATCCATATGTTTCATGCTATGGTTAGGTTTACCTTAATTCTTCTTTTGTAGTTGCGGATGCTTGCATTAGAGGTTAATCATAAGTGGGAGGCTTGCCCAAGTAAGCACAACACCCAAGCACCGGTCCACCCACATACCAAATTATCAAAGTACCGAACGCGTATCATATGATCGTGATGAAAACTAGCTTGATGATAATTCCCATGTGTCCTCGAGAGCGCTTTCCTCCATATAAGAGTTTGTCCAGGCTTTTCCTTTGCTACAAAAAGTATTGGGCCATCTTGCTGCACCTTATTTACTTTTACTATTTGTCACTTGCTATCAATTACCTTATCACAAAACTATCTATTACCGATAATTTCAGTGCTTGCAGAAAATACCTTACTGAAAACTGCCTATCATTTCCTTCTGCTCCTCGTTGGGTTCAACACTCTTACTTATCAAAAGGACTACGATAGATCCCCTAAACTTGTGGGTCATCAACCAGCAGGTAAGCTCTTGGGTTTTTTAGTTTCTAAAATAAGCATTGAAGCTAACCCGGAGAAGATCAAGGCCATTACTTCTTTGGCTAAGCCGGTGTGCGTCAATGATGTTCACCATCTGGCGGTTCATAAGCCTGTTGGGTAAGAAAGCTATACCACTGTACCAGATGAAGAAGAAAGCAAATCACTTTGTCTAGAGTGACACTGCTAATGGAACATTCGAAGCCTTGAAGAAATAGTTAGCTGAGCCACCAGTCCTTGCTGCTCCTATTGATAAGGAGCCATTGTTATTATATGTGGCTGCCAATGCCCGGGCTGTCAGCGTAGCTATTGTGGTGGAACGGAAGGAGTCATGCAAGGAGCATCTGGTTCAAAGACCGGTTTACTACATCAGTGAGGTGCTTATTGAATCCAAGCAGAGGTACCCACACTAGCAGAAGCTTGTGTACGGGGTGTTCATGGCTAGCCGGAAGCTCAAGCAGTATTTTTTGGGTCATCCTATCACGGTGGTCAGCTCTGCTCCGTTAGGGGATATCATTCAGAACAAAGAAGCCACGGGTCGGGTAGCCAAATGGGCCATTGAACTTGGACCTCATGGTTTGAAATATATGCCTCGCACAACAATCAAGTCTCAAGCAGTTGTGGATTTCATCAATGAGTGGACAGAGTTGCAGACGCGTGAAAAAAGCCGCATCACACATATTGGACCATTCACTTTGATGGGTCCAGGCAACTGGAGGGCTTAGGGGCTGGAGTTATCTTGACTTCCCCACGAGGTGATAAATTCTGTTATGTTTTAAGATTGATGTTCCCTTGTACTAATAATGCAGCTGAGTATGAAGCCTTGCTCCATGGTCTTCGGATGGCTAAGGAGATGAAGCTAAGCTGGGTTAGGTGTTTTGGTGACTCAGACTTAGTGGCTCAGCAAGTTTCTGACACTTGGGATTCTAAAGATCCGCCCATGATGGCTTATCGACGCGAGGTTGATGCTACTTCGGGTTACTTCAAAGGATATCAGGTGGAACATGTTGATCGCATGAAAAATGAGGCCGCTGATGCTCTAAGCCGGCTAGGATCCCAGCGTAAGCCAGTGCCACCTAATGTTTTTCTGGATATCCTGCATAGCCCTTTAGTCAAGCTGCCTACAAAGGAAGATTTAGCTATTCCTGACCTGGAGGCACAATTAGTGGTGGATCTTCATGCGACCCTTGATTGGACTGTCCCATATTTGGCTTATATGACCCGGGGAGAGTTACCTGAGGATGAAACTTTGGCCAGGAAAATAACCCGGCGGTTGCAGTGTTACTGGGGCGTTTCAACGTTGCGTTTCTCCTGAGGAGGGCCGGGAGGTTCTTCGTGAGATTCATGAAGGAGATTGTGGTCATCATGTTGGTTCTAAGTCTTTGGTAGCCAAGGCTTTTCGTCATGGATTTTATTGGCTGACGGCTCATGCTGATGCAGAGGATTTGGTCAGTAAATGTGATGGTTGTCAAAAACTTTCACGCCAAGCTCATGTGCCGGCTCAAGAATTGAGGATGATTCCAATTACTTGGCTATTTGCAGTCTGGGGGCTTGATATGGTTGGGCCTTTCAAAAGGTCTAAAGATAAAAAGACTCACCTCTTGGTGACAGTTGACAAGTTTACAAAATGGATCAAAGTAGAACCGGTTAGAAGTGTGATGCGGCAACGACAGTTCAATTCATCAAAAAGGTGATTTTCCATTTTGGCTTTCCACATAGCATCATAACTGATAATGACATTAATTTTTTCAAAGGTGCTATGAAAGAATTTTATCAACAAGAACATATCCGGATTGATGTATCATTAGTGGCTCACCCCCAATCCAATGGTCAAGCTGAGAGAGCCAATCAAGAGATCCTTAGAGGCATCAAGCCCCGACTTATGGTCCCTTTGCAGAGGACGTTGGGTGGAGGAATTACCATCAGTACTATGGAGCATTAATACTACCCCTAGTAGGTCCACGGGTTACACACATTTCTTCATGGTTTACGGAGCAGAGGAAGTTCTCCCTAGCGACATCCATCACGACTCGCCCCGTGTGGCGGCTTATGTTGAAGCTGATAATGAAAAAGCATGCCAGGATGCACTTGACCTGTTGGATCAGGAGCGTGACCTTGCAGCGGCTCGTTCGGCGATTTACCAGCACGATCTGTGCCATTATCACACCCGCCGGGTTAAGACCAGAACTTTTCAAGAGGGTGACTTGGTGCTCCGGCTTATCCAGGATAAAAAAGATATGCATAAACTATCCCCACCTTGGGAAGGGCCTTTTGTGGTCAGCAATAATTTAAACAATGGATCATACTACCTTATCAATGTTCGAGACCACAAGGACTCACGCACCTCGGAGGAAGAGACCCACCGGCCGTGGAATATTGCTCACCTTCGGCCTTATTAACCTTGAGTCACTAGCTCTCGTGATGTACAAATCTTCACAATGTATATATGATGATGATTATAATAAAGTCGGCATCCTTGATAATTCAGGGCCTCTGTCGTTTCATTTCTACTAATAACGAGTCTTTGTTTCATATGATTACTTGGGGGCTTCTTGCTCAATAGAGCATAGCTGTGAATACCCTATTCCTTCGGCTTGTACGCCAGGAATACAATGTTACTTGAGGGCTCTTTGTCAAATGGACAAAGAGTTTTCTGACCCTTGTAATAGGCTTGGAAGCCAGGTGTATTCACCTAAAAACCCGGGTTATCCTGCCTTTTTAAGTCCGCCACTCCGCCCAGATTGACTCGAATGCCCCACCGTACTTTGACAAGTCAATCTTATACAGACCCTGAACTTGTCAAAGTTAAAACAACGATTGGTCATGTGAGGCCCGGCTTATAAGGTTGAGTGACGGCTTAACATAGCGGCTGTGCGGCCCATTGAACGCACTTGATTTTAAGGTTTGGCAACCTATGAAAGCCTTGTTTTGTGTCCTTTGATTCATATTTCATTTGAACATCTTTTGAGCTTCATCTTTTGTGACATGTTAATACCTAGTTGGAAACCAATAAGGGCTATGAGGCCTTATGATTCATATATGAATCGATCCAGAGTTTATTAACCTGGTCTGGCTTTGGACGTTAAGTCGCCAGTACATGATGGATATATGCTTTGAGTATTGGCTCTAAGCTGTGGGATATTACCCCTCGCTGCACACGTCGTTTTAAGCCGGCGGCATATGTCAATTGAGCAGGACGTTGTGTGCTCTATCTTTTGGGTTATAACCCTTACTGCGTTGGTATGATAAGCCGACAGTATGAATAAATATCACATGTATGATATTTCATAATTATGCAAGGTTATGATTGAACTGGCCCTGGTTATGGATTGCCTTTAGTCACCAGTGGTTTTTATAGGGTATTATGACCCGCCCGGCTGTAAAATTGCCAGGGTACTTGTGATTTGTTTTACGTGTAGGTAAAATAATAAATCTAGCACACATAATTTAGGAGATCATGAGCACAAGTGGCCAAAGATTTAATTGTAAGGCGGCAGTGTTAGGCTGAACAAAACATGCGCGATGGCATGAAAAATCAAGATATTAACTAACCTATTACAAGGCATCTGACGGCCGACAAAGGATAAATGTTTTGAGGTCAATACATCGAAGTATGACGATCAGTAAAAGCAGCTTATGATTGAGGACGGGTTGAAGCCTCCGGGTCATCCTGCGCCTCCTCTTCATCTTCAGTTCCTTGGTTACCCACCAGCTGGAAGTCAGGCGTAGCCCAGTTGATACCGACAAACGCTCTAAATATAGCTTCATCATCAATGAGGTTTGATGGATCAATGTTAGGAGCAAAAGTGTCCTTACGAATCGGCGAGATGAGATTCGTCATTGAATGAACCGGAGCTTTCACCTTTCTATTTTAAGTATCGTAAGCTGCCTGATATGTGGCAAGGTTTGTCTCGTCAGCCAGCTTACTTGCCAAAGGACGCATTGCTCTTGCTATTTCGACAAAATCATTAGCGCTGAAAGCAGATCCATCTTCTTTTACGCTGGGGCAGCCATTGGCCAAATCTTTCGGGTCAAGATCTGCCAGTCATGCTTTCGCCCGGCTTAATGCGGTTAAGGCACCGGCTCTAGCGGCTCCCCGGTTCAGATCATCCATCCTTTGAGGCTACATGGACAATTTATCCAAGGTGTCTTTGATAAGTGGGGATGGAGTTTTCTTGTGCATAGCAGTGGGAAATGGTGCGTTGAGCACCAGTGTATAATTGTTCTACAAGAGTATAAACAGCCTTAAGCCGAACACGCATATCAGAGCCCAACTTTGTGCTCCGTGAACCTACATCAGTGGAATTATGAGTAAGCCGACAGATATCGACAAGGCAGTTCTTGAAGTACAAGGGAGACATGTTTTTTCTACTTACCAAAGATGGCTGACGACATCATATTAACCTATTCCTTTAAGTAGGATAGCTCATCAGTCATCGGCTTAAGTGCCACTTCAGCATCATCAGCTCTCTTCAATAGAGCCGCCTTTTTAGTTTCCCAGCTAATTTTTTCAGCATTAAAATCTTGCTTCAACTGCTCCATACTCTCCAAATCAGTTGTTCATGCTATTTTAGCCTTGGATGTCTCAGCTTGTTGAGTCTTCAAGTTGGCCTTAGGATCTTTCAGCCCAACATATTTTTTAGTCAGTTCAGCCTGTGATACATGCACACATGGAAGGTGTTATGATCATCATGATTTGTGAAGTCCCAAGCACAATACAAGTATTATACTTGGCACTTGGGGGCTAATGCATACTTTCTTCTTAAAGCTTTCTGAAAAGTCCCAAGCACAATACAAGTATTATACTTGGCACTTGGGGGCTAATGCATATTGCTCTTTTTTGAGGCAGACTCATTTGCTGACCCAGATAAATTACATGATCCGGTTTATAAAAAGTCTACAAGCTGGAGTATTGATTTCGGTAGGATGATTAGTCCCGGTTTATTCATGTCTGATTAAGCCGGCCCTTGGGGGCTACACATGCAAAGTGGAAGTGCTGATATTATAAGTCCCGGTTCATGTTTGAAAGCATAAACCGGCCCTTGGGGGCTACTGCAATTGATCTATGCAACTATTGAAGTTTATAGCACATTATATTCTATCATATCCAATAAACTTGGTGGCTAAGGAATGTATATTCTATACAAAAGGAGTGGCAACATTTACCTCAAAACGCTCCTTCATCAGATTTACTAAGCCGACTTCAAAGTCACGGCTGGTGTACAGATGGTTCAAAGAGCCAGAGTGGATATCGTGGGCCCTAAAATGAGTGTAGTGTAGGATCAAAAGTATGTCTAGAGGGGGGTGATTAGACTACTTGACCAATAAACATCTAGACTTTTCCCAATTTTAGTTCTTGGCAGATTTTAGCAACTTAGCACAAGTCAAGCAATCAACCTACACATGCAATTCTAAGAGTATAGCAGCGAAATGTAAAACAATTGCATATGAAGGTAAAGGGAGGAGTTTGGAGGGTGCAAACGCAACTGTAGACACGGATGTTTTTGTCTTGGTTCCGATAGGTGGTGCTATCGTACATCCAAGTTGATGGAGACTTCAACCAACGAAGGGTAACGGCTGCGCGAGTCCACGAAGGGCTCCACCCAAGAAGGGTCCACGAAGAAGCAACCTTGTCTATCCCACCATGGCCATCGCCCACGAAGGACTTGCCTCACTAGGGTAGATCTTCATGAAGTAGGCGATCTCCTTGCTCGTATAAACTCCTTGGTTCAACTCCACAATCTCGTCGGAGGCTCCCAAGTGACACCTAACCAATCCAGGAGACACCACTCTCCAAAAGGTAATAGACGGTGTGTTGATGATGAACTCCTTACTCAAATGCTTCGAATGATAGTCTCCCCAACACTCAAACAGCTCCTCACGGATTTGGATATGGTGGAAGAAAGATTTGAGTGGAAAGCAACTTGGGAAGGCTAGAGAACAACATTCATATGGTAGGAATGGAATATCTTGATCTCAACACTTGAGTAGGTGGTTCTTTTCTCAGAACATGTATGATGGAAGTGTATGTATGTTCTGATGGCTCTCTCCACGAATGAAGAGTGGGTGGAGGGGTATATATAGCCTCCACACAAAATCTAACCGTTACACACAATTTACCAAACTCGGTGGGACCGATTCAGAGAACTCGGCCAGACCGATTTAGTTCATAATGTGACCGTTAGGCATTTCAATGGGACCGATATAATCAACTCGGTGGGACCGATTTCATTAGGGTTAGGGCATAAAGTAATCTCGGTGTGACCGATTACACGAACTTGGCGGGACCGATTTTGGTAATAAGCGCACCAGAGAGTTGGTCAGGCAAACTCGGTGGGACCGATTCACTCGTTTCGGTGGGACCGAAACGTTACGAAGAGGAAACAGAGAGTTTGCATTGCGAACTCGGTGGGACCGATCGCTCATCTCGGTGAGACCGAAATGTTACGAAGGGAAACAGAGACTTTGCAATCCCATCTCGGTGAGACCGAGACCCCTTTCGGTGAGACCGAAATGATTAGGGTTTAGTGGCAGTGGGTATGTCAAATGAACTCGGTGGCGCCGGATACAACTTTTCGGTGGGGCTGAGTTTGACTTTTGGTTTGGGACATATGTGGATGTGAGAAAGTGGTTGAGGGTTTTGGAGCAAATCACTAAGTATTTTGAGCAAGAAACCCATTAAGCAACACCTCATCCCCTTTTAATAGTATTGGCTTTCCTTTGGACTCAATTTGATCTTGGATCACTAAAATGGAAAATTTAGAGTCTTGAGCTTGAGCCAATCCTTTGTCCTTAGCATTTTGAGGGGTCCACATTCCTAGTCCATGCCATGCCAATCATTGAACTTTCCTGAAATATTTATCTTGTAATAGCATTAGTTCAATGAGCTATATGTTGTTAGGAATTACCAAAACCACCCAAGGATAGTTGCACTTTCAATCTCCCCCTTTTTGTTAATTGATGACAACATATAGATGAAAGCTTTGACAAATGATAATAAGATTTAAATACATCTTCGCTTTGAGAAGTATGTGATAAACCAGAGCTCCCCCTAAATTTGTGCATTATTTAAAATTTGCGTTTGAATGCAAATGCACAATCGATTAGGATCATGGGTTACTCTTCCATGTCACATACATCTTGGTGGAGCGCTCAAAATGGTATAAACTGAAAACATGCACTCATCACCAAGCAAAGTAAATGATCATATAAGGATATAAAAGATAGTATCATCCAAGCAAGCATTAAGGTAGCATATGATCATTCACATGATCAAACAAGTATCTCACACATGGACATAGAGTACAAACACACAATAAAGTTCAACCAAAAGCAAGAGAGACCAAAGAGGCAAAACACTCTCTCTCGAAGCCTATGATCTATACATATTTCTCCCTCTTTGGCAACAAGTTACCAAAAAGTTTGAAAATGCATAGTGCTATGCGTCTCTCAGGCTTGGTCTTCGGGAGGTGGTGTAGAGAGAACTCCAAGGATGAAGGCTTCAGATGACGTAGTTGGAGCTGGTGGAGTGGCTGCTGGAGGTGGCACTGAAGCTGTGGCTGCTCGTGCTAATGTAGTAGCTCTCATATCAGGCACTGGTACTGCGGCAGATCTCTGACCTCGAGGCACTCGCTGAAATGCATCTGTGGTAGCCTGTCCTCTCCCCTCCTCTACTTCCTCCTGGAGCTTCTCAACTGCAGACTAGATCTCTGTCACTTTCAGATCAAGACCATAGGACTTAATTTTGATGATCCTCTCCAAGCTCTGCTGATTCTGAGTCAGGGTGGCCAAGACCTTCTCAATCATCATAGTTGCTTGAATCAGACATGTCATTTGGTCTTGTTTGGACTTGAGGGTCATTTGAGATACTTCTGCAGCACTTGGCATCTTGGCAGCTTTCTCAGCTCTGGCTTTCTCTCTCCTTTCATGTGCTTGCACTGATGATGGTTCATTTTCATCCATGACAACGGTGTTGTCCTCAAAGTCAGGCACCAAGGGAAGATATTCTCTGTCCAATAAGTATGTGCATGTGCCCATCTTGGAGTTGATGAGCATCTGGATGTGTGGAGCATACCCACATGATCTCTTTTGGTCTGCAGCCGTCCTCTTTATTGTCTCTACAATCAGGCTCATAACTTTGAACTTCTGAGGCACATCAAATATATGCAGCAAGTTGATTGAATGTCCTCTGATCATCTTTTGATCTCCAGATTTGGGCAACAATGTATGCCTCAAGATTGTGTTGATTGTGGCTAGACTAGACATCAAGTGATGTACAGATCCAAGCTTATGTGTCTCCAAGTCATCATCATCATGGATCTCCTTGTACATATTGGCCATAGAGTTGTGGTCTTTCTTCTTTTTGGCATACACATCCAAATCATCCTCATGTTCTTCAGGGGCATTAATCATCTTGGCCCACTCATCAACAGTCGACTGGTACCTTGTACCTTCAGACATCCATACAATTCTACCATTAGGATAAAAGTGAGCTGTGGAGTAGAATTGCATGATGAGTTCCTCATTCCACTTTGTCAACTTCTGAGCCACAAACTTGTCAACACCACATGCTTTGAAGCTTTCATGCACATTAGGAAAATAATCTGCATTCTCATCAATGAAGTCCCAGTCCACCCTTTTCATATCACACACTATGGGCTTCTTGTCGAGCAGATCTGTCTCATAGAAGTCTTGTTGTTCTTTGGTATGAAACCTGTAGTCCACATCAATTGAAAGCACAACTGCTCCCTGGGTGATTTTGGTAATTAATGTCAACATATCACTTGTTGGACTAATGTTTTCATCTAGTTTATTTCAGACAAGTTCAAAAAATAGAGTGGCATGGACTAGAGGATGTGGAACCCCTTCAAAATGATAAGGACAAAACGATTGGCTCAAGATCAAAGCTCAGGACTCTACATTTTCTATTTTAGTGATCCAAGTTCACATTGAGTCCATAGGAAAGCCAATACTATTAAAAGGGGATGAGGTGTTGCTTGATGGCTTGCTTGCTCAAAGTGCTTAGTGATATGCTGCAAAACCCTCAACCACTTTCTCACATCCACATATGTCCCAAACCAAAATTCAATCTCGGCCCCACCGAAATATTCTATCCGGTGCCACCGAGTTCATTTGCCATAGCCACTGCCAGAAACCCTAATCACTTTGGTCTCACTGATAGGGATCTCGGTCTCACCAAGATGAGATTGCAAACTCTCTGTTGCCTATTGCAATATTTTTCGTCTAACCGAGATGAGCGATCGGTCCCACCAAGTTTGCAATGCAAACTCTCTGTTGCCTCTTCGTAATGTTTCGGTCCCACCAAAATGAGTGAATCGGTCCCACCGAGTTTGCCTGACCAACCCTCTGTGTGCTTATTACCAAAATTGGTCTCACCGAGTTTGTGTAGTCTGTCTCACCGAGATTACGTTATGCCCTAACCCTAATGAAATCGGTCCTACCGAGTTGATCATATCGGTCCCACCGAAATGCCTAACGGTCACATTATGAACTAAATTGGTCTGACTGAGTTCTCTGAATCGGTCCCACCAAGCTTGGTAAATTGTGTGTAACGGTTAGATTTTGTGTGGAGGCTATATATACCCCTCCACCCAGTCTTCATTCGTAGAGAGAGCCATCAGAACATACCTACACTTCCATCATACATGTTCTAAGAAAGAACCACCTACTCAAGTGTTGAGATCAAGATATTCCATTCCTACCATATGAATCTTGTTCTCTAGCCTTCCCAAGTTGCTTTCCACTCAAAACATTCTTCCACCATATCCAAATCTTTGAGGAGCTGTCTGAGTGTTGGGGAGACTATCATTTGAAGCATTTGAGCAAGGAGTTCATCATCAACACACCATCTATTACCTTTTGGAGAGTGATGTCTCCTAGATTGGTTAGGTGTCACTTGGGAACCTCCGACGAGATTGTGGATCTGAACCAAGGAGTTTGCAAGGGAAAGGAGATCGCCTACTTCGTGAAGATCTACCCTAGTGAGACAAGACCTTCGTGGGCGATGGCCATGGTGGGATAGACAAGGTTGCTTCTTCGTGGACCCTTCGTGGATGGAGCCCTACGTGGACTCGCGCAGTCATTACCCTTCGTGGGTTGAAGTCTCCATCAACTTGGATGTACGATAGCACCACTTATCGGAACCAAGACAAAATCATCCGTGTCTTCACTTGTGTTTGCTCCCTTCAAACTTCTCCCTTTACCTTCATATGCAATTGCTTTACATTCCAATGCTATACTCTTAGAATTGCATGTGTAGGTTGATTGCTTGACTTGTGCTAAGTTGCTAAAATCTAACAAGAACTAAAATTGGGAAAAGGCTAGATTTTGCCTTAGTCAAGTGGTCAAAGTTGCATGCTTTACTTCACAGTACCTATATACTCTTGTTATGCATGCTTGTTGTGTATTGTGAAAGTTAAACATGTGCTCAATCTCCACTCCAAATTCAAGTACTTTAAAAGCTGCCACTTTTCTTGCTAGAGTCTATTCACCCCCCTCTAGATGCATACTCTTCTCGATCCTCTCAATTGGTATCAGAGCATTGGTCTCCATTGCTTTGGTTTAATCACCATTGGAGGAAGATGGACGAGTCTACGTTGGGGAGTATTAGACGTAGAGTGCCTATGCTTGATGGAGAGTACTTTCATGAATGAAAAAAATGAGATGCTTTAGATCTTCAATGAATATCATTTGAACAAGTACATTGATAATATTTGTATGCCCCCATTGATGCTTCGAATCCTACTTTCAATGAGAAACTTGACATGGTTCGAAATCTTAGGACTGTTAATCTTATCACTAGAGGATTGCCTAATAACTTGCTTGTATGTTTGCCAACTTTTGAATGTGCTTATACTATATGGAGATTTCTATTGGAACGATTCCCAAATTATTCCTTGAAAAATCTGGATGAGATTCTCCATTAGTCTATTGCCTTAAATAAGATGAGTACTAGTGATCCTAAGTTTGGTGATTGTTTGTTTCAGCTTCGTGAACTCATGCATGCCAAAGGAGATGTTGGAATAATTAGCAATATCATTTCCGAAGTCATTAGAACTCATAGAGATGAACATGGTTACGGTCATACTTCTAATGAATCACTCTCTCTAGGTGTTGATCAAACACATGACGTTGAGGAACATGGATACAACGATGAGGATGAACTTTATGAACAAATGAGACATTTCGGTCTTATGGCAAATCTTCGCGGTTATACAGCCGGAGGAAAGGAATGGGTGCTTGATAGTGGTTGCACGGATCACATGACCGGAGATAAGGACATGTTTGATGAGCTTGCTAGAAATGATGGTCCACGAAAGTATGTTACCTTTGGTGACAACTCTAAGGGTTAAGTTGTTGGCCTTGGTAAGGTGGCCATATCCAATGATAGCTCAATTAAGAATGTCATGCTTGTAGAATCTCTTGGATATAATCTTCTGTCCGTGTCTAAATTAGCTGATTTTGGTTTAAATGTGCTATCCGCTCATGTTGATTGCCAAGTCTTTCATAGAGATAATCATAATATGGCCTTTACCGGCATTCGTAGAGGTGACCTATACATTGTTGACTTCACTAAGAAAGCCCAACCTCACACTTGCTTTATTGCTAAATCTTCTACAGTTTGGTTGTGGCATAGAAGGTTAGGTCATGTCGGTATGCGAAATCTTGATAAGCTAATTAAAGGTGATCATATCCTTGGTGTTAAAGATGTTATATTTGACAAGGATAGACTTTGTAGTGCTTGTCAAGTAGGAAAACAAGTTGGAGGAAGTCATCCCGTGAAGAACATCATGACTATGAGAAGACCACTTGAGCTACTTCACATGGATCTTTTTGGTCCCAATGTTTACAAAAGCCTCGATGGTAACTCTTTTGGATTAGGAATTGTTGATGATTTTTTAAAATTTACGTGGGCGTTCTTTCTTGATGATAAATCGCAGGTCCAAAAGATCTTCAAAAACTCTGCTAGGAAGGCCCAAAATCAATTTGAAGTAAAGATCAAGAAGGTTCGCAGTGACAACGGAACGGAGTTCAAGAATGCAAATGTGGATACCTTTCTTGAAGAAGAAGGGATTTCACATGAGTTCTCGTCTACGTACACACCTCAACAAAATGGAGTTGTTTAGAGGAAGAATCAGATACTCATCGAAATGGAAAGAACGATGCTTGACGAATACAAGACGCCAAGACACTTTTGGGCGGAAGCGGCTGAGACAGCTTGTCATGCAACTAATCGCTTGTATCTTCACAAGCTTCTCGCCAAGACGGCATACGAGCTTCTCACCGGTAACAAACCCCAAGTTGGATAATTTCGAGTATTCGGCTCAAAGTGCTACATTCTTGATAACCATCGTCGTTCTAAGTTTGCTCCTAAATCTCATGAATGTTTCCTACTTGGTTATGGCTCAAACTCTCACACTTACCGTGTCTACAACAATTTCACCCGAAAGGTTGAAGAGACAGTAGACGTGAAGTTTGATGAATCTAATGGCTCGCAAATAGAGCAATTGCCAATTGATGTAGGAGATAAAGATCCTTCGGAAGCAATTCAAGACTTTTCTATTGGCAAGATCCGTCCAACGGAGGTGAAAGAGAGTACTTCGTCAATTCATGTGGAAGACCCTACCTCACGACAAGGTGAACCACAAGTTGACTTGGAGGCATCCACAAGTGGGACACGCCATGATGAAGGAAACGAGGATGTGCATCAAGATGAACTTCATCGACCTCATCCTCCACCTCCACAAGGGGACAACAACACCAACAACAATGAAGAAGGACAAGAAGAAGAAGATGATGAAGAGGATGCTCCACCCTGACCCAAGCAAAAGCTTTCACGAGTTAGAGCAAGAATTGCTAGAGATCATCCCGTAGAGCAAATCTACAATGATATCCAAACCAGGAGAATCACTCACTCTAAATCTTGTTTAGCTAACTTTTATGAACATTACTCTTTCATATCTAACCTTGAACCTATGAAGGTTGAAGATGCCCTTGATGATCCCGATTGGGTGAACGCTATGCTTGCAGAGCTACACAACTTTGAGAGAAATCAAGTGTGGACATTGGTCAAGAAGCCCGACAACAACCACAACATCATTGGTACCAAATGGGTATTTCGCAACAAGCAAGACGAAGATGGTCAAGTCGTCTGCAACAAAGCATGTCTCGTCGCCCAAGGCTACACTCAAGTCGAAGGTATGGACTATAGTGAGACATACGCCCCATTGCTAGACTTGAGTCCATTCGCATCTTACTTGCTTATGCTAATCACCATGATATCGCCGTGTACCAAATGGATATTAAAAGTGCTTTTCTAAATGGTGAAATTGAGGAGGAAGTTTATGTTAAACAACCTCGCGGCTTTGTCAATCCCAAGAAACCAGATCATGTTTACAAACTTCACAAAGCTCTTTATGGTCTTAAACAAGCTCCTAAAGCGTGGTATAAATGCTTGACCAAGTTCCTTATTGAAAAGGGCGTTGAGATTGGAAAAATAGATTCCACTCTTTTTACTAAAAGGGTTAATGGTGAATTATTTGTGTGCCAAATTTATGTTGATGATATCATATTTGGTTCTACTAACCCACATTTTAGTGAAAGGTTTGGAAAGCTAATGTCGAAAAAGTTTGAGATGTCTATGATGAGTGAACTCAAGTTCTTTCTTGGTTTGCAAATCAAGCAAACTAAGGAGGGTACCTTTGTTTCTCAAACAAAGTATACCAAGGACTTGTTCAGGAAGTTCAACATGCAATAATGCAAAGGTATGACTACACCCATGCCTACTAGTGGACATCTTGACTTGACTAAGGATGGCAAACCGGTTGATAAAAAGGTTTACCGCTCTATGATTGGTTCATTGTTATATCTATGTGCCTCCCATCCCGATATTATGCTAAGTGTGTGCATGTGTGCATGATACTAAGAGGATCCTAAAGAATGTCATCTTAAGGCTATGAAAAGGATAGTGAGATACCTAATACATACACCAAATTTTGGCATTTGGTATCCTAAGAGGTCCTCTTTTGATCTTGTTGGCTACTCCGATTCAGACTATGCCGGTGACAAGGTTGAGAGAAAGTCCACTTTGAGTACTTGCCAATTTCTTGGTAGATCTCTTGTGTCTTGGTCCTCCAAGAAACAAAACTCGGTATCCTTATCCACCGCCGAAGCGGAATACATCGCCGGTGGTTCATGTTGTGCTCAATTGCTTTGGATGACCCAAACTCTTAAAGATTATGGGATCTATGTGAAACATGTTCCATTGCTTTGCGACAATGAAAGTTCTATTAAGATTGCTCATAATCCTGTGCAACAATCTCGAACTAAGCATATTGAAGTTCGTCATCATTTCATTCGAGATCTTGTTGCTAAGGGTGATATCAATGTCAAACACATTCGCACCGATAAGCAATTAGCAGATGTATTTACGAAACCACTTGATGAGAAAGTGTTTTGCAGGTTGAGAGATGAATTGAACATTATTGATGCCTCAAACTTGGAGTAGGAACTCCCTTTGGATACATGCAAGACATGAGTCTTTGACAAATCCTTGATATTTCTCTTATGATGTCGATTATATGTCTTGGATATATTTGTACCTTTGCATGCTATCTAACCCTTGTAGGCACTTGGATGAATCTAAATCCATGAGATTGCAACTCATTCATATCTTGAGCAATTTCTACATCACCAAGTCTCTACATCGTGGTGGTTGAAGACAAGGAAGCATGAAACCCTTCAACATATCATTTGAAAATTTCTATATATCAAATTTCATTTGGTTTCAAGATTTCATTTGGTATGAAGATTTCATGTTTGTCATTTTGGATACACAAGTGCTCTTCCTTGCAAGACAAACTCATGTAGGTAGATGAACTCAAACTACAAGTGGTGCTCCCAATTCTTGATGAGCTACATCAACCTTGAGCAACCCACACAAGTTCAACTACATGACCAAGATTAACACCACCACCCAAGGTATGTTATTCCATCTTAGAGAAGCTTTACCTCAAGTCATGGGTCAAAGCAGCTCAACAAGATGTGAAAACATCAAAATGCTTAAACAAAAAATGGCAACCCCATTTTGAGATTAAACAATGAGTATGACCTATGATCAAGTGTCTTCACTTGACTATTAAGTCAATATACTCTAACATAGGTGACTTTGTCGCCGACCAATTCTAGATGAAGTTCTCTAGTATTCTTTTCTCTGTTTTGTTCTGCATTTTCTGCATCCAATTCATTGCAAATCCTTCAGTTAATTCCTTGCATATCTTTGTGAGATCTTATTTGCCTAGTGAGATGAGATGGAAAATTGTTCTCTCTGTGTTGAACTTGGACCCATCGATTGGCCTCTTTCGGTTGAACCAAACCATCTCGGTGCCACGGAAGAAAACTATTCGGTGCTACCAATTTCAATACCGAGGAGACAATTCGTCATTTGCATCCTGCATATATGTTCCAGCTCCACTCAATGATTCTTGTCCTCTACCAGCATCACATTTTATATACTGCTATGCTCTGTGACTCAAGGACCAAACCTATTTTGACTCTCACTCCACAAGCTCCCTTCTTGGAAATTGATGTCTTTAAGAGGGGAAAGACATGTCTATGTTATTGATCTGATCTATTTTGCTCTGATTCTGTTTCCCTACTTTCTTCCATTATCCAATATGAGATTCAGGGGGAGAAAGACTGCTAGGGAAGAAAGTCTTTGAATTCATTGCATATCTTTTACCTTTGGGAACATGTCTGTATTCAAGAGTACCTAGTACTCACTCTCCACATGTTATCCCAATCTTGGTACTCTTGTGGCTCTTTTGTTGCTCTGTCTAGCAGATGTACCTGTGTTATCTAACCTTATTTACTCAGGTTCATCCCTTCATAAGCCAACTCAAGATCACAAGTTAAGTATATGCATCACACTCATGAGCATGAAGATTTCTTGCTAATGTACATATTGTTTGCAAGAAGGAATCATGAACATGAGGATACACTTCATATATTCATATAATTTGCTCTGATGCATATAGCCAAGATACATGTAACTCATTGCTTGCTCTGTCATGTCAATGCTCTCACATGTTCTTATATTCCATATTCACATGATTGCATACATGTAGGGGGAGCCTATGCATGTTACATGTCCTTCCAAAGCTTTACTTGTTATTATTCATATCTTTATCTAAAGCGTTCATGTATGTTGTCATCAATTACCAAAAAGGGGGAGATTGAAAGCACAAGTGCTCCCTGGGTGATTTTGGTAATTAATGTCAACATATCTATTGTTGGACTAATGTTTTCATCTAGTATATGTCAGACAAGTTCAACAAATGGAGTGGCATGGACTAGAGGATGTGGAACCCCATCAAGATGATAAGGACAAAGGATTGGCTCAAGCTCAAAGCTCAAGACTCTACATTTTCTATTTTAGTGATCCAAGATCACATTGAGTCCATAGGAAAGCCAATACTATTAAAAGGGGATGAGGTGTTACTTAATGGCTTGCTTGCTCAAAGTGCTTACTGATATGCTCCAAAACCCTGAACCACTTTCTCACATCCACATATGTCCCAAACCAAAATTCAAACTCCGCCCCACCGAAATATTCTATTCGGCGCCACCGAGTTCATTTGACATAGCCACTGCCAGAAACCCTAATCACTTCGGTCTCACCGATAGGGATCTCGGTCTCACCGAGATGGGATTGCAAACTCTCTGTTGCCTGTTGCAATATTTTTGGTCTAACCGGGATGAGCGATCGGTCCCACCGAGTTCGCAATGCAAACTCTCTGTTGCCTCTTCGTAACATTTCGGTCCCACCGAAACGAGCGAATCGGTCCCACCGAGTTTGCCTAACCAACCCTCTGTGTGCTTATTACCAAAATCGGTCTCACCGAGTTTGTGTAATCAGTCTCACCGAGATTACGTTATGCCCTAACCCTAATGAAATTGGTCCTACCGATCTGATCATATCGGTCCGACCGAAATGCCTAACGGTCATATTATGAACTAAATCGGTCTGACCGAGTTCTCTGAATCGGTCCCACCGAGTTTGGTAAATTATGTGTAACGGTTAGATTTTGTGTAGAGGCTATATATACCCCTCCACCCACTCTTCATTCATGGAGAGAGCCATCAGAACATACCTACACTTCCATCATACATGTTCTGAGAAAGAACCCCCTACTCAAGTGTTGAGATCAAGATATTCCATTCCTACCATATGAATCTTGTTCTCTAGCCTTCCCAAGTTGCTTTCCACTCAAATCATTCTTCTACCATTTCCAAATCTGTGAGGAGCTGTTTGAGTGCTGGGGAGACTATCATTTGAAGCATTTGAGCAAGGAGTTCATCATCAACACAACGTCTATTACCTTTTGGAGAGTGGCGTCTCCTTGATTGGTTAGGTGTCACTTGGGAGCCTCCGATGAGATTGTAGAGTTGAATCAAGGAGTTTGTAAGGGCAAGGAGATCGCCTACTTCATGAAGATCTACCCTTGTGAGGCATGTCCTTCGTGGGCGATGGCCATGGTGGGATAGACAAGGTTGCTTCTTCGTGGACCCTTCGTGGGTGGAGCCCTCCGTGGACTCGCGTAGCCGTTACCCTTCGTGGGTTGAAGTCTCCATCAACTTGGTTGTACGATAGCACCACCTATCGGAACCAAGACAAAAACATCTGTGTCATCACTTGCGTTTTCTCCCTTCAAATTCCTCCCTTTACCTTCATATGCAATTCCTTTACATTCCACTGCTATACTCTTAGAATTGCATGTGTAGGTTGATTGCTTGACTTGTGCTAAGTTGCTAAAATCTGCCAAGAACTAAAATTGTGAAAAGGCTAGATTTTGCTTTAGTCAAGATGTCAAAGTTGCATGCTTTACTTCACAATCCCTGGGTGATTTTTGTAATTAATGTCAACATATCTCTTGTGGACTAATGTTTTCATCTAGTATATTTCAGACAAGTTCAACAAATGGAGTGGCATGGACTAGAGGATGTGGAACCCCTTCAGGATGATAAGGACAAAGGATTGGCTCAAGCTCAAAGCTTAGGACTCTACATTTTCTATTTTAGTGATCCAAGATCACATTGAGTCCATAGGAAAGCCAATACTATTAAAAGGGGATGAGGTGTTGCTTAATGGCTTGATTGCTCAAAGTGCTTAGTGATAAGCTCCAAAACCCTCAACCACTTTCTCACATCCACATATGTCCCAAAGCAAAATTCAAACACGGTCCCACCGAAATATTCTATTCGGCGCCACCGAGTTCATTTGACATAGCCACTGCCAGAAACCCTACTCACTTCGGTCTCACCGATAGGGATCTCTGTCTCACCGAGATGGGATTGCAAACTCTCTGTTGCCTGTTGTAATATTTTCAGTCTAACCGAGATGAGCGATCGGTCCCATCGAGTTCGCAATGCAAACTCTCTGTTGCCTCTTCGTAATGTTTTGGTCCCACCGAAACGAGCGAATCGGTGACACCGAGTTTGCCTGACAAACCCTCTGTGTGCTTATTACCAAAATCGGTCTCATCGACTTTGTGTAATCGGTCTCACCGAGATTACGTTATGACCTAACCCTAATGAAATCGGTCCTACCGAGTTGATCATATCGGTCCTACCGAAATGCCTAACGGTCACATTATGAACTAAATCGGTCTGACCGAGTTCTCTGAATCGGTCCAACCGAGTTTGGTAAATTGTGTGTAACGATTAGATTTTGTGTGGAGGCTATATATACCCCTCCACCCACTCTTCATTCGTGGAGGGAGCAATCAGAACATACCTATACTTCCATCATACATGTTCTGAGAAAGAACCACCAACTCAAGTGTTGAGATCAAGATATTCCATTCCTACCATATGAATCTTGTTCTCTAGCCTTCTCAAGTTGCTTTCCACTCAAATCATTCTTCCACCATATCCAAATCTCTGAGGATATGTTCGAGTGTTGGGGAGACTATCATTTGAAGCATTTGAGCAAGGAGTTCATCATCAACTCATCATCTGTTACCTTTTGGTGAGTGGTGTCTCCTAGATTGGTTAGGTGTCACTTGGGAGCCTCCGACGAGATTGTGGATTTGAACCAAGGAATTTGTAAGGGCAAGGATATCGCCTACTTCATGAAGATCTACCCTAGTGAGGCAAGTCCTTCGTGGGCGATGGCCATGGTGGGATAGACAAGGTTGCTTCTTCGTGGACCCTTCGTGGGTGGAGCCCTTCATAGACTCGCGCAACCGTTAACCTTCGTTGGTTGAAGTCTCCATCTACTTGGATGTACGACAGCACCACCTATCGGAACCAAGACAAAAACATCCATGTCTTCACTTGTGTTTGCTCCCTTCAAACTCCTCCCTTTACCTTCATATGCAAATGCTTTACATTCCGCTGCTATACTCTTAGAATTGCATCTGTAGGTTGATTGCTTGACTTGTGCTAAGTTGCTAAAATCTGCCAAGAACTAAAATTGGGAAAAGGCTAGATTTTGCTTTAGTCAAGTGGTCAAAGTTGCATGCTTTACTTCACAATCCCTGGGTGATTTTGGTAATTAATGTCAACATATAACTTGTTTTTTCATCTAGTATATTTCAGACAAGTTCAACAAATGGAGTGGCATGGACTAGAGGATGTGGAACCCCTTCGAGATGATAAGGACAAAGGATTGGCTCAAGCTCAAAGCTCAGGACACAACATTTTCTATTTTAGTGATCCAAGATCACATTGAGTCCATAGGAAAGCCAATACTATTAAAAGGGGATGAGGTGTTGTTTGATGGCTTGCTTGCTCAAAGTGCTTAGTGATATGCTGCAAAACCCTCAACCACTTTCTCACATCCACATATGTCCCAAACCAAAATTCAAACTCGCATTCACCGAAATATTCTATCCGGCCCCACCGAGTTCATTTGACATAGCCACTGCCAGAAACCCTAATCACTTCGGTCTCACTGATAGGGATATCGGTCTCAGCGAGATGGGATTGCAAACTCTCTGTTGCCTATTGCAATATTTTTGGTCTAACCGAGATGAGCGATCGGTCCCACCGAGTTCGCAATGCAAACTCTCTGTTGCCTCGTCGTAAAATTTCAGTCCCACCGAAACAAGCGAATCTGTCCCATCGAGTTTGCCTGACCAACCCTCTGTGTGCTTATTACCAAAATCGGTCTCACCGAGTTTGCGTAATTGGTTTCACCGACATTATGTTATGCCTTAACCCTAATGAAATCGGTCCTATCGAGTTGATCATATCGGTCCCACCAAAATGCCTAACGGTCACATTATGAACTAAATCGGTCTGACTGAGTTCTCTGAATCGGTCCCACCGAGTTTGGTAAATTGTGTGTAACGGTTATATTTTGTGTGTAGGCTATATATACCCCTCCACCCACTCTTCATTCATGGAGAGAGCCATCAGAACATACCTACACTTCCATCATACATGTTCTGAGAAAGAACCACCTACTCAAGTGTTGAGATCAAGATATTACATTCCTACCATATGAATCTTGTTCTCTAGCCTTCCCAAGTTGCTTTCCACTCAAATCATTCTTCCACCATATCCAAATATGTGAGGAGCTGTTTGAGTGTCGGGGAGACTATCATTTGAAGCATTTGAGCAAGGAGTTCATAATCAACACACCGTCTATTACCATTTGGAGAGTGGTGTCTCCTAGATTGGTTAGTTGTCACTTGGGAGCCTTCGACAAGATTGTGGAGTTGAACCAAGGAGTTTGTAAGGGCAAGGAGATCGCCTACTTTGTGAAGATCTACCCTAGTGAGGCAAGTACTTCGTGGGCGATGGCCATGGTGGGATAGACAAGGTTACTTCTTCGTGGACCCTTCGTGGGTCGAGCCCTCCGTGGACTCACGCAGTCGTTACCCTTCGTGGGTTGAACTCTCCATCAACTTGGATGTACGATAGCACCACCTCTCGGAACCAAGACAAAAACATACATGTCTTCACTTGCGTTTTCTCCCTTCAAACTCCTCCCTTTACCTTCATATGCAATTGCTTTACATTCCACTGCTATACTCTTAGATTTGCATGTGTAGGTTGATTGCTTGACTTGTGCTAAGTTGCTAAAATCTGCCAAGAACTAAAATTGGGAAAAGGCTAGATTTTGCTTTATTCAAGTGGTCAAAGTTGCATGCTTTACTTCACAATACCTATATACTATTGGTATGCATGCTTGTTGTGTATTGTGAAAGATAAACATGTGCTAAATCTCCACTCCAACTTCAAGTACTTTAAAAGCTGCCACTTTTCTTGATAGAGTCTATTCACCCTCCCTCTAGACACGTACTCTTCTCGATCCTCTCAGCAGTCCTTCTCCTCACAGCATATGGATCACTTTGTCTCCATATTCTCAGACCTGCATCTTTCCTCAACTTCATGTCTTCTGCTACTAGATTAGCATCATTGGGATCAGGGATCTTGGGCTTCAACTTTCTGAGCACTTGGGCCTCAGCTTCTTCAACAACCTCAGGCACTGTGGCCTTGTTCTTCTCTGAAGCTGGAATGTTTCTAGTGCTTCTCTTCGGTGCAGACTTGGTGACTTGAGCAGCTTTGGGAGTAGTCTTGGGCTTTGAAGGGGCAGCCCCAGACTTGATAGCATCTCCCATAAGCTTCTGAGCTTTAGGAGCTGGTGCAACAACCTCTTCTTCTTCTACAGCTTCATCATCATCCCTCATGGATGGCTTGCTGATCACTCTGGCTGTTGACTTTCTAGCTCTCTTCTTTGTACCTGCTGGCTCATCATATCTGGATTCAAGTGTGAACACCACAGTCTCTTGAGTAGATGATCTGGCCTTTGACATAGGAACTCTCTTGGCAGGGACCTTCTTTTTCTGACCCGGCTTAGTTGCAGCAGCTATGCCATACTCCTTCATGAGCACCTTCTTCTTTGAAGTGGCCTCATCAGCCACAAAGTCCTTATCATCACTGTCAGAGGCTTTCTTCTTCCTGGTCTTGGTAGCTGCCTTGGGCAAGTTGCTAGGTGTGCTCCTGCTACCCTCATCAGAGCTGCTAGAGGGACTGGTGCCCTCACTCAAGTTGACTTGCATTGTACCTCAGACAAATTCTAGCTATCACTCTAGTCAGACATCTTGGCACTGCAAACTGAAAAACTGACCCTGTGAATAGATGTAGATGAGGTAGAGTGGATGAGCATCACAAAGCGCATAATTTTTGCAAAACAGATGGCTAAAAAAACTTAGTTTTAGTTCTCTACAGAAAGCATTTTGGAGCTACCGATTTGTTAAACTCGGTGATACCGAAGCAATTCTGGAGCCTGAACTAGTGAACTCGGTCAGATCGAGTCACAGTTCGGTGGCACCGATATTACTAGGGTTTCACAGAGAGTTGAACTCGGTCGCACCGATTTGCAATTTTTGGTCAGACCAAAAATCACTTGTGCAATGGCCTAAGCCAAATCTGTGAGACCGATTTCTACAACTCGGTCGGTCCGAGATGAGTTCGGCGGAGACCTAACCCTAAAATTTTCGAATCAAAACTACTTTCTACGGAGTTTCTGCTGGATAGGAAGATTTCAAACGTGGAAAGAATCATGGCAAAGCAATGTGCTACGAATCAGAGTTAAAGAATAGCACAAAGTGTCAAGTTCATACCCTAACTCGGCGGTGAACTTGCTATGGCGGCAATGGCGGCGGAGATTGCCGTTGACAATGATGGAGACCAGCGGCATGAGGTCACTAGCGACGAGGAGACGATCTGAGGACTCGATGAGGCAGAGCAGGTTATGCGCGGGCGAAGAGTTTCATAAAGTTTTCCAAAATTCAACCCGCCAGTATATATAACCTGACCCTGTCGGTGTGACCGAGTGTAACAACTTGGTGGCACCGAGATGCAAAACTGCTAACAGTTACTGCAAGTCGGGTGACCAAAAAGTTCAAATCGGTTACATCGAGATTGAAAACCTAGATCAACTTAGTGAACTCAGTGTGACCGAAATGGATGACTCGGTCATACCGAAATGCACAAAGAGGTTTTGGAAGTTTAAATCTTTGATGAATCGGGGACTCTGAGTGCTCCTCACACAGAGTGGTTCGAATCTGACTTGATCAAACTTTGTCATGTAGCATGAATAGAGTTTGAGACGAGAAAAGCAGAGATAGCTAGAGGTGTTCTTAGGCATTCTTGTCCATCCATTTGGCAAAAGAAAAAGAGCCAAACAGTCAAAGCAACAAATGGATGTCCTCAAATGAGAAAAATATGCAGTCAACATGCTCACACAATAAGATAGCAAATGAAACATGTGGCAAATCATGCACAACCAATCTAGCATCTATCAGGCAATTGGCGATGACTAGGTCATCTATATATGAGTATATTGACTTAGCAGTCAAATGAGAACATTTGATCATAGGTCATACTCATCATTTAAGCACAAGTGGGGTTACCACTTTTACATAAAGCATTGTTGTGTTCACATCATTAGAGTTGCTTTAGCTCAATTGATTAGAGTAAAGCTCCCCCTAGATGTGATATCCCCCCCTAAGAGGGTGATACGTCTAAAACGTATCTATAATTTCTGCTTGCTCCATGCCTCTTTTGTATGATATTGCTATGATATTTATACACTTCCATACACTTTTGATCATATTTGGACTAACCTATTAACTCAGTGCACCCCAGTGCCGGTTTCTGTTTTCTGCTGTTTTTGTATTTCAGGTTTTCCCGTCACGAAAACTGCCAGAAAAATCCCGGAAAAATTATATAAAAAATCAGCGTTCCGGAAGCTTCCACACGGCCGAAGTAGGGCCGGAGGGGGGCCACCAGGGCTCCAGGCTCCCTGGTGGCGCGGCCCCCCTCCTGGCCACGCCGGGGGGGAGGGGTGCCTGGGCCCCCCATGCCTCCGCTGATGCCCCCCTTTGGCATATATTTAACACGCGTCCCGAAACCCTCGAGGACGGAACCCTTTTTCGCAATCTCATCTCTGTTCCGCCGCCGCCGCGCTTCCAAGATCGAGAGCACCAGGAGAACTCTTCCCGGCACCCTACCGGAGGGGAGGATCACCACCGGGAGCCTCTCCACCACCATGGACGCCCCCGGATGAGTTGTGAGTAGTCTCCCTTGGACCATGGGTCCATGACCAGTAGCTATGTGATGTTCTCCTCCCCTTCTTGTGCTTCACTAATTAGACCTCGTGAGCTGCCCTACATGATCGAGGCACATATGTAATCCTTATGCTGTTGCTATGTTGAGTTTGCTGGGATCCGATGGATTGTGAGATTATGTTCAGATTGTGTTTGAGTAATATATTTGATTCACCTCTTTTATATTTATGTTCGTAAGTAATTCTTGCATGTTCTCCGTTGTTATTTATTGCTTTGGCCAAGTAGTAGGTAGTGACTCCAAGAGGGAACGTTATGCTTGATTGTGGGTTCATGCCCCTCGATGACTAGCTTGAGTGACAGAAACATGAGTCTAGGGGATGTGCTGTTGCCACAAGGGGAAAACAACGTTGCTTGTGCCCGCGGGTGCAAGGATTGTTTACTTTACACAAAGTTCTTTTAATGCAGTTGTCTGTTGCTTTGAGTTTACACTATGGGTGGGACTCGCAACTTAATACCAGCGAGATGTTCTGGATAGATATCTCAAGGTGGATGATTAGTAGTAGATGCAGATGGATTTCGGTCTACTTGCCTTGGCGTACCGCCCATGCTTTGAACCTCTACCTTTCTTGCAACATAGTTAGCATTGGTTTGCGCACATAATTCTGTCAATTGCCCAGCTGTAATTCGTTTACCTCACATAGCTATTTTATCGTCTTTTGGGAGAGAGACATCACTAGTGAACATCATGGGACCCCGGTTCATATTACCATCACTGATCACATCCGCTATTTACTTTCTGCTTTTACATACTAGTTACAGTTTTACCTATCACTATTATCTCTTGCGTTTGACCCTTTGTAAACGACAAGGCCGGAGGGATTGACAACCTCTCTGTACTCGTTGGGAGCAAAGTTATTTGTATCTGTGTGCAGGTCCAAGTTGATTGCTAATATCTGGCGCCGTTAGCAGTTGACACCTTCTTGTTGAAACTAGGAGTCTCAGGGGAGATCGATCCTTGGTATCTTTGCCAAGGGAAAATTACCGCTACACTGCATCTCAAACCTTCCACTTGGGGTAACCAACGAGGGGCGAGAAGCCATCAAGCAAAGTTTTCTGGCGCCGTTGCCGGGGACTCCACTCTTCAAGATAGGGGAGTTGCACGCTATCTTTTACCTTTGCTTTTAGTCTTGTTAGTTTACCTTTCAGTTTTGCTTTAGTGTCTTTTATCAAAAATCACAAAAATTGTTATCTTGCTTGCTTGCTGCTATGGGTTCCACCGAGAACACTAAGTTGTGTGACTTCACTAGTGACAACAACGATGACTTTATCTGCACGCCTATCACTACACCTGCCACTTCAGCACCTTCGTATGAAATTAAACCTGCTTTACTGAACCTAGTTATGAAAGATCAATTCTCCGGTGCTGGAGATGATGCTGCTTTACACTTAAACTATTTTGTTGAACTCTGTGATATGCAAAAGTACCAAGAAATAGATGGTAATATTGTTAAGCTTAAGCTTTTTCCTTTCTCCTTGAGAGGAGGAGTTAAAATTTGGTTTCAATCTTTGCCTAGAAATAGCATAGATTCATGGGACAAGTGCAAAGATGCTTTTATTGGAAAATACTATCCACCTGCTAAAATTATCCAACTAAGGAGTAACATAATGAATTTCAAACAATTGGATAATGAACACGTTGCCCAAGCTTGGGAACGTATGAAATCTCTTATCAAGAACTGCCCTACTCATGGTTTGACTACTTGGATGGTTATCCAAACTTTTTATGCAGGCTTGAACTTTACCTCGCGGAACTTGTTAGATTCGGCCGCGGGAGGAACCTTTATGTCAACTACACTTGGTGCTACCACGAAGCTTCTCGATGAGATGATGACCAATTATTCCCAATGGCACACCGAACGCGCTCCAACAGGTAGAAGGTAAACTCTGTCGAGGATATTTCCTCCCTAAATGAAAAAATTGACTTGATCATGTCTCTACTTTCGAAGCAATCTTCTATTGATCCTCATGATGTTCCTTTAAATTCTTTGATTGCTCAAGAACAAGTAGATGTGAACTTTATCTCTAGAAACAATTTCAATAACAATGCTTATAGGAGTAATTTTGGTAGCAATCCTAGACCGTTCCCCTCTAATTCCTATGGGAACAACAATGCTTATCCTAGCACTAGGAACTCCACTACTGAACTAGAGATTATGCTTAAAGATTTCATCACTACCCAAAAAGCTTTTAATAATAGTGTAGAAGAAAAACTAAACAAACTAGATGATCTCTCTTCGAAGGTAGACAATTTAGCCCATGAGGTAGAATTGCTTAAAATTTGAACTTCTCCTCTTGAGGAGAGGAAGGTCACTCCTATGAATGCTATTCAAGTGCAAATTAATGAAAACATTAGGATGTTGGCTAAACTTAAAGAGAGATGGGCTAGAGAAAGGGAGGAAGAAGATAGAATTAAGAGCCTTCCTACCCACCACACAGTTGCTACTATCCAAGTTGTTGAGGATATCCAAACTCTTAGCACCCAATGCACTCCTGGTCCCGTTGGACCTATTAATGGTGATGCTATGACTATAGAAACTACCAAACAAGTGAACCTAAAGGACACCACTACCACTTTACTTGATAGTAGTGACCTTGATTTTGATAATTGCACTCTTACCGAAGTTATTGATTTCCTTCACAAGATGTCTAGAGATCCCCGCACTAGCACGCTTAATCTTGCCTTCACCGAGCATATCACTAATGCTCTCATCAAAGCTAGGGAGGAGAAACTTAGAGTAGAAGCCTCCATACCTAGAAAGCTAGAAGATGGTTGGGATCCTATGATTAAAATTAAGTTGAATAACTTCTCTTGCTATGCTTTATGTGATGTTGGAGCTAGTACCTCCGTTATGCCCAAAAGAATATATGATATGCTTAAATTAAAACCTTTTGATTCTTGTTCTTTTGGAGTTCGTCTTGTTGATTCTTCCATAAAGAAACCTTTGGGGAGGATCGACGATGTTCTTATCATTGTTAATGACAATTACGTTCCCGTTGATTTTACTATTATGGATATTGAATGTGAACCCTCTTGTCCAATTATTTTGGGACGTCCTTTTCTACGCACCGTTGGTGCTATCATTGACATGAAAGAGGGGAATATAAAATTTCAATTTCCTCTCAAGAAAGGGATGGAACACTTCCCTAGAAATAAGATTAAGTTACCTTTTGAGTCCGTTATACGGGCTAGCTATTCTTTTATTCTTGATAAAACTTGATCTTTTTGCATTATGCCTAGCTTAAAGGCATAAAAGAAAGCGCTTTTGGGAGGCAGCCCAATGAATAAATTTTTATTTTGCTTTTGTTGTGTCTTGATGTTGTTACTACAGTAGCATCATCATTGTATCTTTGCTTTTCAACTTTGTGCCAAGTGTAGCCTCTGATTGCAAGAAAGTTCAAAAGTTGTGACGTGCTGTCCAGGAAACAGATTCTGTCCTTGGATAGAAAACATCGTATAAAATCACCAGATCATCTTTTTGGTCTGAATTTTTTCGACAGCGTGCTCTATACATTTGTATTTCGTGCGTCTGTTATGAGTTTTTTGATTGGAGTTGCATAAGTTCCCCGAAAAAATCATTTACTACCTGCTGTTCTGTTTTTCACAGATTCTGTCCTGTTTTGCCTTTCCTTCATTTTGCAAACCTTGAGCTTGCTTTTTCTTTGCAAAAACCTTTTGGCAATCTTGAGAAACAGTAGACCTTCAAGAATAACCTTATTTCCAGCAAGGAACAATTATTTTATTATGGGTACTAACCTCGCTAATCAGATTATGATGAGTTATGTATGAAGGGAGTTTTCAAGTGTGCGAGGGAAGATGATAAAAAGATTCAGGAGTGTCAAACGCTCAAGCTTGGGGATGCCCCCATGCACCCCCAAGAAATATTCAAGGAGACTCAAGCGTCTAAGCTTGGGGATGCCCCCGTGCATCCCCTTCTCCATCAACATTATCAGTTCGTCATTCGTTCCACTATATTTTTATCACTTCATGTGTTATGTGCTATGCTTGTAGC
The DNA here is from genome assembly GCA_902687465.1 of Secale cereale. NCBI lineage: Eukaryota > Viridiplantae > Streptophyta > Magnoliopsida > Poales > Poaceae > Secale > Secale cereale. The sequence goes on along the minus strand of LR738715.1, from coordinate 571,026,739 downwards.
GTCTTGCTCTTAGTTTCCTTTTTAGTTTTCTTTAGCTTTTCATGACGAGTTGGAACTCAGCTTTCTTTGTGTGGGAGAGAGACACACTCACTTCAACCTAGAACATAACATAGAATTTTGATGTGTATCCTTGCTGTGTGTGTTCTTTGTCTTTCAATAGCTACTATCATGTTTAGCTTTTAGTTTTCATGCTTATCTTTTTAAAAGAGCTTTTGTTTAGTTGGTCGCTTGAACTCTCTTTAGTTATCATGCTTATCTTATTAAGAGAGTTTGCTTCTGTTGCATTGGTCGATATGTCTATGATAAAAATGCTACGTGCATAATGGTGCTTAGTAGTTCATGTTTTCTTATGGTTAGTCTCAAATAGCTGGGGTATTCCCAATGTGTTATTGGAGTACCAACATGATTTGTTTGCCTATGATGTGGTATGGTTTAGTAATATCTTCCTTCAAGAATTTATTTTGATTGACTTGGCGTATGCTCACGCATATTTAAGACTGTAAAGAAAGTCTGTCAAGCCTTGATGATCTTTTATTTCTGAGTAGCGATATAACTACCATGCCTGATTCAATGTTGCTTTGTCGCTCTGCATGATTATGACCGTCATTGCTCTTTTAGTTGGTCGCTCCCAGTCTTTTGCTAACCTCCACCTGTACTAAGCGGACTGACTGCTTGTGCATCCAAAATCCTTTAAACTAGTTATGCCATATGAGTCCACCATACCTTCCTATACATGGTATTTACCAGCCATTCCTAACGAAGACTTTCATGTACCATCTCGAAATTATTCAAAAAAGCATTTCTCTTTTGTGCCTCTGTTTTAGTTCATGAGGAAGTAGTACTTAATTCATGATATTTTTAAGTTGGACAAGCTTCACCCCAGGATTGCATGTCTAATGTGCAAACCCATAATACGAGAAGGAACTGGCAAAGAGTGCGCCCGGCTCAAAATTAATATAACAAACAAACCCTCCTTCACGCTTTGTTCATGAGAAATCAGAAAACTTTGGCAGTGATAAACAAAGGAGATTAAGAGGATGTGATCGTCCTCATTCGGGAGCCGTTCCTCGAAACTTGTCCATCTCAAGAAGTAATTGAGTTATCTGCTAGCATTCGTTGACGAAACATGCATAATCTAAAAAATAATTATTATTTCTGTTTTTAAAACCAAGAGCTCTGGTACATGCTTTGTCTTTGTTTCCGACCACGGGTTTTCAACCTTGCCAACAAAAGCCACGGTTCGAGAGTCTCCGCCTTCTTTAAGCACCAACTACTAGGAGCATGATTGTCATTCTGAGTGTAATGTGCATTGTCCCAAAGTAGCATTGTCTTTTGCGTGATTGTGATATCGTTTATTCTGAAATCATTGTATCTAGTCATCACTTAAACCTTGGAGGTGCCCCTGCATTTATGTTTTGCTTCACTAGAGGGGGCAAGCGAGATATCACTTTATCATATTTGCACACCATGCTCATTACAAATCTATTTGATGTTTCAGTATCATGTTGTAAAACTTTCAGTTCTTTGTGATTTTCTCATGAGGCAACTTAATTACTACAGATTCATTGTCTCAGTAAGCTTTTGTCATATGACTATGAAAAGTACTTATATGGTTAATAGCATGTCATCACCGAAATTATTCTTGTTATCATTTTCCTACTCGAGGACGAGCAGGAATTAAGCTTGGGGATGTTGATACGTCTAAAACGTATCTATAATTTCTGCTTGCTCCATGCCTCTTTTGTGTGATATTGCTATGATATTTATACACTTCTATACACATTTGATCATATTTGGACTAACCTATTAACTCAGTGCACCCCAGTAGCGGTTTCTGTTTTCTGCTGTTTTTGTATTTCAGGTTTTCCCGTCACGAAAACTGCCAGAAAAATCCCGGAAAAATTATATAAAAAATCAGCGTTCCGGAAGCTTCCACACGGCCGAAGTAGGCCCGGAGGGGGGCCACCAGGGCTCCAGGCGCCCTGGTGGTGCGGCCCCCCTCCTGGCCGCGCCGGGGGGGGCCCTGGCCCCCCCAGGCCTCCGCTGATGCCCCCCTTTGGCATATATTTAACACGCGTCCCGAAACCCTAAAGGACGGAACCCTTTTTTGCGATCTCATCTCTGTTCCGCCGCCGCCACGCTTCCAAGATCGGGAGCACCAGGAGAACTCTTCCCGGGACCCTGCCGGAGGGGAGGATCACCACCGGGAGCCTCTCCACCACCATGGACGCCTCCCGGATGAGTTGTGAGTAGTCTCCCTTGGACCATGGGTCCATGACCAGTAGCTATGTGATGTTGTCCTCCCCTTCTTGTGCTTCACTAATTAGACCTCGTGAGCTGCCCTACATGATCGAGGCACATATGTAATCCTTATGCTGTTGCTATGTTGAGTTTGCTGGGATCCGATGGATTGTGAGATTATGTTCAGATTGTGTTTGAGTAATATATTTAATTCACCTCTTTTATATTTATGTTCGTAAGTAATTCTTGCATGTTCTCCGTTGTTATTTATTGCTTTGGCCAAGTAGTAGGTAGTGACTCCAAGAGGGAACGTTATGCTTGATTGTGGGTTCATGCCCCTCGATGACTAGCTTGAGTGACAGAAACATGAGTCTAGGGGATGTGCTGTTGCCACAAGGGGGAAAACAACGGTGCTTGTGCCCGCGGGTGCAAGGATTGTTTACTTTACGCAAAGTTCTTTTAATGCAGTTGTCTGTTGCTTTGAGTTTACACTATGGGTGGGACTCGCAACTTAATACCAGCGAGATGTTCTGGATAGATATCTCAAGGTGGATGATTAGTAGTAGATGCAGATGGATTTCGGTCTACTTGCCTTGGCGTACCGCCCATGCTTTGAACCTCTACCTTTCTTGCAACATAGTTAGCATTAGTTTGCGCACATAATTCTGTCAATTGCCCAGCTGTAATTCGTTTACCTCACATAGCTGTTTTATCATCTTTTGGGAGAGAGACATCACTAGTGAACATCATGGGACCCCGGTCCATATTACCATCACTGATCACATCCGATATTTACTTTCTGCTTTTACATACTAGTTACAGTTTTACCTATCACTATTATCTCTTGCGTTTGACCCTTTGTAAACGACAAGGCCGGAGGGATTGACAACCTCTCTGTACTCGTTGGGAGCAAAGTTATTTGTATCTGTGTGCAGGTCCAAGTTGATTGCTAATATCTGGCGCCATTAGCAGTTGACACCTTCTTGTTGAAACTAGGAGTCTCAGGGGAAATCGATCCTTGGTATCTTGGCCAAGGGAAAACTACCGCTACACTGCATCTCAAACCTTCCACTTGGGGTAACCAACGAGGGGCGAGAAGCCATCAGAGGGATGAACTAACCTTGGGTTTTATCGATGATGAAATCATGTAGGTGTTGAAGATGTAGATGGTCAAGGTTGATGTAGATCATTTGGATCAATCCATTGGAGTGAGTTGCACTTTCAATACCTACACGGGTTAGTCCCACAAGGAACAAACAAGGATATCCATAGACATAGAGTGAATAGCAAACATGATGATGTCCATGAAAGCATTAGGTTACCTTGTCCCTTGTCTTACCAATAAGAGGGTTTGTGACTCCTTGAACTAGTGCAAGATATGTAAGTTGTTTGCACTTGTCCTCGCCAAAATGGTATGAGTGAAGTATGTTGGCAGAGTCACCCTCAAGAACTTTCTAGTTCTTCTTCGGGATCCACACCATCTTGATGGGAATCCTTGGAGTTGTAGTCGTACTTGATGAAGTAGAACTTGAAGTAGTCATGGGAACCCACTTGACCAAGGCCTTAGGAACTTCTTCAAATGCATCAATCTCTTATTGAAGCTTGTCCTTGCCCTTTAGCTTGTGGTCTTGTGGTGGAAGATCATCTTGTGCTTGAGTCCCTTGAAAAGAAGTAGGATCATACTTCTCTTGTTGAGGAACAAACCTCGTCTTGGGGTATTGATCTTCTTCCCACTCAACTCCATTGGCATTGAACTTTTGTTCAAAACCAACACCTTGATTTTTTCGGTGCATTCCTTGCTTGCGTACAATCTCCTCAAATTGCTTACTCCCGGCAAGGCTCTTGTAAACACCTTTCTCTATAATTCCCTTCAATAAGCTATTTTCTTGCTCAAGTGTAACTTGGCTAAGAGAATCATTAGTGGAATCAAGAGAACTACTAGAAGCAACATCATTGGATTTAGCGTGATTGTTGTTACTACTAGAGGAAGAATCTTTCTTGTTCTTTTTGCTAGATTTTACTTGTGGCATGTAGGTAGACAAGAGTAAACGCTTGGCAATGTAAGAAGAACTTTTCTTGTGAAGATTATCATTGATTGCTTTTAAGAACTCATGCTCTTGCTCAAGGTTGAGCTTTTCGAAGCATAACTTCTCATGAGTCCTTACAAGTTCTCGATGATTTTCCAAGGTAGATTCATGAGCTACCTTAAGAGAGTTTAATTCTTTAGTTAGACGCTCAATCTTCTCCTTATCATTGTCATTCGTTTTATCTTGATTAGCATGATTAATAACAATTTCATCATAGTTTTCATCAAAAGTTTCATCACTATTGCTACCAACAAGTAAATCATCATCTCCTAGCAAGTCATCTTCATCACTATTGCAATCAAGATACTCGGGGTGTGATACCTTAGGGCCTTTAGCCCATGAAGCATCTTTCGATTCCTTCATTTGGTGAGTCAAATATGTCGTAGGAGTAGGTCGACATAAGAGCAATTCCGGCAACACCTTCATCTTGAGTATCTTCGGAGTCGGAGTAATAGCTTCTCTCAGAGTGGTCATCGGAGTTGGAACCGGATACCCATTCACTAACATGATCTTGATGTCTTCGTCTTGTATAGATCCTTGATGATTTGTCCTTCCTTTCTGAATCTTTGCTTCTCCGAGAAGGTCTTCGTTCATAACGATCATCTCTACTCCCTCTCTCTCTTGGTAGTGATTCTTCTCTTCTACTCCTTTTAGGTGAGTCTTCTCTTCTCTTGTGGGGAGCCGTAGACTCATTGCATTAGTGTCCGGGTCTTCCACAATTGTAGCAATTCCGATCACGACTTGAAGATCTCTTGTCATCGTAGGACCTTGACTTGGAACTTCTCTCTTTGCTTCTATTCTTGTAGAACTTGTTGAAGTTCTTCACCATTAAGCTCAATTCTTCATTGAGGACTTGTTTCTCACTTGATGATGTAGGAGCGTCACATGAGGCTTTGTAAGCACCACTAGTCTTGTTGTGAAACTCTTCTTTATCTTTGAGTGACATCTCATGAGCAACAATTCTTCCAATGACTTCCGTTGGCTTGAGATCTTTGTAATTGGGCATCATTTGGATCAATGTGCACACGGTGTCATATTTTCCATCCAAGGCTCTTAGGATCTTCTTGATGATGAATATGTTGGTCATCTCTTCACTTCCTAATCCGGCAATCTCATTTGTGATGAGAGCAAGCCTAGAGTACATTTCAGCGACACCTTTACCATCCTTCATTTTGAACTTGTCAAGTTGACTTTGAAGCACAACCAACTTGGATTCCTTGACGGAGTCAGTACCTTCGTGCATATCAATAAAAGTATCCCAAATTTCCTTTTCATTCTCAAGATGGCTAATTTTGTTGAATTCTTCGGGGCATAGTCTGTTGAAGAGGATATCGCAAGCTTGAGCATTGTATTGCAGCATCCTCAACTCTTTCGCGGATGCTTCATGATTCGGTTTCTTCCCATCGAAGAATTCACCTTGCAAACCAATACACACAATAGCCCAAATGGCGGGGTTATGTCCAAGAATATGCATTTTCATCTTATGCTTCCAACTAGCAAAATTAGTACCATCAAAGTAAGGACCTCTACGATGGTAACTTCCCTCGCTAGGCGCCATGCTCTCCTAGGTTGTGAAACCAGGGCTATGATCACCAAAGCTATGGAAATCACGGCAAATGGAGACCAAAGCTCTGAGACCACTTGTAGGATCGAAAGTATGTCTAGAGGGGGGGGGTGATAAGACTACTTGACCAAATAAAAATCTACCCTTTTTCCAATTTTAGTTCTTGGCAGATTTTAGCAACTTAGCACAAGTCAGGCAATCAACCTACACATGCAATTCTAAGAGTATAGCAGCGGAATGTAAAACAATTGCATATGAAGGTAAAGGAACGAGTTTGGAGGGTGCATACGCAAGTGTAGACACAGATGTTTTTGTCTTGGTTACGATAGGTGGTGCTATCGTACATCCAAGTTGATGGAGACTTCAACCCATGAAGGGTAACGGCTGCACGAGTCCACGGAGGGCTCCACCCATGAAGGGTCCACGAAGAAGCAACCTTGTCTATCCCACCATGGCAATTGCCCACGAAGACTTGCCTCACTAGGGTAGATCTTCAAGAAGTAGGTGATGTCCTTGCCCGTACAAACTGCATGGTTCAACTCGACAATCTCATCGGAGGCTCCCAAGTGACACCTAACCAATCTAGGAGACACCACTCTCCAAAAGGTAATAGACGGTGTGTTGATGATGAACTCCTTGCTCAAATGCTTCAAACGATAGTCTCCCCAATACTCAAACAGCTCCTCACAGATTTGGATATGGTGGAAGAAAGATTTGAGTGGAAAGCAACTTGGGAAGGCTAGAGAACAAGATTCATATGGTTGGAATGGAATATCTTGATCTCAGCACTTGAGTGGGTGGTTCTTTTCTCAGAACATGTATGATGGAAGTGCAGGTAGGTTCTGATGGCTCTCTCCATGAATGAAGAGTGGGTGGAGGGGTGTATATAGCCTACACACAAAATCTAACCGTTACACACAATTTACCAAACTCGGTGGGACCGATTCAGAGAACTCGGCCAGACCGATTTAGTTTATAATGTGACCGTTAGGCATTTTGGTGGGACCGATATAATCAACTCGGTTGGACCGATTTCATTAGGGTTAGGGCATAACGTAATCTTGGTGAGACCGATTACACAAACTCGGTGGGACCGATTTTGGTAATAAGCACACCCGAGAGTTGGTCAGGCAAACTCGGTGGGACTGATTCGCTTGTTTCGGTGGGACCAAAACGTTACGAAGAGGAAACATAGAGTTTGCATTGCGAACTCGGTGGGACTGATCGCTCATCTTGGTGAGACCGAAATGTTACGAAGGGAAACAGAGAGTTCACAATCCTATCTTGGTGAGACAGAGATCCCTTTCGGTGAGACCGAAATGATTAGGGTTTATTGTTAGTGGCTATGTCGAATGAACTCGGTGGCTCCGGATAGAACTATTTGGTGGGGTCGAGTTTGACTTTTGTTTTGGGACATATGTGGATGTGGGAAAGTGGTTGAGGGTTTTGGAGCAAATCACTAAGCATTTTGAGCAAGAAACCCATTAAGCAACACCTCATCCCCTTTTAATAGTATTGGCTTTCCTATGGACTCAATGTGATCTTGGATCATTAAAATGGAAAATGTAGAGTCTTGAGCTTGAGCCAATCCTTTGTCCTTAGCATTTTGAGGGGTCCACATTCCTAGTCCATGCCATGCCAATCATTGAACTTTCCTGAAATATTTATCTTGTAATAGCATTAGTTCAATGAGCTATATGTTGTTAGGAATTATCAAAACCACCGAGGGATAGTTGCACTTTCATGTAGCATTCCAAATCCACCTTCCATTTGACTTTGTATTTATCAGAAAGATCTTCCTTGGAAGTATGCTTACATAAAACAATAGGCTGACAAGGTGTTGTGAATCCAATTCCAATGACATTAACATCGTCAATCTTTTCTTCAACATGCTTCATTGGGCTTGGCGGCTTAAAAATAGCCGGTTCGGCGACCATAGGGTCTGCGGCAGCTTCATGGTCTTGTGGTGGTGGATCATTGAGATCAGTTTCAACAATTGAGTTGGAAGGTTCTGGCTGTTGTTTTTCCGGTTCAATGGGATAGGATCATCGGCCGGTTTATTCAGTTTTGCCTTCTTACTGGGTTTGGACTGGCCCGTGAAAATAAAGAAGCATAAAAGGTTAGTATAATGATCAGTTATAAGGTGTAAATTATTGAATATACTCTTACCCAGGTACAGTCTTGAAAGCCGGGATTCGAGTTCCCATTGACTCGCCAGAGGAAGAATGTGTAGTCCCCTGATAGTTTGAATCATACGGTTAGGAGGTTGTCAAAAATGACCAGCCTTGGCATAAAATATGTCAGAAATATGAGAGACTTGTGGGCGGCGTTTGCGAACCGGCATGTTTGGTAAGCCGGACGAAGTGATTACACTACCGCTATGCCGGGTGGTACGACGAGCTTTGAATTGTTGTTCCTTCAAAAGAAAGTTTGGATCCACCAACCAAATATGCATGTAGTGATAGATATTTGCTCATCGTTATTCCTATAGTCTGACTTTGCCAGCATATTCCATGTGCTGACCTACACGGCTGGAACGTCTCATGTTGCAGAGTTTTCAGACGAGGATTAAGGTGCGATAGGTCATTGTCATGCACTCAGTTTTCCCGTGGAGTTGGATGGACTCATTTATCTTTGAAGCTTCCGCAATATCTTATTTAGTTGGCCTTCAGCCATATTTTTGTAATAAATAATTTTTTAAGGACCTCAGTGTAATAAGTGTGTGATTGAAACTCTGTTATAAATCCTCGAGTACTGTGTGTGTCAGCATACCGATCCAGGGATGACACTTAAGCACAGAGACTTCGATCCATTGGGATCGGCTCGCTACATCATGCATGGTCCTTTCGCTAAGACTAGCCACAATGGAGAGTAACATACACTAGTAAGAGACACATATCCCTAGACTATGTTACTACCTTCGTAGTGGGTAGTAACATAACTGTGATGTTAAAGTAACTAGCTAAGTTACTCAAACTACCTCTCTCCTCATTAACTCATTGCCACATAAGCAAATTTGATGAGTTGGACTCGACATTACTGCTGAAGTTACTCCCGTTGTGGCTAGTCTAATAACACATTATTGTGCAGTTGCAGGAATCATTCTAGTTTTTAGATTTCTTACAATTTGGTCTTGCACATGTAGGTCATGCTGTCAGGGCCTATCCTCGACGGTTTCTGGGTCGTGTGGGAAGGACCCCCCTTTCGCACACACTCACTTGGCGACAGTTTAAAACTCTGTCGCAAAAAGGGGGTAAAACCGTTTGTATAGCACGTCTCTGCACCAGTGCTAGGGTTACACGTTTTACTAACCAACCTAGAGTCTTAATCGCTCGAGTGTCCTTGACTTGTGTACCGAGGTGTAAGCCCGCGGGAATGAACGTGTAATGCCCAACATGCGGTCCTAGTCCAATGAAGACTTTGCAATCCTCGCTAAGGATAGAAGCGCATATTGGGCGCCCCAACATATTAATTCATAACATACATAAGGGTCATATGTTAGTAATATGGTGGACATCACAACAAATTCAACTACTCATCGATAGAAGATTTTAATACCCGATACATCATTGCAAACATATGCCGATACATAAATATTTCACCAATCAGAGGTCAAAATGACCTAGCATTACCTCAATCATTGTAGCTGAGAAGGAGCAGGTCCAGGCACAGACAAGAAGCAAGAGAAATTTGCAATGTCCACCCTGCTAATCCCAGGCTACCAACTGGGATACCGTCCTAGTGATCATCGTCGAATAAGAACTCCATATAGAAAGTACCACGCTCTCACCTTAGAGCAATGCTTTACATGTACCTGTATCTAGGGTTGTTGTGGTATCTGTGAGCCTTTTGGGATTCAACAAGTACATTACCAAGGGAATCAAGACTAACAATACTTATGGGTTGGATGTGATTAAGTGGTGAGGTTGCATCAAGCACCTAAGCTATGAAAACCATCTAGTCCTACAAATACTAGAACAAGAAAACATAAATCCTACACATAAGGGAGGGGGGGTCACAACTAGTTGATCTAGGATTGATCCTGAATACCCCCCCTACGATTTATTTATTACCCCATTGGATCCTCTTTTTGCTTGCATACACACAAGAATTGAACAATGACAATTATGAACACGCACTACAAAAAAACATTCCCTGATGATACATGTTTGTCACAATAGGTCACGATTTTTGTCATGCTTGTACATCCATGACGATTTTATGATAGAATCAAGATAGTCATACATGTGCTGTCGTAGAAGTGTTCCATGAAAATACTTAAATTATCATAACAGAAGTGTCCACTTCCATGACAATAAATGCAGCGTCATGGAAGTGTTTTTGTCAAGGGTAATCGACACGTGGCATCCACCGTAAACGGGTCACCGTTAAGCTATCTGGTCTAGTTTTGGATCCAATAGCCCGTTAACAGCAACGTCCAATGGCGATTTCCTATGTGTAAAATTCTCATTAGCCGAAGAAACCACGTGTCAGCTCCACGTTGGGACAGATGTCATCCAACAAATGGACGGGACATGCCTATGATACATCGACACGTGGCTTAACCCAAAACTAGCCCATTTAGGTGAAAAGGCCGACCCGTTTGACTTGATCAAAAGTTAATGGCCCATCCCATCAAAAGCATGTTAACGGCCTGCTCGCGTATAGCCCATATAGACCCGTTAACTCACGACCCGTTATGGCCTTTCCGAATTTGGCCTCGTAGCATCATATGGGCCATCCAATATAATTCCATCTCGTTGTCACTTTTGGCCCATGTACGGCCCATGACGTCTTTCTTCCCATATGAGGCCTTTTTATCTTTGGGCCTTTTAATGGCCAGTGGTGAAACAGGCCCGTAATGAACAGTATAATACTTTATACCCATTATCGGCCCATATATTAGTTGGGCCGCTTGCAGACCATGTTATCTTTCAGCCTTTTATGGGACCATTTATTGTTGGGATCATTTCTAGCCCTTGGTTACTTAAAGTCCATTACTGTCCTGTTATGCTAATGGGCCAAATTCGGCCCATGCTTAAAGTTGGCCTGTTTGCGGCCCATTAAACCATTGGGCCATTTTCGTAGCGTCTCTATTCCGGTCCATTAAGACCCGTCATGCATGTCGATAGAATTAAGCCCATGATACATACCGGCATGTTAATGGCCCATTTTGGTCAGGCCCATAAACAGACGATTCCCATTTTAGCCCATTTAAGGCCCATATGATGGTCTGTTATTGGTCCAAATAGTACGACCCATATTTGGTCTATCAATGATATGGCTCGTAGAGGTCGCATGAATTTGACGGTCCGTAGAAGGCCCATAAATTTGATGGCCCATATAAGGCCCATGAATATGATGGACCGTATAAGGCCCATGAGTTTGACGGCCAGTAGAAGGCCCATAAAATTCACGGGTCGTAGAAGGCCCATGAATTCAATGACCCGTAGGAGACCAATTCACTACAATAGGTAGCAGGACCATGGTTCGCAAAAAGAGAACTGAAGTGATTACAAGCAAACAAGTAAACAAGACAATAAGGAAATAAATAAGCAAGCAACTTACGTTAGGCTATTACGGATATTACAAATATTACATCCACTGGGCATCAAAGTTCGCCACCAGTGCAAATACAGGGAACAAATCAGCATATTACATACACTGGGCGTCTAAATTGGCCAGCAGTGCAAATAAACGCAGCGGCAAAACAAGTCCATGACTGAAACAACTTCAGAAGAGCTTCAGAAATGTTATCCTGGGTATCCACCATGTTGTCAAGAAGCTTAGCAAGCTTATTAATTTTCTCTTGTTTAGCGCTAATATCCTCCAATGCTTGCTGTTGCACCAAAAAGTATGCATCTAAAATCTGCAGGGACTTCCTCCATCCTTCGGCTTCTTGTTGTCTTACAATTGATCGATGTCTTTCAGCTTGTAGTTGAGACTCAAGAAACCTAACTAATTCAGACAACAAGTTTGAAGAGCTTGTGCCAGCAGTAGTGGCCAGTAACTCGAACACTGCATCAGGATAGGACTTTGGAGTTTTCTCACTGTCTTCAAGATAGTTTTCCTTATATGTTTTATCAGATTTGTTGGTGACCTACAAGGCTGTCTCACTATCCTAAACCTTATCTGCATTCCTTCCTTTACCATTGCTTGATAAGGTATTCTTCTCCAATGTTCTGTCAGCATTCTAAAAGATGAAACAAGGAGACACTTAACATGTTTAACATGTAGTATATGAAACTCATTTCGGTGGACCAGTTCAGTAGTAAGGTGGATAGGATTAAGCAATCGTCTATTGAGAAGTAGTACATAATAAAAGCATCAAACAAACATATATCGATGTGCTATGGTCACTGCATTGTCTTGCCAAATTTAAATAGAGACGCAGTTCAAATCCTATCAGTTCAAAGCAGCATTGCAAGAGTACAAGTGTGGGAAACTCACTACTGTAGGATGCTGCTAACGTGACACTACGATCAGAGACCCTTCGACGAAACTGTATGTGAGGCAATAATCGCAAACGGGGTGTAAAAAACCGTCAAAAAATGTGCAAAATGCACTACAACAAAATTGACATACTGCGACGAAAATCCTCTTGACAATGGTCGACAATGTCACATAAATTCCTAATGTGTGATGTTGTCGTAGGTGACGTCACCAATTACCACAAATCGGTGATGGTGAATGTCACCGAATTTCCTCGACTTTTCAGCACACCTAGCTCCCAATATTTGTGACATTTTGGCAATTTCCATGACAAGCCTGCTAGAGTCACAAAATACTACAAATGTGTGAAGACCATTTTTGTCATGTTATGTATAGTAGTCAGACTCGCCATAGCTAGTTCTTGGGTAATTGAGCTATTGTACCCATGCATCAGTGTTGGCAGTGGGACTTGCCACAGTTTTTTCAAAGGCTTTTGAGTGTTGCAATGTTTTGATATAATATAAATAGGAAGTGGGCATGGAAATACTTATAAAAATTAACTTTTATAAAGGTAAAACTTATTTTGTTCTTTCTAATATAAATAGGTAGTGCTTGGGAAAAAACTTGAACCGAGCATCCGTGAGCTGATGTTGTTTATCTCCAAAATAAAAATGAAAATAAGGGAGCCAAGAGGAAATGAGTGAACATTATTAAACTATAATATAATAAATAGTTAGTGGGTATGCAAAAACCTCAATGGCGCACTCGTGACCTAATGTTGTTACATTTCTATCTCAAAAGTTAAAATGGAAATATGAGAGTCGATGGGATTTCTTAAATTCTTATCACCCACCTTTCAAAATGTTGGCACACCAAGAAGTCAGAACCACATAGGGCTTGTTTGGGACTGGCGGACTGCTTCGCTTCACAAAAATCAGATTCACTCCACCAAATCCACTTTGGAGCGGTTTCCTATAGAACTTGTAGCACTATCAAAGAGAATGTTTGGCTTCCATGTAGCTCCAGCTTCAAGAATGAGATATTTGATGAAAAGGATCTATTTGATTGGATGAGAGGGGAGAAACGAAGAGGTATCCACTTACTGGTGGCAGTGGTGGGTAATTTTCTCCCAACTCCAGCTTCTAGAGTTTTCTGGAGCACCCCCTCACGAGCTTCATAAAAAATTGGGAGTTGTAGCCCGGATTCTAGTTTTTTTGTGGAGCGGTATATTGTGGAGCTACCTCGTTTGGCTTGTGTTTTCTGAAGCAGAGCTGAATTTTAAGGAGCAAAGCAGTCCCAAACAGGCTCATAGTAAAAGAAAAGAAAAGAAAAAACAGAATTCAGCTCCAAGCACGGGTCAACTAATTTGGCACTAGGTCTCACGCCCATGCTCTGTGCCTCCAAATATAACAATAGGCCAAAAAAAATCCCCAAATACACCTGTACCGACTCGCACCTGACTCAGATCTCATCTCACCGGCGGTGCCCCCAAATCACTCGCCGCCAGCCGCGCCACCCGGATTCCCTCCCTGCCTCCGCCCTCTAGTCCGCCGCCACCCTCTTTGTTTGCTTCCCCGTCCCCGGCCACCACTACACTGACGCCGACCTGCCCTGTTTGCTGCCTGGTCCGACCTCCATGCTACCTGCACCGCCACTTCATGGATGGCCAGTTCATCTCTGGCGCCTTCCCTAACTTCGTTTCTCGCCACGTGCCTCACCAAGATCTGGACGCTGACTCACCACCCCGCCTTCACTCACTACTTGAGATGTAGATGATGATTTACAAGATTGCTTTTGTCCAGCGACCAACAAGATGGCGATGATGGGAGATACCAGGTTTAGGAGAGGCAACCTGATGATGCAGATAGGCTAGGAGATGGGCCGGAAACACTCCAAGGAATCCGTCTACATCATCGTTAGATCTGCTCCCCTTCAACTATTCGAGGGTAATATTTTGCTCCTTCCTTTTTCTTCCATAATTTCCCGATGTAAGATTTGTGATCTGGAATTTGATTCTTCTAACCACCTATTTGAGATCTCCTTTTCCTAGCTGCAGTTCATCTAGATCAGGAGTAAGATCAATGTCCTTTGCTCTTATCAAAGGTATGTTCCGAACTGTCGGTAAATTTCTACAATGAATAATTTCAACTCAAGGTTTCCCTTTAAGCTGCAAGACTATGCAATCTCCAGCATGCTCAAGAACATCTAATATGTGACTAGACTCTACATTCAGAGTATTAACAGTGAAACTATCCTAGGAATAGCCTTTTATTAGTAACTATGCACAGGAAGTCGATATTCTGTGATAATAGTTAACAAGGTAAAGATATGTCGAGGGCTTGTATCATGGGCCATACCGTAGTTGCTAGCTGCCGAAAAATCTATATACTAAAAGGTTCATTTAGATGCTAATACTGTTCGGTGGAAGAGAAAATGATTATGTTATTCTGTAATATTTTTTCTCCATATGAACACTTATAAGTATATATTGTTTCTCTTCTGTTTTATTCCCCTACAAAGCAGGTGCATTAATCGACTGCTCACCATAGGTAGCAGGACTGGGTTTGCAATATTAAGATAATCTTATCGACCTTGCTATGTTGGTAAAGTCTGAAGCTTAAACTTTGTACTACTTGCTTATTGCTTCTCCACTTTCTGTTTTCTTATAGTCCAGTACTTGACAATTCCTTACTTGGTTGAGTATGCCTAACATTAAGCTCGTTGTGTCCTTCCTTTGTGCATAACTTGTATTTGTGTTTGTTATATTTAGATTGAGGAAGCATCGTACAACTGTAGTGTGATACGTCCAAAACGTATCTATAATTTCTGCTTGCTCCATGCCTCTTTTTGGTGATATTGCTATGATATTTATGCACTTCCATACACTTTTGATCATATTTGGACTAACCTATTAACTCAGTGCACCCCAGTGCCAGTTTCTGTTTTCGGCTGTTTTTGTATTTCAGGTTTTCACATTACGAGAACTGCCAGGAAAAATCCAGAAAAATTATATAAAAAATCAGCGTTCCAGAAACTACCGTGCGCCCGAAGGACAGCTGGGGGGGGGCACCAGGGCTCCAAGCGCCCTGGCGGCGCCCCCCCTGGGCCGCGCCGGGGGGCGCTTGGGCCCCCCGAGGCTCCTCCGATGCCCCCCTTTGGCATATATTTAAAGCGTCTCCCGAAACCCTCGAAACAGGAACTCTTTTTCGCGATCTCATCTCTGTTCCGCCGCCGCCGCCGCTTCCAAGATCGGGAGCACCAGGAGAACTCTTCCCGGCACCCTGCCGGAGGGAAGGATCACCACCGGGAGCCTCTCCACCACCATGGACGCCTCCCGGATGAGTTGTGAGTAGTCTCCCTTGGACCATGAGTCCATGACCAGTAGCTATGTGATGTTCTCCTCCCGTTCTTGTGCTTCACTAATTAGTCCTCGTGAGCTGCCCTACATGATCGAGGCACATATGTAATCCTTATGCTGTTGCTATGATGAGTTTGCTGGGATCCGATGGATTATGAGATTATGTTCAGATTGTGTTTGAGTAATATATTTGATTCACCTCTTTTATGTTTATGTTCGTAAGTAATTCTTGCATGTTCTCCGTTGTTATTTATTGCTTTGGCCAAGTAGTAGGTAGTGACTCCAAGAGGGAACATTATGCTTGATTGTGGGTTCATGCCCCTCGATGACTAGCTTGAGTGACAGAAACATGAGTCTAGGGGATGTGCTGTTGCCACAAGGGGGAAAACAACGGTGCTTGTGCCCGCGGGTGCAAGGATTGTTTACTTTACGCAAAGTTCTTTTAATGCAGTTGTCTGTTGCTTTGAGTTTACACTATGGGTGGGGCTCGCAACTTAATACCAGCGAGATGTTCTGGATAGATATCTCAAGGTGGATGATTAGTAGTAGATATTGATGGATTTTGGTCTACTAACTTTGGCGTACCGCCCATGCTTTGAACCTCTACCTTTCTTGCAATGTAGTCAGCATTGGTTTGCGCACATGGTCCTGTCAATTGCCCAGCTGTAATTCGTTTACCTCACATAGCTGTTTTATCGTCTTTTGGGAGAGAGACATCACTAGTGAACATCATGAGACTCCGGTCCATATTACCATCATTGATCACATCCGCTATTTACTTTTCCGCTTTTACTTACTATTGCAATTATATCTATCACTATTTTCACTTGCGTTTGATCCTTTGTAAACTACAAGGCCGGAGGGATTGACAACCTCTCTATACTCGTTGCGAGCAAAGTTATTTGTATCTGTGTGCAGGTCCACGTTGATTGCTAATATCTGGCGCCGTTAGCAGTTGACACCTTCTTGTTGAAACTGGGAATCTCTGGGAAATCGATCCTTGGTATTACCAAGGGAAAACTTCTGCTACACTGCATCTCAAACCTTCCACTTGGGGTAACCAACGAGGGGTGAGAAGCCACCTAGCAAAGCAATTTCTGGCGCCGTTGCCGGTGACTCCACTCTTCAGGATAGGGGAGTTGCACGCTATCTTTTACCTTTGCTTTTAGTCTTGTTAGTTTACCTTTCAGTTTTTGCTTTAGTATCTTTTATCGAAAATCACAAAAATAGTTATCTTGCTTGCTTGCTACAATGGGTTCCACCGAGAACACCAAGTTGTGTGACTTCACTAGTCACAACAACGATGACTTTATCAGCACACCTATCACTACACCTGCCACTTTAGCACCTTCATATGAAATTAAACCTGCTTTACTGAACTTAGTCATGAAAGATCAATTCTCCGGTGCTGGAGATGATGCTGCTTTACACTTGAACAACTTTGTTGAACTTTGTGATATGCAAAAGTACCAAGAAATAGATGGTAATATTGTTAAGCTTAAGCTTTTTCCTTTCTCCTTGAGAGGAGGAGCTAAAATTTGGTTTCAGTCTTTGCCTAGAAACAGCATAGATTCATGGGACAAGTGCAAAGATGCTTTTATCGGAAAATACTATCCACCTGCTAAAATTATCCAACTAAGAAGTAACATAATGAATTTTAAACAATTGGATAATGAACACGTTGCCCAAGCTTGGGAACGTATGAAATCTCTTATCAAGAACTGCCCTACTCACGGTTTGACTACTTGGATGGTTATCCAAACTTTTTATGCAGGCTTGAACTTTACCTCGCGGAACTTGTTAGATTCGGCCGCGGGAGGAACCTTTGTGTTAACTACACTTGGTGCTGCCACAAAACTTCTCGATGAGATGATGACCAATTATTTCAAATGGCACACCGAACGCGCTCCAACAGGTAGGAAGGTAAACTCTGTCGAGGAGATTTCCTCCCTAAATGAAAAAGTTGACTTGATCATGTCTCTACTTTCGAAGCAATCTTCTATTGATCCTCGTGATGTTCCTTTAAATTCTTTGATTGCTCAAGAACAAGTAGATGTGAACTTTATCTCTAGAAACAATTTCAACAACAATGCTTATAGGAGTAACTTTGGTAGCAATCCTAGACCGTTCCCCTATAATTCTTATGGGAACAACAATGCTTATCCTAGCACCAGGAACTCCACTATTGAACTAGAGATTATGCTTAAAGATTTCATCACTACCCAAAAAGCTTTTAATAATAGTGTAGAAGAAAAACTAAACAAACTAGGTGATCTCTCTTCAAAGGTAGACAATTTAGCCAATGAGGTAAAATTGCTTAAAATTAGAACTTCTCCTCTTGAGGAGAGGAAGGTCACTCCTATGAATGCTATTCAAGTGCAAATTAATGAAAATATTAGGATGATGGCTAAACTTAAAGAGAGATGGGCTAGAGAAAGGGAGGAAGAGGATAGAATTAAGAGCCTTCCTACCCACCACACTGTTGCTACTATCCAAGTTGTTGAGGATATCCAAACTCTTAGCACCCAATGTACTCCTGGTCCCGATGGACCTATTAATGGTGATGCTATGACTATAGAAACTACCAAACAAGTGAACCTAAAGGACACCACTACCACTTTACTTGATGCTAGTGACCTTGATTTTGATAATTGCACTCTTACCGAAGTTATTGATTTCCTTCACAAGATGTCTAGAGACCCCCGCACTAGCACGCTTAATCTTGCCTTCACACAGCATATCACTAATGCTCTCATCAAAGCTAGGGAGGAGAAACTTAGAGTAGAAGCCTCCATACCTAGAAAGCTAGAAGATGGTTGGGATCCTATGATAAAAATTAAATTGAATGACTTCTCTTGCTATGCATTATGTGATGTTGGAGCTAGTACCTCTGTTATGCCCAAAACAATATATGAGATGCTTAAATTGAAACCTTTTGATTCTTGTTCTTTTGGTGTTCGTCTCGTTGATTCTTCCATAAAGAAACCTTTGGGGAGGATCGACGATGTTCTTATCATTGTCAATGACAATTATGTTCCCGTTGATTTCACTATTATGGATATTGAATGTGATCCTTCTTGTCCAATTATTTTGGGACGTCCTTTTTTGCGCACCGTTGGTGCTATCATTGACATGAAAGAGGGTAATATAAAATTTCAGTTTCCTCTCAAGAAAGGGATGGAACACTTCCCTCGAAAGAAGATCAAGTTACCTTTTGAGTCTGTTGTACGAGCTAGCTATTCTTTTACTCTTGATAAAACTTGATCTCTTTGCATTATGCCTAGCTTAAAGGCATACAAGAAAGCGCTTTTGGGATGCAGCCCAATGAATAAATTTATTTTGCTTTTGTTGTGTCTTGATATTGTTTACTACAGTAGCATCATCATTGTATCTTTGCTTTTCATATTTGTGCCAAGTGTAGCCTCTGATTGCTAGAAAGTTCAAAAGTTGTGAGGTGCTGTCCAGGAAACAGATTCTGTCCTTGGATAGAAAAATTCGTATAAAATCACCAGATCATCTTTTTGGTCTGAATTTTTTTGACAGCGTTCTCTATATAATTGTCTTTCGTGCATCTGTTCTGAGTTTTATGATTAGAGTTGCAGAAGTTCCCCGAACAAATCAGTTACTACCTGCTGTTCTGTTTTTCACAGATTCTGTCCCGTTTTGCCTTTCCTTCATTTTGCAAACATAGAGCTTGCTTTTTCCTTGCAAAAACCTTTTGGCAATCTTGAGAAACAGTAGACCTTCAAGAATATCTTTATTTCCAGCAAGGTATAATTATTTTATTACGGGTACTAACCTCGCTAATCAGATTATGATGAGTTATGTATGAAGGGAGTTTTCAAGTGTGCGAGGGAAGATGATAAAAAGATTCAGGAGTGTCAAGCGCTCAAGCTTGGGGATGCCCCCGTGCACCCCCAAGAAATATTCAAGGAGACTCAAGCGTCTAAGCTTGGGGATGCCCCCGTGCATCCCCTTCTCCATCAACATTATCAGTTCGTCTTTCGTTCCACTATATTTTAATCACTTCATGTGTTATGTGCTATGCTTGGAGCGTCTTGCTTTTAGTTTCCTTTTTAGTTTTTCATAACGAGTCGGAACTCAGCGTTCTTTATGTGGGAGAGAAACACGCTCCACTTCTACCTAGAACATAACATAGAATTTTCATGACTATCTTTGCTGTGTGTGTTCTTTGTCTTTTAAATAGCTACTATCATGCTCTGCTCTTAGTATTCATGCTTATCTTTTTAAAGAGCTTGTGTTTAGTTGGTTGCTTGAACTCTCTTTAATTATCATGCTTTTCTTATTAAGAGAGTTTGCTTCCGTTGCATTGGTTGATATGTCTATGATAAAGATGCTACGTGCATAATGGCGCTTAGTAGTTCAGGTTTTCTTGTGGTTAGTCTCAAATAGCTGGGGGATTCCCAATGTGTTATTGGAGTACCAACATGATTTGTTTGCCAATGATGTGGTATGGTTTAGTAATATCTTCCCTCAAGAATTTATTTTGATTGACTTGGCGTATGCTCACGCATATTTAAGACTGTAAAGAAAGTCTGTCAAGCCTTGATGATCTTTTGTTTTTGAGTAGCGATATAACTTCCATGCCTGATTCAATGTTGCTTTGTCGCTCTGCATGATTATGACTATCATTGCTCTCTTAGTTGGTCGCTCCCAGTCTTTTGCTAACCTCCACCTGTACTAAGCGGACTGACTGCTTGTGCATCCACATCCTTTTAAACCAGTTATGCCATATGAGTCCACCATACCTGCCTATATGTGGTATTTCACCGCCACTCCAAGTAAATTTACATGTGCTACCTTTAAAACCTTCAGTTTTTGCAATACATAGCTCATGGGAAAGTAGCTTAAAAACTATTGTGGTAAAGAATATGTTGCTTATGTATCTTATTTCTTATAAGTTGCTTGCTGAGCGGTAACCATGTTTCTGGGGACGCCATCAACTGTTATACTTTTGTTGAATATCATGTGAGTTGCTATGCATGTTCGTCTTGTCTGAAGTAAGGGTGATTTGCCATGGGTTGAATGGTTTGAGTATGCATATTGTTAGAGAAGAACATTGGGCCGCCAACCAAAGCCATGTATCATGGTGGAAGTTTTAGCTTGGACATTAATCCTCAATCTCTTATGAGAAGCATTAAAGAGGAGTCCATTATCTATTTTCTATGTCGTCCCGGTATGGATGTCCTCAAGTTGACATCTATCAAAAACGAGAAATCAAATGCGATCTATCTCCTTGGACCTTTGTACAGGTGACATAGAGGTACCCCTTTGTGACACTTGGTTGAAACATATGTAATGCAATGACAATCCATGGAAATCCGAGCTAATTAGGACAAGGTGCGAGCACTATTGGTATTCGATGCATGAGGCTTGCAACTTATAGGATGTCTTATGCATAACACATATGAAGTACTACTACGGTTGACAAAATTGTTTCTATGTTTTCAAAATAAAAAGCTCAAGCACATGAGTAACCCCTGCTTCCCTCTGCGAAGGGCCATTCTTTTACTTTTATGTTGAGTCTCCACCTTCTTTTAAAAGCACCAACTACTGAGAGCATGATTGTCATTCTGAGTGTAATGTGCATTGTCCCAAAGTAGCATTGTCTTTTGCATGATTGTGATATCGTTTATTTTGAAATCATTGTATCTAGTCATCACTTAAACCTTGAAGGTGCCCCTGCATTTATGTTTTGCTTCACTAAAGGGGGCAAGCTAGATATCACTTTATCATATTTGCACATCATGTTCATTACAAATCTATTTGATGGTTCAGTATCATATTGTAAAACTTTCATTTCTTTGTGATTTTCTCATGAGGCAACTTAATTACTACAGATTCATTGTCTCAGTAAGCTTTTGTCATATGACTATGAGTAAGTCCTATATGGTTAATAGCATGTCACCACAGAAATTATTCTTGTTATCATTTACCTACTCGAGGACGAGCAGGAATTAAGCTTGGGGATGTTGATACGTCCAAAACGTATCTATAATTTCTGCTAGCTACATGCCTCTTTTGGGTGATATTGCTATGATATTTATGCACTTCCATACACTTTTGATCATATTTGGACTAACCTATTAACTCAGTGCACCCCAGTGCCAGTTTCTGTTTTCGGCTGTTTTTGTATTTCAGGTTTTCACATTACGAGAACTGCCAGGAAAAATCCAGAAAAATTATATAAAAAATCAGCGTTCCAGAAACTACCGTGCGCCCGAAGGACAGCCCGGGGGGGGCACCAGGGCTCCAGGCGCCCTGGCGGCGCGCCCCCCTGGGCCGCGCCGGGGGGGCGCCTGGGCCCCCCGAGGCTCCTCCGATGCCCCCCTTTGGCATATATTTAAAGCATCTCCCGAAACCCTCGAAACAGGAACTCTTTTTCGCGATCTCATCTCTGTTCCGCCGCCGCCGCCACTTCCAAGATCGGGAGCACCAGGAGAACTCTTCCCGGCACCCTGCCGGAGGGGAGGATCACCACCGGGAGCTTCTCCACCATCATGGACGCCTCCCGGATGAGTTGTGAGTAGTCTCCCTTGGACCATGAGTCCATGACCAGTAGCTATGTGATGTTCTCCTCCCGTTCTTGTGCTTCACTAATTAGTTCTCGTGAGCTACCCTACATGATCGAGGCACATATGTAATCCTTATGCTGTTGCTATGATGAGTTTGCTGGGATCCGATGGATTATGAGATTATGTTCAGATTGTGTTTGAGTAATATATTTGATTCACCTCTTTTATGTTTATGTTCGTAAGTAATTCTTGCATGTTCTCCGTTGTTATTTATTGCTTTGGCCAAGTAGTAGGTAGTGACTCCAAGAAGGAACGTTATGCTTGATTGTGGGTTCATGCCCCTCGATGACTAGCTTGAGTGACATAAACATGAGTCTAGGGATGTGTTGTTGCCACAAGGGGGAAAACAACGGTGCTTGTGCCCGCGGGTGCAAGGATTGTTTACTTTACGCAAAGTTCTTTTAATGCAGTTGTTTGTTGCTTTGAGTTTACACTATGGGTGGGGCTCGCAACTTAATACCAGCGAGATGTTCTGGATAGATATCTCAAGGTGGATGACTAGTAGTAGATATTGATGGATTTCGGTCTACTTACTTTGGCGTACCGCCCATGCTTTGAACCTCTACCTTTCTTGCAATGTAGTCAGCATTGGTTTGCGCACATGGTCCTGTCAATTGCCCAGCTGTAATTCGTTTACCTCACATAGCTGTTTTATCGTCTTTTGGGAGAGAGACATCACTAGTGAACATCATGAGACTCCGGTCCATATTACCATCATTGATCACATCCGCTATTTACTTTTCCGCTTTTACTTACTATTGCAATTATATCTATCACTATTATCACTTGCGTTTGATCCTTTGTAAACTACAAGGCCGGAGGGATTGACAACCTCTCTGTACTCGTTGGGAGCAAAGTTATTTGTATCTGTGTGCAGGTCCACGTTGATTGCTAATATCTGGCGCTGTTAGCAGTTTACACCTTCTTGTTGAAACTGGGAGTCTCTGGGAAATCGATCCTTGGTATTACCAAGGGAAAACTTCTGCTACACTGCATCTCAAACCTTCCACTTGGGGTAACCAACGAGGGGTGAGAAGTCACCTAGCATAGTGCAAGTACACAATTAGTTGTAGCTGCTTCGAAGGTGAGTAAACACACAACTGATTAAAATAGTGTAGACATTACTAGTACTAGTTGCTTATGGCACGTATTTGTACATGAGGTGATGAATGTCCAAATTCATAGCATGTCTGAATCAATTCAGAGATGAGAAAACACACAATTAATAGGAATAATGTGGCCTATAGTTGTTGGGTGTTGACCTCTAGATATTGCATTATTCTGAGATTGTTCAATATATTGAGTGGATTAATGAATGTCACTCCTTACTAAAGAAACATTTTTGTGTTTTGGTCTGTGATTTTTTAGTACATTACCGATCTGTTTTTGTAGTGATGTGCTGATCTAAACTTTTGTAGTAACTAAAGCTTCAAACAACTATGCTTATGCGACTAATTATGAAATATGTTCAGTAGATTACTATAGTTCATTGTCATATGCTGCCCTAGTGGACTTACTAGTCATTCACATGCTACTTAAAACTTTAAGTAGCACACTACTTAAAAGTGCAGCAGGGATCGATATAAAAAATTTTGACTGACAATTTTTATACAAGTTTGTGTCTTCTTGTTTTGCCAAACTAATATACTGTTCTATTGGCCCATCTGCATACCTGCAAATCTAGTTAATAATGTACTCAGCTTCGTAATTTGATAGATTATGTGCTTCTTAGTGGTACTATTATACGTTTTTATCTTGTATGTTTTCATCTCATTAAGATGATGGAACATGATGTTGTGTTTCCTCAGTTTATAGGCGTTAGGGGAAGTTAGCCGTCAGACTTGAAGCACAAGACAAAGCATTTAAAGTGATGCAAAGGAAGCATCAAGAAGAATTGGAAGCTGTGAAGAAGAGCCAACAAACGAAGAATGAAGCCTAGGAAAAGAAGGAACATGATACAGATAACCTGATTGGTTTTCTCTTAAGGGCTCAAGCAACTCAGCAAGAATCCATTGTCTTGTCTATTGTCGTGGCAAACTTGAGTCAGTGTTATTTTTATTGTCATTTCTATTTAGAGGATGGCTTTCCTTAGAGATTGAATATATAATATGATTTGTCTTTCGTTTCATAATGTGATTTGGCTCACAATTTATTTATATAATGTGATGTGATGTGAATTAAATACTTACTGTGATACACATTTGCAATATAGTGGATCTGATAACTCATTGCAAATTATTCAAAATATAGTAAATTTTTTTGATGATGTCATGTTCATCAATAATGAAAGTAGTGATGCTAGTGTCGGGGTAATCCGTGTGGATGTTTACATGGCATAAAGTCAGTAACGTTGCTCCATCATTGAATATCGTACAATATGCCATCTTTTCTCCTAACTTGTGACATTAATCCACCGTCATAGAAATAAAAAGTTGTTGACGTTCTAGAGAATGTCATTGAAGGTCCCATTTCAGTGACATTGTTTCACGCGTGCCATCACGAGGAGTAATCTATGACGGGGATTCCGTGACGATGCTTGTGACGCCCATAAAATGTCACTCAGGTGTAATTTGTGATGTTATTAGTTGTTCGATGACATTTTTGGCCCGTCACAGTAGACCTAATCTCTTGTAGTGACGTTTGCGATGACGTATGCATCGAACACAGTTCGGATTTTGGTTGCGTGTGCAACGATGGACATACGGTTCAGTTCACTTAACTATTTGCGATGAGGAGGAACAAAAGAAATGGGCTGCCAGATGAAGGCGTGTGCGATGTACAACATACATTTCACTCAGATGAACTGTTCGTGATTAGGCAACACAAAAGAAACGGTCAGCCAGATCAAGGTGTGTGCGATATCCGACATGCAGTTCACTCGGATGAACTGTTTGTATTGAGACAAGAGAACATAAATGGTTCAATATAAGAAGATGTGATATGCTCTGTCTGCAGAACATCTATGCTCTATGTACAGAAGAACAACATATATATACTTGTAACATGACATGATTGCAATACCAAATTAAACATCCAATTACGCTATATAACAAATACCATAAATATTGCAAGGTTCAAATTCAAATATTACAATGCCCAAATTCAAACATTACAAACCTCATCATTTCTGCAAAGGGATCAGCCGCTGACAAGTCATGTGTTGGTTTGCCACAATGACTTCCAATTACTCTATCATATGCTCTTCCAATACAAAGTTTAGCTGATTTGGAGCCTCTTCCATTCTGTAGTACCTGCCGGCTTTGATCTGCATACCATTCATCTTTCCTAATTAAATGCATGTTCAATCTCAGTACCCTCAGCACCCTTGCTCTGGCAAGAAAGAACCTGGCGAGTGTAATCTCCGGTAAGTTCCCTCGGTAGGAGTTAAAAGAAATATTTGAGAGATGCAGATCCATGCATTCGAGGTGATTGTTGTTATAAACATTATCCACCTCCGGGCCTATTATTATCTGCAAAAGAAGAGAACGTGTTAGTGCCTACATGCAGTTTTGAATAGTACTACATGCCTATTTGGTTTGCAGGATTTGTAAAATGCACCAACGTGCCATCTTTGATCTGATATGATTAACATGGGCATTTGATTACAATCTAGAAAAATGTAGCCTTCTTCACAAGAGGATGGATTGGATGAAAAATTCCGTAAGAAAACTAGTACAGATGAATCCAATGAAATGATTATGGATTGTAACCATATGAACCAAGCAACAAATATGGGGTGGGGGTGTATGTCCTGAAATCCTCCAAAATTCCTTCAGAAATTGTAGTACACTGTCATTGTGAACTTGGTATAAGGTGCAAAAAATTAACTCCCTTATGGTTAACATTTAATAGGAAAGGAACATCACCTCGATATACAGCTTCTTCAGGCACCGAAATCATCTCAGGCACCTGACAACTTGGTCCAGGTTGGGGCTGACAGATTCTAGTGCTGAGACCTTCACTGTACCCAGAATTTGGGTGAAGCTTTGCTGGATGACAGACGAACATACATCTTCAAAACTATAAACAATGTTGATATCAACAAGGAGAAGTGTAAGGCGACCGTTGTACCTGAAAGTAGTAGTATGTGACAGACGAGTAGCCCGTCGCTGTCAATTTCGGCGCAGAAATGGCATTGATTCTTGTTGTACCTTGTTGATCAACTACAAGTAATCTCTCAAGTGAAGGTGTGTCCTCAATGATAATATTGTGGTCCACCTTTTGTGATTTCTCATTGCAGCACTAGCAACACACATAAATAGTCTGAAGAGTCCTGGAGGTGATGTGGAAGGTACTCGACGAATTCATCGCCTGAAGACGAAGGAACTCGAGTGTAGTACAGCCATGGAGCACGCGCTCGATGTCATCCTTTGGGATGCAGACGTCAACAAGCTCGAGGTGCTTCAGTCATCGTAGAAAAAGAGCGGGCATGTCATTAAGTGGGGGGAAATGGCAGTTCATGAACTTGGCAAGGAGCAGCGTGGGTGCGAAGCGGAGCACGGACGTTGGCAGTGAGCGCATATGCCCATCATTAAAAATGAGCTCCTCGAGCTGATCTATGGTAGGGGATTGGAACCACTCGTTAAGCTTGGCTCGGTCCTTGCCATTGGAACAGAACTTGCCCGTGATAAGGCCTCTGATTGGACCATGGTGACTGCCGAGGATCTCGGAGAACACATCCAAGCTTTTGCGATAGCCATGGATGAGCTCGTGGGCGTCGAGGAGGTCGACATGGGTGAGGAGCCATAGGGGGCACCATCGCCGGGAAAGGGCGGTTCTCCTCGCCCCATATTAGATTGGGAGGAGGGATATGATGACTATCAACATATCATCGGGGAGGTTGCCGATGATGTCTAGGATTGCTGGAGTCAATTGCGGTTTTGCTCCACCCGCCTCCTCTTGTTAGCAGACTCGTTCTCCACCTCGTTGGCGGCGATGGAAACCTCTGTCTCCATAATCACGCCATGCTTTGATGCTTCAGCAACCCTGGTGTCACCAATCCCTCCGATGGGGCGCTTCGGCGGCATCCTCGTACACTGACGACTTTGAGGACTGAGAGCAGTGTCGAGGATGCGGGCGGAAAGAGAGGATTGTGTGTGTGGCGAGGATGGGAGGGATGCGTCCCCTCAGGCGCGCCATTAATACAGACCAGTGGGAGCGAGGAGGCCAGCGGTCAAAGGCTGTCTCGCTTCCCGGTGGGAACGACTGCTTAACGTTTTGCCAATAATCAACGGTGCCTGGTGTTTAAAATTCATTCCCATTTCTTGCATGGGACCTATGCATGCACCCAAAGGACACAAATTTAATTTTTCAACCAATTTATATGCACTGGAGCATGTGCTTGTAGTTCAAATTTGAATTATGCACATAAAATGCCTAGAAAACCCGGTTAATGTATAAAAATGTCCAAACGAACCCCGAAAAATTCCAAAACTTAACACAACACTCCTGTTGTTCTATGTTGACACTAGAATTTTTTTGAAAGCACTAAGAGACAACGGAGATCGTTTCGCCCCCAAAGGTGGCACGTTCCCTACCGAAACCATCAGGCTTGTTGTGAGAAGCTCTGGTTTGTAAGAAGCTTATACCCAAACCTGCCCCAAATGGCACAAATTTTCTACCACGACAAGTTGATGCCGCTCCATGATAGCATGCCAAGTTCCATGAATTTCAGACGAATTTTTTTTCTATGATGAACATACAACCTGCAAATCACCGTGTTCAAATTTAGCACTTTTTCATGTTCATTTGCTATATTTAGGGGATTATGTGCATTTCCTAGGCATTAATACACATAATTTAAGTTCAAACAATCGGTGCATGAAAGGGTCCACAAGAACGGCCTGGAAAACCATGCTCGTGCCATTTAGTAGATGCTCATGCCTTTTACAAGGATTGGATAGATATTTCGATGAAATGTGTGGCAATAGTAAAACACAAATGTTTGTTTGTTGGGTTTTCAACTATAGAAAAAATGAAATAAATGCTTAAAAAACACGATGCCTGGCATGGTGCCATGGTATGACCTCACCATGCACTGGTAAAAATTTGAGAGGGTTTGGCTTATGTCGTCATGCACGCCCTTCATAAATCGAACCATCACCGAGGAAGTTCCATGCTTTCGAGAGGGAAATCCCCAAGATTGAAGGGGAATCCAAAATTCTGTCCTAGTTTGACATTCCGTTTTTTCCAATGATCAACACACCGCCTCACATGCAACGTGTTCAAATTTGTCATTTTTCCGGGCTCATTTACCATATTTATGGGATTATGTGCATTTTCTAGGCATTAATAGGCATAATTCAAATTCGGACAATCGATGCATGAAAAGGTGCACAAGAACGGTCTGGAAAACCATGCTCGTGTTATTGAGTACATTCTCATGTCTTTTACAAGGAATGGGCAGATATTTCAACGAAATGTGTGGCAATAGTCAACCATAAACGCGTCGTTTACTGGGTTAACAACTATACAAAAAATGGAACACATGGTTGGAAAACATGACGCCTGGCGCGGTGCCATGGTATGGCCTCACCATGCCCTGGTACAAATTGGAGAATGTTTTCCTTATGTCGTGATGCATGCCTTTCATTAATCGAACCATCACCGAGGAAGTTTCATGGTTTCGAGGGGGAAATACCAAGATTGAAGGGGGGGACCAAATTTCGTTTGTCCTTTGTCCACGAGTTTTTTCTACGATGAACATACAACCTGCAAATCAGCGTGTTCAAATTTGGCACCTTTTTGGGTTCATTTGCCATATTTAGGGGATTATGTGCATTTCCTAGGCATTAATGCACATAATTCAAGTTCAAACAATCGGTGCATGAAAGGGTCCACAAGAACGGCCTGGAAAACCATGCTCATGCCATTTAGTAAACTCTCATGCCTTTTACAAGGAATTGACAGATATTTTGATGAAATGTGTGGCAATAGTCAACCCCAAATGTTTATTTGTTGGGTTTTTAACTATAGAAAAAATGAAATAAATGCTTAAAAACGTGATGCCTGGCACGGTGCCAAGGTATGACCTCATCATGCCCTGGTAAAAATTTGAGAATGTTTGGCTTATGTCGTCATGCACGCCCTTCATAAATCGAACAATCACCAAGGAAGTTCCATGCTTTCGAGAGGGAAATCACCAAGATTGAAGGGGAATCCAAATTTTCTTCGTTCTTTGCCCTAGAGTTTTTTTCTACGACGAACATACACCCTGCAAATCAACGTGTTCAAATTTGGCATTTTCCGGGCTGATTTACCATATTTACGGGATTATGTGCAATTTCTAGGCATTTAGCGCATATAAATCCAATCCAGCTACAGGTGCACGGGTGTGATGTGAGGGACGTGGATTGTCGTTCATTCGCGGCGCATCCTACGGTGCACACGCCCAATCCGCATGGCTGGGGTTCCGACCAATCATAACACAACACATAATAGGCTCAGCGCACACTATTTCCGGAAGCGACGGAGATGAACCATGTGCGATAATGAACGAGCAAAATTGTAAGGGAAGATAAATTTCTATTGTCGTTTGTCGTTGAGCTCTTGCATAAGTCGGTTACCTGTGCGATGTTTTTTAATAAACCAGGTGTACCATTGACCGAAAAAAATCAAGTACACATGTACATTTTTTTGGAGACAGGATCTGCCAACTTTCGTTTTTCTCGCACACGAGTATTTTACGCGCTTCGTCCGCATTGTGTGTTTCCCCCACCCAAGTTTCAAGTTTCGCAGCGAAATTTTCATTAGGCGCGCGATTTCAGTATTTATTCCTCCAACCACACCCCCACCCTCAGTATCCCCCCCCCCTCGCGCCTACCCCTATCGGCATCTCAAACCACCGCCGCCGCAACCACAGCTTGAACCACATCTACGTTCTGCTCGGATCCAGTTAGGTAACCCACCGATCTCTATCATGGCCCCGGCCT